>VDFB02000008.1:1150633-1234339 GCA_007258455.2 Sequoia sempervirens | reverse complement strand
TACTTCATAAAATTAAATATTGTTAAAGTGCAGTCGAACGTTATAACATACCACAAAAATGTGTTAGCCCTGGGGCATCATGAATTGTCCATACAAACATTGCATGGAATTGAAATTGTCTTTGTCCTATTGGTCTGGAGACGTCATACATAGTGACGCCATTCCATAACTTTAGTAACTCGTCGATAAGAGGCTTTATATATACATTCATATCTTTCACCTGGTACTTACCTAGTTGAATGAACATAAACATTACATAATTATTATAACCATTTTACTGCAATATATATAAATTAATGTACATGACTATTGAATGAAAAAAATATAAGTCATTATGCAGCAAATAAGACAAATGAGATGCTACTACGTTAAAGAAAATTGATGTAAACAAATACCTGGAACAATCATTGACAACATTATGTGCTCCCTCTTTATTGACATCCATGGAGGAATGTTATTGTTGATAACAAAAGCAGGCCACACCGAGAAAATAGATCTCAACTCTCCAAATGGATTGACACCATAAAACTCCCAATGGCTTGAGATTCACGAGGGTTCTTCTTTAAAAGTGTGGCATTTTTCCTCCATTATTACTAAATGCTTGAGAACCATCTACAGGCATTTGAAGAATGTCATCTCCACTTCTATTCTGTGCATGGTAATCCATAAATTGCGCTAAGCTTTCGCACCTAAATAATCATTGTATATGTGGAATAATAGGAATATAACGAAGAACCTTCGCGAGGCACCTTTTGTTACTTGATGCGATTACGATATCTCTTTTGATATGACATTCGGGCGATACATTTGCAAATTCTTGTTGTTTGTAGTATAGTCATTGGGATATGCATCTGTTAGCGATACTCCATTTCGATATCTTTCATAATGGCACATAAATCTCGGTATGAGCGAGGTAAAATATTTGATGGTGGTAACAAAAATTCACCAATCAATCTACAACAAAAAATAATTTGTTCATAAAAAGAATATTAATGGTACATATTTCATCCTTTATTTACTAGTGATGAACTAATTACAATTAAAATAGATGAAAAAAGATGACATTTATGACATACCTTAACATCCGTGAGATTGCTATGTTTGATAAAGCATTCATAACCTTAAAGTTCAACAACAACAATACAGCAGAGAAAGAGTTGTTTCAGAGCCTTCATAAAGGGGCTCGTATGCCTTGTCAAGTACAACTAAATCATGAACATCATCAAAGTCATCTTGATCATCATGATCAGCTCTGCCACTAAATGGAGCATGGATCAATGTATTCGTACCATCATCTTCAACTGTGTTTTCTGGTGCATGATCATCTTCTTCCATAGAATCATTAACTTCATCTTCGATATTCACAGCTCCATGTTCATCCGCTTGCAAAACCACATTCTCCAGGCTGTGATAATCCATATCATCTGCCCTAGGGTGCCCCACCTTTATAATAATGATAGACACAAATAAACCATGATCATCATCAAGTGATTATATATATATATATATAAAATGTTAAAACAATATAAACATTTACAAATTCAATCAATATAAACACATATAATGAACAACTTACCAATGGACGATAATCATGCCCCCCTTCAACGTGACCATGCTGCCTACAATGTTTCTCAGCTGTTGTGATTAAAAGTCATCTCGTCTTTAAAGCCCTTGCAATTATTGCAAGGACAATAACATTTCCATCACCCTTTCTTTTCAATCTAGCCCACAATCTATCAAGTGTCTCTTCATTTTGTTCGGACTAATAGTATCTGACATGATTTTTCTTTGCCAAGCTTGACTATTTCGATCTTCAAAAAATATCAAACTCACACTCCAATAATTTTTATTCATAGACAGGTAACATAGTCTAATAATTGTGATATTTTACACCAAAAAAATTTGGCATGCAACCACCCCTGCAAAAGAGAAGATAGTATGAAGTTAATGACCCCAAAAACACTTTACAATGCTAATTCCAAAACTTATTAAATTTTGATTTTACTATGATTTCCAACTGTTAAGACTCCTAAAATTAGAATATTGAACTTGATCACAAAATTCCTACAAAAATGGAGGTAGTGAGCTAGTAAGAGCAAGTGACCCATTTCTATGGAGCAATGAGTCGGAATCATCATTGCTAATGTCAATACGGATTTATCCTTTTAGTTAAAGATGCAATGTGTCACTTCTTATGACGAGCTTATCCCTAGGGCCCTCAACATTGAGAGAGCCCTAATAAAAAACAACAGAAGCATTGGTAAGGGCATGATTAGGGTACAAACCCTAGGCCTCCATAGAAACATAAACAATAACTATAGCGGATTAGTGAGGTTGCAATACCAGAAAGATTGAGACAATGTAGGTAATAACAAAATCTTGCAATCTAAAGATTGTAGCCAATAACAAGCACACTATGTAGCTTACTGACATTTGTAAATGCAATCTACGGTAAGAAGCATGACAATCACTTGAGATGTGACAGTCAAAAACATGCTAAGCAGTGACAAGATAATAAAGCTCAAACCTTGCATAGTAAAGTGGAGATTTTAATAGTGAGTTTCTTTACCCCCTTGCTGACCTTAAGGGTTTTTCAAATGCTTTTGGTAGTGTTAGACAAGGAAAATGCAATCAGGGAATGACTGTCCAAATGAAGTAACAGTGGTAATCATAGGTTCAATGTTTCTTCTTAGCCATTAATATTGTATAATGGAGGTAGTGGATTGCATGTTTGAGCAGTGTTTTGAGACTCACCAAATATGGGAAAATAGTGAATAATACCTTGTGGACTGTGTAGTGTCAATAAGGTTGAAGGATCTTAAGAACTACAATACCATGAAACAATGAGTCCCCTGTAGTAAGTAGGCAGTCTATAGGGCATAGTTTGATTTTATAGAAGGATGCTCATGAAAGGAATCTTCAAGTGATAGTGAATGAGCTGTTTGAGATTGCAGCTGAGGGTGCAATACCCAGTCTTAAAGGAAGTTAGCAAAGCAGTAAATGTGCAAGAAAATCGAATCATACACAACAAACAATTCACAATGTTATCTTCCATAATGCCTTGAGTTTGAAGACAAAAAATTCATTGTATCTTCATGATGAAAGTGGTGAGCTTAATGGTCAATCACTGGCAACCATGATTTTAAAACATGCTATTGTGCTTATGGAGGCAACATTTTCAGCAAGGCAGTGAGTGGTGGTTTGGAACAATGGCAGGTATGAAGGACTTGCTTTATATGCATACTATGCAGTCTAGCTTAAGACAACGTTCTTAGAAGAGATTGAAGGTGGATTATGGAACTCAAGGGTTACCATGAAAAGGATTAAAGCAAAGACTGAGATCTATTTAAAAGCCACGGTCATGAAGATATTAAAGATGTCACATGCAAAAACCTAGTAGCTGGAGTAATGAATACAGTGCCAAAGAGGATAGTGTGTTGGGGCAGATTTAGGAGATCTCCACATTATCTAATTACAGGGAAATACATCATTTATTTATTTTTTTAATTAAAAGAAATCATTCTAAACCCTATATAGGATACATTGATACTTCAAAAGCCTCTGAAGGAATTTCAGATTATGCAAATATATGTCAAATAACATTCATAAGGTTTAGAAAATCTTGATCACTCTCTAGAATAGCCCATTAAACATGGGTTGTGCTTGAATGCACTACATAATTGATATAACACAACCACTCTGCATATCAACCAGAGTTATAGGCTCTTTATTGCAGCAAGAGGTAATCACTCTTCGATCATGCTATAATTACATCTTATCCTGTTAAACTTGAGACAACCTGAATACACCCAATGATGATTATTTACACCTACATTATACAACCTGAATTAACTACATTATATGAGTGCCTCCATTTCTATCACAACATAGCCACATTAAACTTGGGTCACACATGAATGCATCCTATATTTGTTATAGCACAACTGTGCCACATGACCAATAGAGTTATGGATCACATAATTACAATCACAAGAATCTGTTCCTCCGTTGTGATCTTATGGTGATTCCACACAACAAAATTTGGACATGAAATTCTCAAAACCCTTAACCTCTAAAAATGAAATCTGATGAGATGTTGCTTTAAAATATGATTTTCAAACCTGGAACTACAAATCTGACTTCACAACTGAATTCTGCAAAAAGACAATGACTACACTCAACCTGGTGATATCTTCTTGAATTTTTTCTGATTTTTCCCAAGAAAATCGTCCTTAGTTCTCCACAAACTGTCTCAAGTAGAGCAAAACACTGTCGCAATAAATCAGGAGCGAACTCGCTTTTCTTTATGTCGGCCACAATTTGATTTTTTTTAATTTTTCATGTTTGTCGAACATTTGACGAAAATAATAGCCGACATTTCGACGAACGCCAGGTTCGTCAAAATTTCGACGAACGTCGGGGATAAACTTTCAAAAAATTTGGAAATTACACATCAAATTTTACAAGCACCCGACGAACATCGTATTTTACATATTTCGTCGATCTGTTTCGTTGTATTTTGCAGTCAAATCTATTAGTGAGACAAGGAGATCCCTTGTCTACCTATTTGTTTATTTTGCTTGCAGAAGGCTTGGGGAGGATTATAAGATCTCATGTGTAGTGTGGCTTGATCCAGGGGTGGAGTTGATGAAATAACATTCCCTCCTAGTCTCATCTGTAGTTTGTGGATGATACTGCTCTTTTGGTCGTGCCAAGGTTGAGGAAGCTGTCAGATGGTGTAGCACTCTAGATTGTTACTTGGCTACTTCAGGTCAACAGATCAATGAAGGGAAGTCCTTTATTTACTTCTTTAATACTCCAAAGACTATTCAAAGGAGGATTGTTGGTATTCTTCATTTTCAGATTGGTACTCTTCCTTTTGTTTATCTTGGCATCCCGCTTGCAGTTCACTCGCTTCCTAAAATGTTTTGGCAGGGGATTATTGATAAGTTTCAAAATCTAGTTAGTCATTGGACTTGCAGGTGGCTTTCTTCTGCTGGCAGAGTGACTCTGCTAAAGTCTGTGGTGCAAGCTCTTCCTTTATACAAATTCTTTGTTCTCTCTACACCTTCTAGTTTTATGTAATTTTTATAAAAATTGTCTAGGCAATTCCTTTGGACAGGCAATCTTCTTCAAAGAAAGTGGAGCTTGGTTAAATGGGATGTCATATGTAGACCGAAGCAGGAAGTCAGGTTGGCACTGTGCAAGATGAACTTGAATGAGAAAGCTCTAGCTGCAAAACTGTATTTGGCAATGGTGCTCTCTGCAAAATTAGTTGTCGGCTAAAATCCTTACCTCAAAATATCTTGGTGAGGTCAAGTGTGCTGATGTGACTCATTTTAGTTTAGAGGGGAAGGGTTCAATGATTTGGGGCACTCTTAAAAGGGGTGCCAAGATGGTCAAGCAAGGGTTGTTTTGGATTTGTAATGAGGGTCAGGACACTCTTTTCTGGCATGATTCTTGTGATGGATATCCTCCCATTTTGGCTGCACATCCTCATTTGCAGAATTTGTGCCACCACTTCACTGATGATGGTTTTTGTCACGTGGCTGATTTTAAAACTCATCAAACATTGGGGTAGGCTACAGTTTTTAAGTGGAAGGACCCAAGGGAATTCCTCCTGGTGGTACAGTTGAGGACTGTCAAGAGCTTGCGGGGATTTTGTCAGGACGTGCTTATAGTTCCCTCTCTAGGCGTGATGTGTTGGTTTGGGACTCTGATCCAAAAGGAAGATTATATGTTGCTTTAGGCTATACAGTTTTTGATAAGTAGTTGTTTGGGAGTACCGAGATCTCGTGGTGGAAGAAGGTTTGGAATAAGTTTGCATGGCCTAAGTGTAATTTCTTCTCTTGGTTAGTGGTGCAAGGAAAATGTCTCACTTGGGAGAATCTTTGCAGGTCTGGTTTCTAGGGACCTTCTATGTGTGTTATGTGTTATGGCCATGAAGAGTGTATTTCTCATCTTTTCTTTCAGTGCTCTTTTGCGAAAGCCATTTGGCACTTTTGGTGGAATCTGTGGTGTATGCCATGCAAACATGTTTCCTCTTTGAAGGAATTTTGGGAAAGTCAAGGGTCTCCTTCGATTATGACTTCTTTTCTTCTAATTGCTTGGGTTATTGGCCCTAGCCTGATAATTTGGCATATTTGGTTGGAACGCAATCGGAGAATTTTTTTGGATAGGAAGTTGATGATTGGTCAGATTTGATTGAGAATTTTGGAGTTCCTTCAGGAAACTTTGACGGCTAAATGTGATTTGTCTATTCCTGTGGATCCTGGTGATTTTGGAGTTATTAGTGCTTTAGGGCTATCCCTAGGGGGAAAATAATTTTGAGGACTATTCGCCATGGGCGCGGGAGGGAGAAGGTTAGTTGGGTTGGTCACTGGTGTCCCCCTACTCTAGGGGAGTTGAAAAATAATACTAATGGCTCTTCTAGAGGCAATCCTAGGCATGCTGGTGCTGGTGACATTGGTAGAGATACCTCAGGAGTGGTGGTGTTTTTCTTCTCTATTTATAGAGGTCAACATACTAATAACCTCATGGAGGCTTCTACCTTTCTCCTGGCTTTAGAACGGGCTTGTGCTCTAGGGTGGAGAAGGATTTTTTGTGAATCTGATTCTCAGGTTGTTATTGATCTTCTAAATAAGAGACAATTTAAGGAGGTGAATTGGCGACTGGCAGTGGTGGTCAAGAAAATTGTTGCTTTGAGCGCTACTTTGGATTTCGTTGTTTTCTGTCATGTCCCTCAGGAGTGGAATAAGGTGGCTGATGGCTTGCCTAGGTCAACTTCTGAGTAGATGGGGACTTGGAATGTCGCTGATTGGGGCAATCTCCCTAAAGATTTGGCCTTGGTTCTAGAAGATTCAGTTATGGAAGATATCAGGAGCTTCTTAGGTGTAACTTAATTTGGTGATGTTTTGGTGCTTTTGCTAGGCTTTTTCTCCTGCTTTGTAATGCTCTTCTGATTTAATAAATTTTTAACCCTCTTTTCAAAAAAAGACCAAAAAAAAACAATCTGTGGCTATAACTCAATAAAAAATTAAGATTCACGAAAGGCTATAGAAAATTAGCGTTCAAAATGCACTATAGTGCAATCCACAATCCTAGTCACCAAAGCTGATCGATAGCCCACGAAAACTCAAACATGAGCAGTTTCCTAAATAGGGCTATAGGTCACCAAAAAATGAAGTTCACAAAAGCCAATAGAAAATATGCATACAAAAGAGACAACTAAAGTGAAATCCATAATCATAGTCACCAAACTTCATCGATGGCCCACGAAAACTTAAACACGAGTGGATTTCTAAATGTGGCTATAACTCAACCAAAAATAAAGGTTTGTGAAAGGCAATAGAAAATACGCATACATAATGCACAACTAATGTGCAATCCACAATTGTAGTCACCAAAGTTGAATAATGGCCCACAAAAACTCAAACACCAGCAGTTTGCTAAATGCGGCTATAAGTAAAGGAAAAATGAAGGTTCGTGAAAAATGATTAAAAATATTCATATAGAATGCACAACAACAATACAATCCATAGTTGTAGTCACCAAAGTTGATTAATGACCCACAAAAACTCAAACATGAGTGGTTTCCTAAATCCGGCTATAACTCAACAAAAAATGAAGGATCACAAAAGGTGATAGAAAATACGCAAATAGAATGCACAACTATAGTGTAATCCAAAAGCGTAGTCACCAAAGTTGAACGATGGCCCACAAAAACTTGAACACGAGCGGTCTACTAAATGCGGCTATAACTCAACAAAAAATGAAGGTTTGCGAAAGGTAATAAAAAATTAGCTTTCATAATGCACAACTACAATGCAATCCACAATCATAGTCACCAAATTCAATTGATGGCCCACGAAAACTCAAACACGAGACGTTTCCTAAATGTGGCTATAACTCAACAAAAAATGAAGGTTTCTGAAAGGTGATAGAAAATACATGTATAGAATGGACAACTACACTACAATACGCAATCGTAGTCACCAAAGTTGATCGATGGCCCATGAAAAACTCAAACACAAGTGTTTTCCTAAATACGGCTATAACTCAACAAAAAATGAAAGTTCATGAAAGGAAATTAAAAATATGAATAAAAAATGCACAACTATAGTACAATCCACAATCATAGTCACCAAAGTTGATCGATGGCCCAAAAAAACTCAAACATGAGTAGTTTCCTAAATGCAGCTATAGCTAAACAAAAAATGAAGTTTCACAAAAGGAAATAGAAAATACATGTATAGAATGGAAAACTATAGTGTAATACACAAGCGTTGTCACGAAAGTTGATCAATGGCCCACAAAAACTCAAACACAAGCAGTTTCTAACAAAGGTTCACAAAAGGCGAGAGAAAATATGCCTACAGAATGGACAACTATAGTGCAATCCACAATCGCAGTCACCAAAGTTGATTGATGGCCAACAAAAACTCAAACACGAGTGGTTTCCTAAATGTGACTATAACTCAAAGAAAAATGAAGGTTCGCGAAAGGCGATAGAAAATACATGTACAGATTGGACAACTATACTACAATCCACAATCGTAGTCGCCAAAGTTGATCGATGGCCAAGGAAAACTCAAATACGAGTAGTTTCCTAAATACGACTATAACTCAACAAAAAATGAATGTTTGTGAAAAGCGATTAAAAATATGTGTATAGAATGCACTACTATAGTACAATCCACAATCATAGTCACCAAAGTTGATCGATGGTTCATTAAAACTCAAACACTAGATGTTTCCTAAGTGCGTATATAACACCACGAAAAATGAAGCTTCGCGAAAGGAGATAGAAAATACGCGTATAGAATGCACAACTATAGTGTAATCCACAATCATAGCCACCAATTTGATCGATGGCCCACGAAAACTCAAACATGAGCATTTTCCTAAATACGACTATAACTCAAGAAAAAATGAACGTTTGTTAAAGGCAATTAATAATATGTGTACAAAATGCACAACTATAGTACAATCCAGAATCATAGTTACCAAAGATGATTAATGGCCCACAAAAACTCAAACATGAGCAGTTTCCTAAATGCAGCTATAACTCAACGAAAAATGAAGGTTAGCCAAAGGCGATGGAAAATACGTGTATAAAATGAAGAACTACAATGTAATCCACAATCGTAGTGACCAAAGTTGATCGATGGCCCACGAAAGCTCAAATACAGGTTTCCTAAATACAGTTTATAGCTCAAGAAAAAATGAAGGTTCACAAAAGGTCATAGAAAATATGCATACAAAATAGACAACTATAGTGCAATCCACAATCAAAGTCACCATATTTGATCGATGGAGCACAAAAACTCAAACACGAGTGGTTTCCTAAGTGCAACTATAATCAACAAAAACTGAAGGTTCACAAAAGGTGATAGAAAATACACATATAGAATGCACAACTATAGTGTAATCAACAATCGTAGTCACCAAAGTTGATCGATAGACCATGAAAAATAAAACATGAGCATTTTCCTAAATTATAACTCAACAAAAAATGAAGTTTTGTGAAAGCTGATTAAAAATATGCATATAGAATGCACCACTATAGTACAATCCATAATCGAAATCACCAAAGTTGATCAATGGCGCACAAAAACTCAAACATGAGCAGTTTCCTAAATGTGGCTATAACTCAACAAAAAATGAAGGTTCACAAAAGTCAATAGAAAATATGCGTATAGAAAGGAGAACTACAGTGCAATGCACAATCGTAGTCACCAAAGTTGATCAATGACGCACGAAAACTCAAACATGAGCAGTTTCCTAAGTGTGGCTATAACTCAACAAAAATGAAGGTATGCGAAAGGCGATTGAAAATATGCATATAGAATGCACAACTACAGTCTAATCCACAATCGTAGTCACCAAAGTTGATCGATGGACCATGAAAACTCAAACAAGAGCGTTTTACTAAGTGGGGCTATAACTCAGCAAATTTTTTTGAGAAAATCAGAAATATGGGTTTAATACACATGTATAGGATTTATCATAGAAAGATTAAAAAAAAATTCCTCTATTACCTCTACTGCTTCTTATTTTCATAAAAAATATTTCTTTTTCAAAAACAACTTATTTTAAAACACAACGGACGATCTGGGTTTCTTTACAACATGAGCATCTATAAAAACCCATATTTATGATTTTCCCAAAAAAATTGTTTTGTAGATTCTATTTTTGAGGGGTTCTTGCATTTTGATAAAAAAATAGTTTTTTGAAACAAGGACGATATGGGTCTACTAAGAATGACATTCTCTACATAACCCATTTCTCAAATTTTTCATAAAAAGATTCAATTTTTTTTCCTTTGTTACCTACTTTTCAAAAAAGTCTATCTTTTTCAAGAACAACTAATTTTTTCAAAAAATGGACGATTAGGGTCTCTTGAGCACACGAGCACCTATAAAACCCATATTTCAATTTTCCCCAAAAAAAATTATTTTGTAGATTCTATTTTTGAGGAATTTTTGCATGGTGAAAAAAAAGTTTTCTGAAAAAAGGACGATTTGAGTCTACTCAGAACGACATTCTCTACAAAACCCATTTCTCATATTTTTCATAAAATGATTCAAAAACTTGTCCTCTACTACCTCTATTGCTTCCACTTCTAAAAAAAATCTATCATTTTGAAGAACAACTTATTTTTCTAAAAAACGGACAATCTGGGTCTCTTTCGCACACAAGCACTTATCAAACCCATATTTTTTATTTTCCCCAAAAAAATTGTTTTGTAGATTCTATTTTTTTCGGGTTCTTGCATGTTGGTGAAAATTAGTTTTTCGACAAGAGGATCTGGGTCTACTCAAAATTATATTCTCTACAAAACCTATTTCTCAGATTTTTCATAAAAAGATTCAAAAAAATTGCTTATGTTACCTCTACTCGTTCTACTTTTCAAAAAAAATCTATCTTTTTCAAAAACAACTTATTTTTTGAAAAAGAAACGATCTGGGTCTCTTTAGCATATGAGCACGTATAAAACCCATATTTTGATTTTCCCAAAAAAGAAATTCTTTTGTGCATTCTATTTTTGAGGGGTTCTTGCATGTTGGTGAAAAATTAGTTTTCCGAAGGACAATCTAGGTCTACATAGAACGACATTTTCTACAAAACCCATTTCTCAAATTTTTCATAAAAAAAAAAAAAAAAATTGCCTTTGTTACCTCTGCTACTTCTACTTTTAAAAAAAAACTATCTTTTTCAAGAACTTATTTTGTCAAAAAATGGACAATTAGGGTCTTTTGAGCACACGAGCACCTATAAAAACCAAATTTTGATTTTCCCAAAAAAAATTGTTTAGTGGATTGTATTTTCGAAGGGTTCTTGCATGTTGGTGAAAAATTAGTTTTTCGAGAAAATGACAATCTGGATTTACTCATAAAGACATTCTCTACAAAACCCATTTCTCAGTTTTTTCATAAAAGATTCAAAAAATTTGCCTCTTCCTCTACTCCTACTTTTCAAAAAAATCTCTGTTTTTCAAAAACTACTTATTTTCTCAAAAAACAGACGATCTAAATCTCTTCAGCACACGAGCACCTATAAAACCCATATTTTTTATTTTCCCAAAAAAAATTGTTTCATAGATTCTATAGATTTTTGAGGGGTTCTTGTATGCTGGTGAAAAATTAGTTTTTCGAAAAAATGAAGATCTAGGTCTACTCAAAAAGACATTCTCTACAAAACCCATTTCTTAGGTTTTTCATAAAAAGATTCAAAAAAATTGCCTATGTTACCTCTACTACTACTTTTCAAAATTATCTATCTTTTTCAAGAGCAACCTTTTTTTTCAAAGAACGAAAGATCTGGGTCTCTTTAGCACACGAGTACCTATGAAACATTTATATTTTATTTTCCCAAAAAAATTGTTTCGTAGATTATATTTTTGAGGAGTTCTTACATGATGGTGAAAAATAAGTTTTCGAAAAAAGGACGATCTGGGTGTATTCAGAACGACATTATCTACAAAACCCATTTCTCATATTTTTCATAAAAAGATTCAAATTTTTTTCCTTTGTTACTACCTCTACTGCTACTTTTTTAAAAAAACTATCTTTTTCAAGAACAACTTATTTTTAAAAAACACGAATTATCTGGGTCTCTTTAGCTCCCAAGCACCTATAAAACCCATATTTTCGATTTTCCCAAATAAAATTGTTTCGTAGGTTTGATTTTTGAGGGGTTCTTGCATGTTGGTGAAAAATTAGTTTTTCTAAAAACGAACAATCTGGGTCTACTCAGAACCACATTCTCTACAAAACTCTCAATTTTGAGTGTTCGTGGGCCAATGTAATCCACAGTCGTATTCACTAAAGTTCATCGATAGCCTACGAAAACTCAAACACAAGCGTTTTCCTAAATTATGACTTAACAAAAAATGAAGGTTCATGAAAGGTGATTAAACATATCTGTACAAAATGCACAACTATAGTACAATCCACAATCGTAGTCACCAAAGTTGATCGATGGCCCACAAAAACTCAAACATGAGCAGTTTCCTAAATGCGGCTATATCTCAGCAAAATATGAAGGTTTGTGAAAGGAAATAGAAAATACACATATAGAATGCACAACTATAGTGTAATCCACAAGAGTAGTCACCAAATTCGATCGATGGCCCACGAAAACTCAAACTCGAGCGGTTTCTACATGTGGCTATAACTCAAGAAAAAATGAAGGTTCGTGAAAGGTGATAGAAACTATGCGTATAGAATGGACAACTGCAGTGCACTTCACAATCGTATTCACCAAAGTTGATCAATAGTGCACAAAAACTCAAACACATGCAGTTTCCTAAGTGCAGCTATAACTCAACGAAAAATGAATGTTCGGGAAAGGCGATAGAAAATACGTGTATAGATTGGACAACTATAGTGTAATCCACAATCATAGTCACCAAAGTTGATTGATGGCCCACAAAAACTCAAACATGAGCATTTTACTAAGTAGGGTCTTAACTCAACAAATTTTTTTGGGAAAATAAAAAATATTGGTTTTATACACGTGTATAGGATATTTCATAGAAATATTGAAAAAAACTGCCTTTGTTACCTCTACTACTTCTACTTCTCAAAAAAATCTATCTTTTTCAAGAAAACTTATTTTTTCAAAAAACGGACGATTTGGTCTCTTCAGCACCTGAGCACCTATAGAACTGGTATTTTCGATTTTCCCAAAAAAAATTGTTTCGTAGATTCTATTTTTGAGGGGTTTCTTGCAAGTTGGTGATAAATAAGTTTTTCGAAAAAAGGAAGATCTGGGTCTACTCAGAATGACATTCTCTACAAAACCTATATTTCGATTTTCCCTAAAAAAATAGTTTCATAGATTCTATTTTTGAGGAGTCTTTGCATGTCAGTGAAAAATTAGTTTTTCAAAAAAATGATGATCTGGATTTACTCAAAATGACATTCTCTACAAAACCCACTTCTTAGATTTTTCATAAAAAGATTCAAAAAATTTCCCTTTGTTATCTCTACTGCTTTTAATTTTCCAAAAAATGTATGTTTTTCAAGAACAACTTATTTCTTCAAAAAATGGACGATCTTGGCCTCTTTAGCACACGGGGACCTATAAAACCTATATTTTCGATTTTCCAAAAAAAATTGTTTCGTAGATTCTATTTTTGAAGGGTTCTTGCATGTTGGTGAAAATTTTATTTTTTCAAAAAAAGGACGATATGATTCTACTCAGAACGACATTCTCTACAAAACCCATTTCCTAGATATTTCATAAAAAGATTAAAAAAATTTGCCTGTTACCTCTACTACTTCTACTTTAAAAAAAAAACTATCTTTTCAAGAACAACTTATTTTTAATGAAAAACGGATGATGTGGGTCCCCTTAGCTCTTGAGCACGTATAAAACCCATATTTTTTATTTTCCGAAATAAAATTGTTTCGTAGATTTCATTTTTTAGGGTTTCTTGCATGTTGGTGAGAAATCAGTTTTTCGAAAAAAGGACAATCTTATTCAAAACTACTTTCTCTACAAAACCTATTTCTCAGACTTTTCATAAAATATATTCAAAACAATTGCCTCTATTACCTCTACTGCTTCTACTTTTAAAAAAAATCTATATTTTTCAAGAAAAACTTATTTTTTCAACAAAAAAACATATTTTTTCAAAAAACGGACGATTTGGGTCTCTTCAGCACATGAGCATCTATAAAACCCATATTTTTTATTTTCCCAAAAAAAATTGTTTCGTAGATTCTATTTTTGAGGGGTTCTTGTATGTTGGTGAAAAATTAGTTTTTTTCAAAAAAGGGACAATCTGGGTCTACTCAGAACGACATTCTCTAAAAAACCCATTTCTCAGCTTTTTCATAAAAGGATTTTAAATTTTTTTCAAAAATATCTATCTTTTTCGAGAACTTAATTTTTCAAAGAACAGAAGATCTAGGTCTCTTTAGCACACGTGTACCTATAAAACCCATATTTTTTATTTTCCCAAAAAAATTGTTTCGTAGATTCTATTTTTGAGGGGTTCTTGCATGTTTGTGAAAAATAAGTTTTTTCAGAAAAATGATGATTTGGGTGTATTCAGAATGAATTCTCTAATAAACCCATTTCTTAGATTTTTCATAAAAAGATTCAAAAAATTTACCACCGTTACCTCTACTGCTTCTACTTTTCAAAAAAATCTCTTCAAGAACAACTTATTTTTTCAAAAAATAGACGATCTGGGTCTCTTGAGCACACGAGCACCTATAAAACTGAAAATCTGAGAAATGTGTTTTGTAGAGAATGTCGTTCTGAGTAGACCCAGACCGTCATTTTAAAAAAAAAACTAATTTTCACCAACATACAAGAACCCCTCAAAAATAGAATCTACGAAACAATTCTTTTTGGGAAAATTAAAAATATGGGTTTTATAGATGCTTGTGTGCTAAAGAAACCCAGATTGTCCGTTTTTTGAAAAAATCAGTTGTTCTTGAAAAAGATAAAACAAAATTAGAAGTAGAAGCTACTAGTAGAGGCAAATTTTTTGAATCTTTTTATGAAAATTTTGAGAACTAGGTTTTATAGAGAATGTCATTCTAAGTAGACCTAGATCGTCCTTTTTTTGAAAAACTTATTTTTCACCAACTTGCAAGAACCCCGCAAAAATAGAATCTGTGATACAATTTATTTTTGTGAAAATAGAAAATATGGGTTTTATAGGTGCTCATGTGCTGAAAGACCCAAATCGTCTGTTTTTTGAAAAAATAAGTTGTTCTTGAAATTTGTTTTTTTTTTTAAAGTAGAAGTAGTATAGGTAACAGAGGAAAAAAAATAAAATCATTTTATGAGAAATATGAGAAATGGGTTTTGTAGAGAATGTGATTATGATTAAGATCCATATTGTCCTTTTTTCGAAAAGCTAATTTTTCACCAACATGCAAGAAATCCTCAAAAATAGAATCCACAAAACAATTTTTTTTTGGAAAATCAAAATATGGGTTTTATAGGTGTTCATGTGCTCAAGAGACCCAGATCGTCTAGTTTTTGAAAAATTAAGTTGTTTTTCAAGAAGAGATTTTTTTGAAAAGTAGAAGCAGTAGAGGTAACAGTGGTAAATTTTTTGAATCTTTTTATGAAAAATCTAAGAAATGGGTTTTTTAGAGAATGTCGTTCTGAATAGACCCAGATCATCATTTTTTCGAAAAACTTATTTTTCACAAACATGCAAGAACCCTTCAAAAATAAAATCTACGAAACAATTTTTTTGGGAAAATAAAAAATATGGGTTATTTTTTCAAAAAATAGATGATCTGGGTCGCTTGAGCACATGAGCACCTATAAAACCCATATTTTGATTTTCCCAAAAAAAATTGTTAGGTGGATTCTATTTTTGAGGGGTTCTTGCATGTTGGTGAAAATTTATTTTTTTGAAAAAAGATGATCTGGATTTACTAAGTATGACATTCTCTACAAAACCCATTTCTTAGATTTTTCATAAAAGATTCAAAAAAATTGTCTTTATTACCTCTACTGCCTCTATCTACTTCTCAAAAAAAATTATCTTTTTCAAAAACTACTTATTTTTTTCAAAAAACAGAGATCTAAATTTCTTCAACACATGAACACCTATAAAACCCATATTTTTTATTTTCCCATAAAAAATTGTTTCACCTATAAAACCCATATTTTTTATTTTCGCAAATAAAAATGTTTCATTGATTCTATATTTGAGCGGTTCTTGCATGTTGGTGAAAAATAAGTTTTTCGAAAAAAGGATGATCTGGGTCTATTCAGAACGAAATTCTATACAAAATTGATTTCTCAGATTTTTTATAAAAAGATTCAAAAAATTTGCCTCTGTTACCTCTATTGCTTCTACTTCTAAAAAAAACTATCTTTTTCAAAAATAGTTTATTTCTTCAAAAAACAGACGATCTGGGTCTCTTTAGCAGACGAGCACCTATAAAACCTATATTTTCTATTTTCCAAAAAAAATAGTTTCATAGATTCTATTTTTGAGGGGTTCTTACATGTTGGTGAAAAATTAGTTGTTCGAAAAAAAAGACGATCTGAGTCTACTCAGAATGACATTCTCTTCAAAATACATTCGTTAAATTTTTCATAAAAAAGATATAAAAAAGTTTCCTCTATTACAATCTTTTTCAAAAACAACTTATTTCTTCAAAAAATGGACGATTTGGGTCTTTCAGCACGACATCCTCTACAAAACCCATTTCTCAGTTTTTTCATAGAAAGATTAAAAAAAAAATCCTATAATTGAACAAAAAATGAAGGCTCGCAAAAGGCAATACAAAATACGCATATAGAATGAAAAATATAGTGTAATCCACAAGCGTAGTCACCAAAGTTGATCGATGGCCCACAAAAACTCAAACACAAGCATTTTCTTAAATAAGTCAACAAAAAATGACGGATCATGAAAGACAATTAAAAATATGTGTACAAAATGCACAACTACAGTACAATCCACAATCGTAGTCACCAAAGTTGATCAATGGCCCACGATAACTCAAACATGAGCGGTTCCTAAATGTGGCTATAACTCAACAAAAAATGAATATTTGTGAAAGGCGATAGAAAATACGCATACATAAGGGACATCTACAGTACAATCTAGAATCGTAGTCACCAGACTTGATTATGGCCCACGAAAACTGAAACACGAGTGGTTTCCTAACTGCGGCTATAACTCAAAAAAAAAGGAAGGTTCACAAAAAGTGATAGAATGTACGCATATAGAATGCACAACTACATTGTAATCCACTATCGTAGTCATCGAAGTTAATTGACAACCCACAAAAACTCAAACACGAGCGTTTTCCAAAATGCAGTTATAACTCAACAAAAAATAAAGCTTCATGAAAGGTGATTAAAAATATGCATACAAAATGCACAACTATAGTACAATCCACAATCGTACTCATAAAAGTTGATTGATGCCCCACAAAAACTCAAACACGAGCGGTTTTCTAAATGTGGCTATAACTCAACAAAAAATGAAAGTCCACAAAAGGCAATAGAAAATACTTGTATAGAATGCACAACTATAGTGTGATCCACAACCGTAGTCGCCAAAGTTGATTGATGGCCCACGAAAATTGAAAAAA
Source organism: Sequoia sempervirens (assembly GCA_007258455.2). Taxonomy (NCBI): domain Eukaryota; kingdom Viridiplantae; phylum Streptophyta; class Pinopsida; order Cupressales; family Cupressaceae; genus Sequoia; species Sequoia sempervirens. The sequence continues at coordinate 1,216,748 of VDFB02000008.1, read as the reverse complement.
TGAGCATTTCTCTAAATGCGGCTATAACTAAAAAAAAATGAAGGTTCAGGAAAGGCGATTAAAAATATGCATATAAAATGCACAATGATAGTACAATCCACAATCGTAATCACCAAAGTTGATCGATGGCCCACAAACAATCAAACATGAGCGGTTTCATAAATGCGGCTATAACTTAGCAAGAAATAAAGGTTCACGAAAGGCAATAGAAGATACATGTATAGAATAAACAACAATAGTGTAATCCACAATTGTAGTCACCAAAGTTGATCGATGGCACACAAAAACTCAAACACGAGCATTTTTCTAAATGCAGCTATAACTTAACAAAAAATGAAGGTTCATGAAAAGCGATTAAAAAAATGCGTAAAAAATGCAAAACTACAGTACAATCCACAATCATAGTCACCAAAGTTGATCGATGGCCACAAAAACTCAATCATGAGCAATTTTACTAATTGTGGCTATAAGTCAACACAAAATGAAGGTTCACGAAAGGCGATAGAAAATATGCATATAGAATGGACAACTATATTGCAATCCACAATCGTAGTCACTAAAGTTGATTGCTAGCCCACGAAAACTCAAATATGACCGGTTTCCTAAATATGGCTATAACTCAAAGAAAAATGAAGGTTTGCGAAAGGCGATAGAAAAACCACCTATAGAATGAACAACTACAATGCCATCCACAATCGTAGTCACAAAAGTTGATTGATCACCCACAAAAATTCAAACATGAGTGGTTTCCTAAATGCAGCTATAACTCAACAAAAAATGAAGGATTATGAAGGGTTATAGAAAATACGCGTATAGAATGCACAACTACAGTTTAATCCAGAAGCATAGTCATCAAAGTTGATCGATGGCCCACAAAAACTCAAACACGAGCGGTTCGCTAAATGCACCTATAACTCAAAAGAAAATGAAGGTTCGCGACAGGCGATAAAAAATTAGAGTTCATAATGCAAAACTATAAAGCATTCCACAATCGTAGTCACCAATGTTGATCGATGGCCCACGAAAACACAAACACGAACAGTTTCCTAAATGCGGCAATAACTCATCAAAAAATGAAGGTTCACAAAAGGCGATAGAAAATACACATTCAGAATGGACAACTACAGTGCAATCCGCAATTGTAGTCACCAAAGTTGATCAATGTCCCAAAAAACCTCAAACACAAGTAGGTTCCTAAATGCGGCTATAACTCAACGAAAAATGAAGTTTCATGAAAGGCGATAGAAAATACACGTATACAATGCACAACTACAGTGAAATCCATAATCGTTGTCACCAAACAAAAAATGAAGGTTTTTGAAAGACGATTAAAAATATGCATACATAATGCACAACTAAAGTACAATCCAAAATTGTAGTGACAAAAGTTGATTTATAGCCCTGAAAAACTTAAACATGAGCGGTTTCCAAAATGCGGCTATAACTCAACAAAAAATGAAGTTTTGCGAAAGGCGATAGAAAATACATGTATAGAATGCACGACTATATTGTAATCCATAATCGTAGTAACCAAAGTTGATCGATGGCCCACAAAAACTCAAACACAAGCAGTTTCCTAAATGCGGCTATAAGTTTGCTGACTACGATTGTGGCTTGCACTTTAGTTGTGATTCTATAAGCATATTTTCTATCACCTTTCGTGAACTTTCACTTTTCATTGAGTTATAGCCGCACTTAAGAAACCGCTCGTGTTTGAGTTTTCGTGGGCTATCGATCAACTTTTTTTTACTACGATCATGGATTGCACTGTAGTTTTCTATTCTGTATTTGTATTTTCCATCACCTTTCAAGAACCTTCATTTTTTCTTGTGTTATAGGCGCATTTAGGAAACCGCTTGATTTTGAGTTTTCGTAGACCATTGATCAACTTTGGTGACTACGCTTGTGGATTACATTGTAGTTGTGCATTTTATACACTTATTTTCTATCACCATTCACGAACCTTCATTTTTTCTTCAGTTATAGCTGCATTTAGGAAACTATTTGTGTTTGAGTTTTCATGGGCCATCAATCATCCTTGATGACTACTATTGTGTATTGCACTATAGTTGTCAATTTTATATGCGCATTTTCTATCACCTTTTGTGAACCTTCATTTTTTCGTTAAGTTATAGCCGTACTTATGAAACTGCTTGTGTTTGAGTTTTTGTGGGCCTTTGATCAACTTTGGTGATTACGCTTGTGGATTACACTTTAGTTGTGTATTCTATACACGTATTTTCTATCGCCTTTCATGAACCTTCATTTTTTGTTGAGTTGTAGCCTCATTTAAGAAAACGCTCGTGTTTGAGCTTTCGTGCGCCATCAATTAAGTTTAATGACTATGATTTTGGATTGCACTGTAGTTGTGCATTTTGTACACGTATTTTCTATCGGCTTTGGCGAACCTTCATTTTTTGTTGGGTTATAGCCGCATTTAGGAAACCAGTCAAGTTTGAGTTATCGTGGGCCATCGATCAACTTTGATAACTACGATTATGGGTTGCACTGTAGTTGTGCATTCTATACGTGTATTTTTTATCACCTTTCGTAAACCTCTATTTTTTTTTGAGTTATAGCTGCACTTAGGAAAACGCTCATGTTTGAGTTTTCATCGGCCATTGATCAACTTTGGTGACTATGATTGTGGAGTACACTGTAGTTCTGCATTCTATACGCATATTTTCTATTACCTTTCATGAACCTTCATTTTTTGTTGAGTTATAGCCTCATATCAGAAACCGCTCATGTTTGAGTTTACGTGGGCCATCGATCAACTTTTGTGACTACGATTGTGGATTGTACTATAGTTGTACATTTTGTGTGCATATTTTTAATCACCTTTCACGAACCCTTTATTTTTTGTTGAGTTATAGCTGCATTTTGGAAAACGCTCATGTTTGCGTTTTCGTGGGCCATCGATAAACTTTGGTGACTACGCTTGTGGAATACACTGTAGTTGTGCATTATATATGCATATTTTCTATCGCTTTTCGTGAACCTTCATTTTTTTTGAGTTATAGCCGCTTTTAGGAAACAACTCATGTTTGATTTTTTTGGGCCATCAATCAACTTTGGTGACTACGATTGTGGATTACAATATAGTTGTAAATTATCTACACATATTTTTCATTGCCTTTCATGAACCTTTCATATAGAAAAATTTGCCTCTGTTACCTCTACTGCTTATACTTCTCAAAAAAATCTATCTTTTTCAAGAACAACTTATTTTGAAAAAAAACCAAAAGTGGGCCATCGATCAACTTTGGTGACTACGATTGTGGATTGCACTGTAGTTGTCCATTTTGTACGCTTATTTAGTATCTTCTTTCACAAACCTTCATTTTTTGTTGAGTTATCGCCACATTTTGAAAAAATAGGTTATTGAAAAAGATTTTTTTTTTTCAAAAGTAGAAGCAGTAGAGGTAACATAGGAAATTTTTTGAATCTTTTGATGAAAAATGGGATAAATGGGTTTTGTAGACAATGTCATTATGAGTAGACCGAGATTGTCCTATTTTTGAAAAATAGAATCTTCGAAACAATTTTTTTTGGAAAAATCGAAAATATGGGTTTTATAGATACCCATGTGCTCAAGCGACCCAAATCATCCGGTTTTTGAAAAAATTAGTTGTTTTTGAAAAAGATAGATTTTTTTGAAAAAAAGTAGTAGAGGTAATAGAGGCAAAAAATTTAAATCTTTTTATGAAAAATATGAGAAATGGGTTTTGGAGAGAATGTTATTATGATTAGACCCATATAATCATTTTCTCGAAAAGCTAATTTTTCACCAACATGTAAGAACACCTCAAAAATAGAATCCACAATTTTTATTTTTTTTCGGAAAATCAAAATATGGGTTTTATAGGTGTTTGTGTGCTCAAGAGATTGAGATTGTCCAGCTTTTGAAATAATAAGTTTTTCTTGAAACAAAGATATTTTTGAAAAGTAGAAGTAGTAGAGATAATAGATGCAAATTTTTTGAATCTTTTTGTCAAAAATCTGATAAATGAGTTTTGTAGAGAATGTCATTCTTAGTAGACTGAGATCATCCTTTTTTCAAAAAATTAATTTTTCCCCAAGATGTAAGAACCCCTAAAAAATAGGATCTACGAAACAATTTTATTTTGCGAAAATCAAAATACGGGTTTTATAGGTGTTCGTGTGCTCAAGAGACCCTGATCGTCCGTTTTTTGAAAAAATAAGTTGTTCTTGAAAAATATAGATTTTTTTGAAAAGTAGAAGCAGTAGACGTAATAGAGGAAATTTTTTTGAATCTTTTTATGAAAAATTTGAGAAATGGGTTTTGTAGAGAATGTCGTTCTAAGAAGACCCAGATTTTCCTTTTTTCGAAAAACTAATTTTTCACCAACATGCAAGAACCCCTCAAAAAATGAAGGTTCTGGAAAGGCGATAGAAAATACACGTATGTAATGCACAACCACAGTGTAATCCACAAGTGTAGTCACCAAAGTTAACCTATGGCCCATGAAAAGTCAAACTCAAGCAGTTTCCTAAATGCGGCTATAACTCAACAAAAAATGAAGGTTCGCGAAAGGCAATAGAAAATACCCATACAAAATGGACAACTACATGTCGCCCACAATCGTAGTCACCAAAGTAGATAGATGGCCCACAAAAATTCAAACACGGGCAGTTTACTAAATGCAAATATAACTCAACAAAAAATGAAGCTTCACGAAAGGCGATAGAAAATACGTGTATAGAATGCACAACTACTGTGCAATCCACAATCGCAATCACTAAAATTGATTGATGGCCCATGAAAACTCAAAAACAAGCAATTTCCTAAGTGCGACTATAACTAAATGAAAAATGAAAGTTCGCGAAAGACAATCGAAAATAAACGTATAGAATGCACAAATACAATGTATTCCACAATCGTAGTCAACCAAGTTGATTGATGGTCCAGGAAAACTCAAACACGAGCATTTTCCTAAATGTGGTATAACTCAACAAAAAATAAATGTTCGTGAAAGGCGATTAAACATGTGTATACAATGCACAACTATAGTACAATCCACAATCGTAGTCACCAAAGTTGACGGGTGGTCCAAAAAGACTAAAACATGAAGGGTTTCCTAAATGCGGCTATAACTCGACAAAAAATAAAGGTTCACGAAAAGTGATAGAAAATACATATATAGAAAGCACAACTATACTGTAATCCACAATCATAGTCACCAAAGTTCATTGATGGCCCAAGAAAACTCAAACATGAGCGGTTTCCTAAGTTTGGGTATAACTCAATGAAAAATGAAGGTTCTTGAAAGGCAATAGAAAATAAATGTATAGAATACACAACTACAATGTAATCCACAATCGTAGTCACCAAAGTTGATTGATGGACTATGAAAACTCAAACTCGAGTGGTTTCCTAAATACGGCTATAACTCAAGAAAAAATGAATGTTCATGAAAGGCGATAGAAAATACACATAAAGAATGGACAACTACATTGCAATCCATAATCGTAGTGACCAAAGTTGATTGATGGCCCACAAAAACTCAAACATGAGCGGTTTTGTAAATACAACTATAATTCAACAAGAAATGAAGGTTCGTGAAAGGCGATAGAAAATACATGTACATAATGGACAACTATAGTATCGCAGTCACCAATGTTGATTGATGGCCCACAAAAACTCAAACATGAGCATTTTCTTAAATGTGGCTATAACTCAACAAAAAATAAAGTTTCATCAAAGCCACTAGAAAATGCAGATATAGAATCTACAACTACAGTGTAATCCACAAGTATAGTCACCAAAATTGATCGATGGCCCAAGAAAACTCAAAGTAAACATGAGTGGTTTCCTAACTGCAGCTATAACTCAACTTAAAATGAAGGTTCGCGAAAGGCGATAGGAAATACGCATATAGAATGCTTGTACAATTATAGTGTAATTCATGATCGTAGTCACCAAAGTTTATCGATTGCCCACGAAAACTCAAACACGAGCATTCTCCTAAATGCAGCTATAACTCAACAAAAATGAAGGTTCATGAAAGGCGATTAAAAAAATCCGTACAATATGCACAACTACAGTATAGTCTGATTTCCTAGTCACCAAAGTTGATCGATGACCAGCAAAAAAGTCAAACATGAGCGGTTTCCTAACTGCGGCTAAACTCAACAAAAAATGAAGTTTCACTAAAGGTGATAGAAAATACACATATAGAATGCAAAACTACAGTGTAATCCAAAAGCGTAGTCACCAACGTTTATTGATGGCACACAAAAATGCAACTACGAGCGGTTTCTTAAATGTGGTTGTAACTCAAATAAAAATGAAGGTTCATGAAAGAAGATAGAAAATATGTGTATAGAATGCACAACTATAGTGAATTCCTCAATTGTAGTTAGCAAATTTGATCGATGCCCCATGAAAATAAAATTTGAGCAGTTTCCTAAATGCAGCTATGACTCAACAAAAAATTAAGATTCACAACAGGCAATATAAAATACATGTATAGAATGGACAACTACAGTGCAATCTACAACGTAGTCACCAAAGTCGATCGATGGCCCATGAAAACTCAAACACGAGCGTTTTCCTATGTATAGCTATAACTCAACGAAAAATAAAGTTTCATGAATGGTGATAGAAAATATGCGTATAGAATACACAACTACAGTGTAATCCACAATTGTAGTCACCAAAGTTGATCGATTGCCCACGAAAACTCAAACACGAGGGTTTTCCTAAATGTGGCTATAGCTCAACAAAAAATGAAAGTTTGTGAAAGGCGATAGAAAATATATGCAAAGAATGCACAACTACAGTGTAATCCACAATCGTAGTCATCAAAGTTGATTGATGGTCCACAAAAACTCAAACTCGAGCTTTTTCCTCAGTGTGGCTAGTAACTCAACACAAAATGAAGGTTCAGGAAAGGCGATAGAAAATACACATACAAAATGGACAACTACAGTGCAATCCACAATCGTAGTCACCAAAGTTGATCGATTGTCCAAAAAAACTAAAAAATGTGCATTTTCCAAAATGCGGGTATATCTAAACAAAAATTGAAGGTTCATGAAAGGCGATTAAAACTATGCATACAGTATGGACAACTACAGTACAATCCACATTCGTAGTCACCAAAGTTGATCGATGGCCCACAAAAAATCAAACATGCTCAATTTCCTAAATGCGGCTATAACTCAAAAAAAATAAAGGGTCATGAAAGGCAATAGAAAAAACACGTATAAAATGAACAACTACAGAGTAATCCACAAAGTTCATTGATGTGTCACAAAAAATGAAGGTTCACAAAAGGCGATAAAAAATACATGTATAGAATGCACAACTATAGTGTAATCCACAATCATAGTCACCAAAGTTGATTGATAGTCCACGCAAACTCAAACATGAGCATTTTCTTATATGCTGCTATAGCTCAACAAAAAATGAAGGTTCATGAAAGGCGATAGAAAATTTACATTCGTAATGCACAACTACAATGGAATGCACAATCATTGTCACAAAAGTTGATCGATGGCCAATGAATACTCAAACACGAGTGGTTTCCTACATGCGGCTATAACTCAACAGAAAATGAAGGTTCACAAAAGGCGATACAAAATATAGAATTCAAAACTGCAGTGTAATCCACAATCATAGTTGCCAATGTTGATCAATAGCCCACAAAAAATCAAACAAGAGTGTTTTCATACATGCGTCTATAACCCTACAAAAAAAGAAGGTTCGTGAAAGGTGATAGAAAATACACATACAAAATGGACAACTAAAATGCAAGCGACATCATACTCAAGAAAGTTGATCGATGGCCAACGAAAAACTCAAACATGAGCAGCTACTAAGTGCGACTATAACTCAACAAAAAATGAAGGTTTGTGAAAGGCGATAGAAAATACGTGTACAGAATGCACAGATATAGTGTAATCCACAATCGTAGTTACCAAAGTTGATCGATGGACCACGAAAACTCAAACACGAGGGGTTTCCTAAATTCAGCTATAACTCTACAAAAAATAAAGTTTCGCTTAAGGGGATAGGAAATACGCGTATAGAATGGACAAGTACAGTGTAATCCACAAGCTTACTCACCAAAGTTGTTTGATGCCCATGAAAACTCAAACTTGAGCAGTTCCCTAATTGCGGCTATAACTTAAACAAAAAATGAAGGTTCGCTAAAGTCGATAGAAAATACGCGTACAGAATGAACAACTACAGTGCAATCCACAATCATAGTCACCAAAGTTGATCGATGGCCCTCGAAAATTCAATCATGAGCATTTTCATAAGTGTGGCTATAACTCAGTGAAAAATAAAGGTTCACGAAAGGCGATAGAAAATACACGTATAGAATGCACAACCATAGTTTAATCCACAACTGTAGTCACCAAAGTTATATTTTTTATCGCCTTTCATGAACCTTCATTTTTAGTTATGTTATAGCCACAATTTGGAAACCGCTCATGTTTGATTTTTTGTGGACCATTGATCAACTTTACTGACTAAGATTGTGGATTGTACTGTAGTAGTGCATTCTATACTTGTATTTCCTATTGACTTTTGCGAACCTTCATTTTTATTTAGTTATAACTGCACTCAGGAAACCGCTCATCTTTGTGTTTTCGTGTGCCATAGATCAACCTTGGTGACTACGACTGTGGATTGCACTGTAGTTGTCCATTTTGTACGTGTATTTTATATTGCCTTTTGTTAGCCTTCATTTTTTGTTGACTTATACCCGCATTTAGAAAACCGCTCAAGTTTTTGTTTTCGTGGCCCATCAATCAACTTTGGTGACTACGCTTGTTGATTATTTTCTATCACCTTTCACGAACCATCATTTTTTATTGAGTTATAGTTGCATTTTAGAAACCACTCGTGTTTGAGTTTTTGTGGGCCATCGATCAACTTTGGTGACTACGAATGGATTATACTATAGTTGCGCATTCTATACACTTGTTTTCTATCAACTTTCGCAAACCTTTTTTTTGAGTTATAGCCATATTTAGTAAACTACTCATGTTTCAGTTTTTTTAGGCCATCAATCAACTTTGGTAACTAAAATTGTGGATTGTACTCTAGTTGTGCATTTTTTACACATATTTTTACTCACCTTTCACAAACCTTTATTTTTTGTTGAATTATAACCACATTTAGCAAAACACTCATATTTGATTTTTCGTCGGCCATCTATCAAGTTTGATGAGTACGATTGTGGATTATACTGTAGTTGCGCATTCTATACGCTTATTTTCTATTGCCTTTGTTGAACCTTCATTTTTTGGTTAGTTATAGCTGCACTTAGGAAACCGCGCGTGTTTCAGTTTTCATGGGCCATCGATCAACTTTGGTGACTACGGTTTTAGATTGCACTATAGTTGTGCATTTGATACATGTATTTTCTATTACATTTTGGGAACCTTCATTTTTTGTTGAGTTATAGCCGCACTTAAGAAACCAGTCGTGTTTGAGTTTTTGTGGGCCATCGATCAACTTTAGCGACTACAATAATGCATTACACTCTACTTGTCCATTCTATATGTGTATTTTCTATCACCTTTCATGAACCTTCATTTTTTATTGAGTTATAGCTGCATTTAGGAAAGTGATCGACTTTGAGTTTTTAAGGGCCGTCAATCAACTTTGGTGACTACAATTGTGAATTACACTGTACTTGTTTATTCAGTGCACGTATTTTCTATTGCCTTTCGCAAACCTTCATTTTTTGTTCAGTTATAGCTACATTCAGGAAACCATTCGTGTTTGAGTTTTCGTCGCCCATCGATGAAATTTGGTGACTATGATTGTGGATTGTACTGTATTTGTGCATTTTGTATGCATAATTTTAATCGCCTTTCACGAGCCTTCATTTCTTGTTGAGTTATAGCCACATTTATGAAAATGCTAGTGTTTGAGTTTTTGTAGGCCATCAATTAACTTTGGTGAGTATGATTGTGGATTACACTGTAGTTGTGAATTCTATACGCGTATTTTCTATTGCCTTTTGGGAACCTTCATTTTTCATTCAGTTATAGCCGCACATAGGAAACCGCCGTGTTTGAGTTTTTCGTGGTCCATCGATCAACTTTAGTGACTACGATCATTGAGGTAAAGCCACACTTAGGAAACCGCTTGTGTTTGAGTTTTTCGTGGTGCATCGATCAACTTTAGTGAGTACGATTGTTTCCACTGTAGTTGTCTATTTTGGACGCATATTTTCTATTGCCTTTCATGAACCTTTATTTGTTTTTGAGTTATAGCCGCATTTAGAAAATCGTTCGTGTTTTAATTTTCATGGGCTATCGATAAACTTAGGTGACTATGATTGTGGATTGTATTGTAGTTGTGCATTATGTACGCATATTTTTAATCGCCTTTCATGAACCCTCATTTTTTGGTGAGTTATAGCCGCATTTAGCAAAATTCTCATGTTTGAGTTTTCGTGGTCCTTCGATCAACTTGGGTGACTACGATTGTGCTTTACACTGTACTTGTGCATTCTATACACGTATATTCTATCAATTTCTGGGAACCTAAATTGCTCGTTGAGTTATAGCCGCACTTAGGAAACCACTTGTGGTTGAGTTTTCCTAGGCCATCGATCAACTTTAGTGAATATGATTGTGGATTGTACTGTAGATATAAATTTTGTATGCATATTTTTAATCGCCTTTCAAAAACCTTCATTATTTGTTAAGTTATAGCCATATTTAGGAAAACACTTATGTTTGAGTTTTCGAGGGCCATCGATCAACTTTGTTCACAACAATTGTGGATTGCATTGTAGTTGTGTACTCTATATTCGTATTTTCAATCGCATTTTGTGAACCTTCATTTTTTGTTGATTTATACCCGCATTGAGGAAATCGGTCGTGTTAGAGTTTTTGTGGGCCATCAATCAACTTTGGTGACTATGATTGTGGATTGTATTGTAATTGTCCATTTTTTATGCGTATTTTCTATCGCCTGTCATGAAGTTTCATTTAGGAAACCACTCATGTTTGAGTTTTTGTGCGCCATCGATCAACTTTGGTGACTATGATTATGGACTACACTGTAGTTGTCCATTCTATACACTATAGTTGTAGTGTAGTTTCGCATTCTGTGTGCATATTTTTAATCGCCATTTAGGAACCTACATTTTTTGTTGAATTATAGCCGCATTTAGGAAAACACTCGTGTTTCAGTTTTCAAGGGCCATCAATCAACTTTTGTGACTATGTTTTTGGATTACACTGTAGTTGTGCATTCTATATGCATATTTTCTATCGCTTTTCCTGAACCTTCATTTTTTGTTGAATTATAGCCACATTTACCAAACCGGTCATGTTTGAGTTTTTGTAGGCCATCAATCAACTTTGGTGAATATGATTGTAGATTGTACTATAGTTGTGCATTTTGTACACATAATTATAATTACTTTTCATGAACCTTCATATTTCTTGTGTTATAGCCACATTTAGGAAAAGGCTCGTGTTTGATTTTTCATGGGCCATCGATCAACTTTGGTGACTATGATTGTGGATTCCACTGTGGTTGTCCATTCTATACGTGTATTTTCTATCGCCTTTCACAAACCTTCATTTTTTGTTGAGTTATAGCCCCATTTAGCAAACCACTCTATTTTGAGTTTTTGTCGGCCATAGATCAACTTTGGTGACTACGCTTGTGGATTACACAATAGTTGTGCATTCTATAGGCGTATTTTATATTCCCTTTCACGAACCTTCAATTTTTGTTGAGTTATAGCTGCATTTATGAAACCACTCGTGTTTGAGTTTTTGTGGGGCATTGATAAAAAATTTGGTGACTACGATTGTGGATTACACTGTAGGTGTGCATTCTATACACGTATTTTCACCAACATGCAAGAACCCTTCAAAAATAGAATCTACAAAACAAGTTTTTTTGGGAAAATAAAAAATATGGGTTTTATAGGTGCTCGTGTGCTAAAGATGCCCAGATCATCCATTTTTTGAAACAATAAGTTGTTGAAAAGGATATTTTCTTTTGACAAGTAGAAGCAGTAGAGATAATAGAGGCAAATTTTTTGAATCTTTTTATGAAAAAGCTGAGAAATGGGTTTTGTAGAGAATGTCATTCTGAGTAAATCCAAATCGTCATATGTTTGAAAAACTAATTTTTCACCAACATGCAAAAAACCCTCAAATATAGAATCTACGAAACAATTTATTTTTGGAAAAATAAAAAATTTGGGTTTTATAGGTTTGTGTGCTAAAGAGAACCAGATCGTCTATTTTTTGAAATTATTTGTTTTTTAAAAAGATAGATATTTTTGGAAAGTGGAAGCAGTAGAGGTAACAGAGGAAATTTTTTTGCATCTTTTTATGAAAAGTCTGAGAAATGAGTTTTGTAGAGAATGTTAGTATGAGTAGGCCTAGAACATCCTGTTTTCAAAAAACTAATTTTTCACCAACAGGCAAGAACATCTCAAAAGTAGAATCTACGAAACAATATTTTTTTGGGAAAATTGAAAATATGGGTTTTATAGGAGCGTGTGCTAAAGAGACTTAGATCATGCATTTTTTGGAAAAATAAGTTGTTCTTGGAAAAGATAGAATTTTTTGAAAAGTACAAGTAGTAGAGGTATCAGAGGAAAATTTTCTGAATATTTTTATGAAAAATCTGATAAATGAGTTTTGTAGAGAATGTCGTTTTGAGTAGACCCATATCGACCTTTTTTCGAAAAACTAATTTTTCACAAACATGCTTGAACCCCTCAAAAACGGAATCTAGGAAACAATTATTTTGGGAAAATCGAACATATGGGTTTTATAGGTGGTCGTGTGCTAAAGACCCAAATAGTCCGTTTTTTGAGAAAATAATTTGTTCTTCAAAAAGATAGATTTTTTTTAAAAGTAGAAGCATTAGACATAACAGAGAAATTTTTTGAATCTTTTTATGAAAAATCTAGCAAATGGGTTTTGTAGAGAATGTTGTTCTAAGTAGACCCAAATCGTCCTTTTTTTGAAAAACTAATTTTTCACTAACATGCAAGAACACCTCAAAAATAGAATCTACGAAACAATTTTTTTTGGGAAAATGGAAATTATTCATTTTATAGATAGTCATGTGCTCAAGAGACCCAGATCGTTCAGTTTTTGAAAAAATAAGTTGTTTTTGAAAAAAAAAAAAAATTGAAAAGTAGAAGCTGTGGAGGTAACATAGGCAAATTTTTTGAATCTTTTTATGAAAAATCTGAGAGATGGGTTTTGTAGAGAATGTCGTTCTGAGTAAACCTAGATAAACCTTTTTTCAAAAAACTAAATTTTCAAGAACATGCAAGAACCCCTCAAAAATAGAATCTATGAAACAATTTTTTCTCGAAAAACTGAAATATGGTTTTTATAGGTGCTCGTGTGCTAAAGAGACCTAGATCGTCCGATTTTTGAAAAAATAAGTTATTTTTGAAAAAGATAATTTTTTTCTGAAAAGTACAAATATTAGGGGTAACTAATGCAAATTTTTTCAAATTTTTAATGAAAAATCTAAGAAATGGGAGCCGCATTTAGCAAACCGCTCCTGTTTGAGTTTTTGTGGGCCATCGATCAACTTTAGTGACAAAGATTGTGGATTGCATTGTAGTTGTGCATTATCAACACTAATTTTCTATCACCTTGCGTGAACCTTCATATTTTGTTGAGGTATAGCTGCATTTAGCAAACCGATCGTCTCTGAGTTTTTGTGGGCCATTGATCTAGTGACTACACTTTTGGCTTACACTGTAGTTGTGCATTCCATACACGTGTTTTCTATCGACTTCCACAAACCTTTCTTTTTTGTTGAGTTATAGCCGTGTTTAGGAAGCCCCTCATGTTTTAGTTTTTGTGGGTCATCAATCAACTTTGGTGACTACAATTGTGGATAGTAATGTAGCTTTGCATTCTATACGAATATTTTTAGTTGCCTTTCATAAAGCTTTATTTTTTATTGAGTTATCGCCACATTTAGCAGAACACTCGTGTTTGATTTTTCGTTGGCCATCTATCAACTTTGGTGACTGCAATTGTGGATTACACTGTAGTTGTGCATTCTATATGTGTATTTTCTATTTCCTTTTTTTAACCTTCATTTTCTGGCTATTTATAGATGCATTTAGGAATTGGCTCGTGTTTGAGTTTTTCATAGGCCATCGATCAACTTTCATGACTACGACTGTGGATTCGATGGTAGATGGGCATTTTATACACATATTTTCAATTGCCTTTTAGGAACCTTCATTTTTTGTTGAGTTATAGCCGCACTTAGAAAATCGCTTGTGTTTGAGTTTTCATGGGCCATCGATCAACTTTAGTGACTAAATTATTGGATTGCACTTTAATTGTCCATTCTACATGTTTCCCTTCCTTGCCTTTCACCCAATTGAATATCTTTAAAGTCTTATTCTTGGGATAAAAGAAATCCATCCTTCATAGATGCTTGTTCTACTGTATTTGAATAGATATCAGCTAATTGAAGAAAACCATTAATTAACTTTTCACTTCTAGTTTTAACTTCTTGATGTCTTGACAGCTCTAAAGAGTTTTCCAAAGATGATCTTCTCCAAGTGTTCATATAGCCTGAATCAAACTCACTTGAAGAAAGAATATTTGTCTATCAAATTCATCATTATCTTTAAGGGATGATCTATGTAGGTTGCTACCGTAAACTACATTTGACACAATGCCCAAAGTTGTGGAAATGTGTTATGTTGAAGAATTTGTAGTGAAATGGTTATCTAAAAATACTTTGGGTGCATGTCCTTCATTAGAGGGAGCGACAAAAGTTAGTGTGTGAAGCTTGGAAAACGTAATTTTCTAGATCTTTATTGGGATTCCTCTCAAAAGAAGTTCCATTTAATTCTTGTATGTTTGTAGGAACATTTCCATTAACTTTCATAATCACCCTTCCTCAGAAAAATTCTTCCACACCCTTCCACTCTCGGCAACCACCCACATTGATTCCCTTTATGTTTCGCCATTTTGACTTCATCCAAAATGCACTTTTTGGGGGTACACTTCTCAAACCATAATCACCCTTCTAGACTAAAAACCCAAAGTGGTTAGTGTACAACAGTTGTTGCCCAAGGGATTTCTATTCATGTCATGAATTCTCCTCCACTTACAATGCTCCATCCATTACACATTGTCCTTTACCATTATTTTATAATTTTGGGTGGATCAATACAAGTGATAAATGAATACAAAGAAACAATAAGACTTCCCTAAGCAGATGGTGAATGTTGATGTCCTGTTCATCCTTCATTTTATATGAGTCTATGCCTACATCCTTGGGCTTCATTCAACTTTATTTCACTTGGACCCTAAAATGCACTTGAAAAGTAGTAACACATATGTGCTCTATAATGACAAACATCTTTACCTGAGAAGGTAAAATAATTTATCACATATTTTTCATTTAACTACATGTGGATAATACATTAAAAGTGAATTCCTCAAGAATGCATCAAAACTGAAGTAGGTATCGATCAAAACTTATTCCTTGCACTATGATCAAAATGAGTCAAGTAGCATCCAATATTGCTCGAGAAAATTGATCAAAGCTTCTCCTTGAGCTATGAAAATTCACTAGTACATATTATTTGAGGGTAGGGGAGTCTGCTCTCAAAATGGTGTGGCATGAACTTGTCAAAATAAAAAACTGTTAATGTTCAAATTTAACTGAAACTCAACAATTTGCAATTTTGTTAAAATATCAAATCACTTCCTATGAAGTTGTAACTTGGGGGATTGGTTCATTTTGGATTCATGAGCATGTGTGCAAAGTGCATTTTCATCCATCTTCTTTGTTTGCAAAATATCAAGCCTTCAATTTGACCTTTTGTGACAATTTTTTGGAAATGTAGATGCAAAAACAACGTGAAATCAGTTTGTTTTTGGCTTTGAAAACATACCAAACGATGTCCTGAAGCTCTGAAAATTGAGATGGAGGTAGACTTTGGCATAGAGAATCAAAGGAACCAATCAGTTTGCCATGATCATAATCCATTTGCTTAATATTTATACTCAAAGTTAACCATTTTAACAGGATTTTCACTGTACAACAGATTTTCTAAAAAACCCTTCAACTTGTCGCTTTGAAACTTTGTCAAATCAGATCGTATGGATCTGAAAAATGGTATACATACTCACATATGGTAAATGAACACTCTTGAAATGTGGTTTTGCATGAAAATGAACATATCCCAAATTATGAGATTTGAAAATGTGCTCCTCGAGCTGCTTTTTCAACTAAGTTTTCTAAGTGTAGTATTAAAAATTTTGGTGGACTTCAAATTTTGCTGAAGGTTCCAACAATGTCTCCTTCTAGGGATGTTTGCCTCCTATGGGCATATCAAGAATTCAAACCTCTAGGAGAGCAGACCACAAGCCTTTGCCCATGATTTGTATGATTTGAAATTACACCACAATTGATGGCACTAGCCACCAAAAAAGAAAATCTATATTTCCCTCTGTCATAAATTTTATTCTAATTTGAGCTTAGTGAACTCCACTTGAAAGTATTCATGTCATCTTCCTTTCCATTTTTGCTATCATAAAGATACCTGCAACTCCTTCCACCATTCCGATCTAGGTCATTCATCATAAAATGATATCCTTGCTGATTTGAAAGCTAAAAACATTCATTGTTCATCATATAGCTGAGATTAATTTTTACAAAAACATTGCAATCATTATGAGGCCATTTATGCAACCAAGAAATACAAATTTTGTGTGCACGGGAAGAGAAACAATCACGATCATCTATGTCACTCATCTTAATATTTGAATGCTTCTCACACAAATCTGAAAGCTCTGTCATATCAACACTGTTTGAGACAAATAAATATGAAACATTTTGCATCTCTTCCATATCACCATTTGGAGATGACACCAAGTTCTGATTCATATTTTCATTATCATGCATATTTGAACAAATTAATGTTGGAGATGAATTTTTTGAATCTTTCTTATGTATGTATTTTTGGTACTCCATTCCCAGCAAATCTGAAATTTGTTCACTACTGAGTGAACGTGCCTCTTTGTTTATTTCATTATCATAATGAGACTCAAGATCATCATAGATAAAGTTAGATGAATTATCAACACAGTCATTTGTTCCACAAGCTGATAGATTATCCCGGTTATTTGAAAATGCCTCTTCCTCTTCATAGAATGGATTTGAATAAACATGAAATTTATGTTCCAACAAATCTTGACAAAATGTTATTTGATCTTCTTCTATTTTTTCATCATACAATGGATTTACAAAAAGTTGAAAACCATTTTCAGATGTACAAACCTCTTCTTTATCAAATGTATCTTCATGGCACTTAACTGCAGCTGGAAATATTACTTGTTCACTGCCAAATGAATTTTCTTTTTCTATCACATTTTCCATTGTTTCTTCCTCTTGACCTCCATAAAGGCTGCAAGTGTCCCTTTGTTGTAGATCAAGATCCATAGATTCATCTTCACGATCTGAATCTTCAATGGATCCCTCATAACATGCACTATCACAACCTGTTATGTAGGAGATACCTTCTATATCTTCATGTAGGTTGTCATAGGAATTATTTTCACTTGCATATTCATCCTCTATGAACTAATCACAGTCATTTCCTTCTTCATTGTTGAAGGGCATACTATCCTTTTTTATTTCAGCTTCCAATTTGTTGTCTTCAATGCTATGACAATGCATACATGGCTGCACTTCCATATCATTTGAATCATGACTGATATATTCATCAAGCAGTGTGTTTCTAGTAATATCTTTAATGCTGCAATCATCTTTCAAGGTAGAAAAATGGTCTTCAACAAGTTTATCTTCATTCAAATTTGAAAAAAAACATCATTTGGACATCTTTCCTCTCCTAGCTATATTGCTTGATCAATTTCTCCATATTCATCTTCATAACTATACTGGCTTAGGAATAGTCTTTTGAGATCTTTCCATGAAGAGATACTTTGCACAAGAAAGCCAATAAACCACTCCCTTGCATCATCCCTCAAATATCTTGAAAAACATCTCATAATGACATCTTCTAGATAAATTTGAAAGTCCAAAATAAAATCTCAAAATTGATGTACATGCTTACAAGCTGATTCACCCCATTCTCCACGAAATTTAGGGATATGCTTTAATATGTCTACCAGTTTGCAAGGATAATGATTTGGGTAGCCTTGGATATTGTTGCAATTAAATGGTTTATCAATGGCTGAGACAGAATTTGGAGAGCCATATATATGGGTTTTGGTAGATTATTAACCTTTTTCTAAGAGATGGAGGATAACCATTTATTTGATATGGGGATTGTGGTGTACAAATGTCTTGTTGTGAATGGTCTCCATTACCTCAATTGCCAAAATTCTCAATTGCACCATAATGTGTATGGGGCAAGGAATAATTGCTATACATACTTCAACCTATGATTTCTATTTTTGGCTAGAAATGCTGCAATTTGAAAATGGTTGTGTATTCTTCATCAAGTTTTTATCAAAGTCACCACCTACTTTTTCAAAAGTAGGAAAATGAAATGGATTTTTGAAATTGTTCTTGTTTTACCCTAGCGGAACCACTTTTCCTCAAACTTCTCAACTGTGAATCTCTCTTCAATGACTCTATATGATGGTCTTCAACTGGATATTTTGAAATACTCCCCAGCAGAGTCGCCAAACTATTAGGTCTCAAACACGCTGGTTTGAAACCACAAGAATTTTCCAATCTCTTGATATATTTTTGGCTAATGTACAAGGCCAAATGATGAATTTGAGCCTTCTACTCTTCAGGCACTACTAGACCTAGGCAGGTGCACCTATGCAACTGAGGCAGACTTAGACTATATGTTTCCTACTTGAGCAGTCTATCCACAATGGCAATTGCGAGTGGGATAGAGGAAAGTTTCATAACTACTCCTACTAAAATTTGAGATGTGAATGTTTGAATAAGATTTCATAAAATTTCTAAAATAGAATTGGTATGACTAGTGCCTACTCTTGTTGGGCTAATGGAGTCAAGAGGTGAATGATATGTGTGTCCTATTTTTGGATACAATTTGAATTGTTTGACACTTTTATAAGTTTATGGCTGGCATAAACATGCAAGGATGCAATTATCAATTTCTTCTGATCGATCCAAATGTCCTTTTGCAGATTATTGTGATTAATTAAAAGAGTTTAATCCTTTCTTGAAGGAGCTAGTTAATAAGGAAATGACAACATTGGAGACAAGGATAATATTTTTCATAAATTCAACAAACAACTGACACCATAATTGGATCACTAGATTTATGCATTCTTCTCCATTATATAATTTTAAAAGATTTTACACTATACAACATGATGTTCTGTTTCGGTAACAGTTCACCCTATCCAACTACTACTTATCTCTTTTGATAATACAATTTCACTTTGCATATATACATTGCCATTTTTAGGGTTACAACCCTTCACAACTAGTGTAATTCTTCTTTTCAGCGCAGCTCTTCATTTAAAATATTTAATTAGTTGCCTTTGGAAAATTAAATATTTTAAATTTAATCTCTATTTTTGCATCTTCCTGAAAAAATCAATTTCAGTAATTATCCTTTGCTGGAAACTTTGCTTTTCTCCCAAAAATGAATCCTCTCAGTAAAAGTAATTATCTACTGCAAGACAATTACGCTCATTTAATTACCTTGGTGAAAAAATGTGTTACTTTTAAGTGAAATATTTTATATTTTCACTTTTCATGAAAAACTTCATTCCCCAAAATACTTTCACTCCAGGTGTGATTATTTTAATAAATTTTCAAATTTTCATTCTCCCTCATAGATTTCTTGTGAGAAATAAAGTGCTTCATGATATTTTAATCTTAAGTCCTTTGGTGGAAAATATCTTCTTTATTTACTCGTGTGCATTTTCACCCGTTTGCGAAAATATTCTTTGGATAAAAATAATTACCCATTTTACCATTTGTCTTCTCTTTTAATTTCTCAGTGAAAATATTTTATAAATGCACTTTACTTCGCTATGTCCATTTTTTTATGTTTCCATTGTGCTTTATCCTCAGATCATACACGTATTCATTTTCGAGATATCTTGCATTTGATTCTTGCTGATATCAATTTCTCCTCTTGATGAAGTTCCATCGGTGTGACTTTTACATTATCTGGGGCTAGAAAATAACTCCTGCCGATGTAGTATCTCTTGTTGATAAAGTATCCATCGGTGTGACATGTATTATAGAAAAGACTTATAATTTCTACCCCGATAGTAACGTCGCCCTGATACAATCTGTTTTGCATTTTTTAGCGTTTTATTGCTTTGGTGATGCATAATATGTCATGGAAGCTCTTTCATTATATCAACAATTACTCTCCATGCGCAATATATTTATGCAACCCCCATTTCTTCTACTTTGGCGTGTGTTCAACTGGTTCCTTTTATGATTTGAGCTTGTCCCTAGGTATTTGAATTGTGCAGTAATTCGTTGATCCCTTATTTGCAAATATGATATTCATCATTATTCAATTCCAATGTCACTCCTTGTCGAGCTAAAATATAGTATAGTTACTTCATATTCAAGGGGGTATCTATAAAAAATTGGAGGTGTTCATCCCTTTTCCCGTCATTGACCTGTTAATCGATCCTCTTTGTACTTTAGTTTTGCACAACCTCCTCAATAGTGCACCTTGCTTTTGAAGTTTAGAACTTCCGCATTGCAACGCCACTTTTAAAGAGTAATATGTAATTCAAGGACACCTTCATTCTTTTGGTGTTATTGAAAGTCCACATGTTTCCCTTCCATTCCTTTCACCCAATTGAATATCTTTAAAGTTTTATTCCTTGGATAAAAGAAATCCATCCTTCATAGATGCCTGTTTTGCTCTATTTGAATAGATATCGGCTAATTGAAGAAAATCGTTAATTAACTTGTCAATTCCAATTTTAGCTTCTTCATGTCTTGACAACATTGAAGAATTTTCAAAAGATGATCTTCTCCAAGTATATAGCCTGAATCAAACTAACTTGAACAAAGAATATCTTGTCTATTAGATTCATCATTATCTTTAAGGGATGATCTCTGCAAGTTGCTACCATAAACTTGATCTGACACAATTCCCAAAGTTGTGGAAATGTCTTGTGTTGAAGACTTTGTAATGAAATGGTTATCTACAAATAATTTGGGTGCCCGTCCTTCATTAGAGGGAGCGACAAAAGTTGTAGTGTGTGAAGCTTGCAAAACATAATTTTTTGGATCTTTATTGGGATTCCTCTCAAAAGAAGTTCCATTTAATTCTTGTGTGTTTGTAGGCACATTTCCAACAACTTTCATAATCACCCTTCCTCAGAAAAATTCTTCCACACCCTTCCCACTCTCGACAACCACCCACATTGATTCCCTTTATGTTTGGCCATTTCGACTTCATCCAAAATGCATTTTTTGGGGGTACACTTCTCAGACCACCTTTCTAGACTAAAAACCCGAAGCGGTTAGTGTAAAAAAGTTGTTTCCCAAGGTATTTCTATTCAAGTCATGAATTTTCCTCCACTTACAATGCTCCATCCATTACACACTGTCCTTTACCATTATTTTATAATTTTGGGTGGATCAATACAAGTGATAGATGAATACAAAGAAGCAATAAGACTTCCCTAAGAGAATGGTGACATTTGATGTCCTAGTCATCCTTCATGCTATATGGGTCTATGCCTGCATCCTTGGGCTTCATTCAACTTTATTTCACTTTGACCCTAAAATGCACTTGAAAAGTAGTAACACACCTGTGCTCTATAATGACAAACATCTTTACCTGAGAACGTAAAAAAATTTATGACATCCTTTTGATGTAACTACATGTGGATAATACATTAAAAGTTCATTCCTCAAGAATGCATCAAAATTGAAGTAGGTATTGATCAAAACTTGTTTCTTGCACTATGATCAAAATGAGTCAAGTAGCCTAATATTGCTCAGGAAAATTGATCAAAGCTTCTCCTTGAGCTATGAAAATTAACCAGTATGTTATTTGAGGGTAGGGGAGTGTGCTCACAAAATGGTGTGGCATTAACTTGTTAGAATAAAAAAAATTTAATGTTCAAACTTGCTAACATGGCATTTTGTGGAAAATTGCCTTTGTCAAATTTAACTGAAACTCAACAATTTGCAATTTTGTAAAAATATCAAATCACTTCCTGTGAAGTTGTAACTTTTGGGATTGGTTCATTTTGGATTCATGAGAATGTGTGAAAAATGGATTTTCATCCATCTTCTTCATTTGCAAAATATCAAGTCTCCAATTTGACCTTTTGTGACAATTTTCTGGAAATGCAAAGGTGAAAACAACGTGAATTATTTTGCTTTTGGCTTTGAAAAAGTACCAACCAATGTCCTGAAGCTGTGAAAATTGACATGGAGGTAAATTTTGGTGTAGATAATCAAAGGCACCAATTATTTTGCGATGATCATCATCCATTTGCTTAATATTTACCCTCAAAGTTGGCCATTTTAATAGGATTTTCACTGTACAATAGATTTTCTCAAAAACCCTTCAACTTGTCACTTTGAAAGTTTGTCAAATCAGATCATATGGATCTGAAAACTAGCATACACACTCACATATGGTAAATAAACACTCCTGCAAGATGGTTTTGCATGAAAATGAACAGATCCCAAGTTATGATTTTTCTAAATGTGCTCCTCAGGCTACTTTTTCATCTGAGTTTTTTGAGTGTCATATTAAATTTTTTGACATCGCAACTCCAAATTTTACCAAAATTTGAAGGTTCCAACAGTCACTTTGAATGTGGTTGAGGCTCCTGGGTCTACAACATAGTGGTATTAGAGCCCACTAGTACATTCTTGTGTTGGTGTTTTGAATTGGTTTTGCAGGTAGGTGAAGAGAGGATTGTGAAATTTCCTCCTCAAGGGAATGTTGTTGCAAGGAAGATTGAAAACCATAACAAGGAGATAGAATCCTTGAAAAGATAGATGGCTGCTTGGAAGGCAAAGAAAAGAGTGGAAGAGGATGAAAGTGAAACTGAAGAAGAGGAGACTTCTAGTGAAGAGGAATAGATGGATTCTGATAATGTGAGAATGGTGAAGCTTTTGAAGGCTGTGAAGAAAGATGGACATGGAAAAATGGATGTGCCTATATGTATGGAGGTAAAATTGATAATGAATACCTCTTAGATTGGATAGGGGCTTTGGAGAACTAGTTTGAGAGTGAAGAGATTGATGAGGAGCACAAGGTGAAGAAGGCTAAAACAAAACTAAAAGGACATCCATTGTTGTCGTGGAATTTTGTGCAAGAGGAAAGGGAAAGACATGGTAAGAACAAGATCACTTCTTGGGAGAAGATGAAGACCAAACTCAAACATGAGCAGTTTCCTAAATGCGGCTATAGGTCAACGAAAAATGAAAGTTTTAGAAAGGGGATAGAAAATTCATGAATGGAATTCACAACTATAGTGCAATCCATAATCGCAGTCACCAAAGTTGAATGATGGCCCATGAAAACTCAAATCTGAGTGGTTTCCTAAATGCGTCTATAACTCAACAAAAAATGAAGGTTCCCGTAAGGCGATAGAAAATACATGTACAAAATGTACAACTACAGTGCAATCCACAATTGTAGTCATGAAACTTAATCAATGGCCCACGAAAACTCAAACACTAGCGGTTTCTAAAGTGCGTCTATAACTCAACGAAAAATGAAGGTTCGCGAAAGGAAATAGAAAATACACATATAGAATGCACAACAACAGTGTAATCCATAATCGTAGTTACCAAAGTTGATTGATGGCCCACGAAAACTCAAACAAGAGAGTTTTCCTAAATATATGTACAAAATGCAAAACTAGAGTACAATCCACGAGCATTTTCCTAAATGTGGCTATAACTCAACGAAAAATGAAGGTTCCTTAAAGGTGATAGAAAATATGCATATAGAATGGACAACTTCAGTGCAATCGACAATCCTACTCATTACAGTTGATCGATGGCCCACGAAAACTCAAACACAAGCGGTTTCCTAAGTACGGTTATAACTCAACAAAAATTGAAGGTTTGCGAAAGAGGATATAAAATACATGTATACAGTGCACAAATCCTGTCCAATCCACAATCGTATTCACCAAAGCTGATAGATGGGCTACAAAATCTAAAACATGAGCAGCTTCTTAAATGCGGTTATAACTCAACAAAAAATGAAGGTTCGTGAATGGCGATAGAAAATACGCGTACAAAAAAGACAAGCATAGTGCAATCCACAATATTAGTAACCAAAATTGATTAATGGCCCACAGAAACTCAAACTCGAGCATTTTCCTAAATGTGGCTATAACTCAATTAAAATTGAATGTTCATGAAAGGGGATAGAAACTATGCATATAGAATTCACAACTACAATGCAATCCACAATCGTAATCACCAAAGTTGATTGATGGCCCATGAAAACTCAAAAAATGAAGGTTTGCAAAACGGGATAGAAAATTTGTGTATGGAATTCACAACTATAGTACAAACCACAATCACAGTCAACAAAGTTGATAGCCCAAAATAACTCAACCATGAGAGGTTTCTTAAATGTAGCTATAACTCAACAAAAATTGAAGGTTAGCAAAAGCTGATAGATAATACGCATACATAATGGATAACTATAGTGCAATCCACAATCATAGTCACCAAAGTTGATCGATGGCCCACGAAAACTCAAACAAAAGCGGTTACCTAAATGCAGTTAAAACTCAACGAAAAATGAAGGTTCACGAAAGGCGATAGAAAATACGCGTACAGATTGGACAACTACAATGCAATCCACAATCGTAGTTACCAAAGTTTATTGATGGCCCACAAAAACATAAATACGAGGGTATTCTAAATAGCGCTATAACTCAACAAAAAATGAAGGTTTGTGAAATGCAATTAAAAATATGCGTACATAATGAACAACTATAATACAATCCACAATCATAGTCACCAAAGTTGATTAATGCCCCATGAAATCCCAAACTCCAACGATTTCCTAAGAGTGTATATAACTCAATGAAAAATGAAGGTTCACGAAAGGCGATAGAAAACACATGTACAGATTGGACAACTACAGTGCAATCCACAATCATAGTCACTAAAGTTGATCTATGGCCCACGAAAACTCAAATACGAGCGATTTCCTAAATAAGGCTATCACTTAACTAAAAATGTTCACGAAAGACGATAGAAAATATGCCTATAGATTAGACAACTATAGTGCAATCCACAATCGTAGTCAATAAAGTTGATCGATGGCCCACGAAAACTCAAATACAAACTTTTTCCTAAATACAGCTATAAGTCAACAAAAAATGAAGGTTTGTGAAAGGCAATTAAAAATATGGCAGAATGTACAACTACAGTAAATCCAAAATCGTAGTCACCGAAGTTAATTGATGGCCCACGAAAAATCAAAGACAGGCAGTCTCCTAAATGCGGGTATAACTCAACATAAAATGAAGGTTACCAAAAGCCGATAGAAAATATGTATATAGAATGGACAACTATAGTGCAATCCACTAAAGTTGATCGATGGCCCACGAAAACTCAAACATAATCAGTTTCCTAAATGCGGCTATAACTCAACGAAAAATTAAGGTTCATAAAACGGGAAAGAAGTACAAGTATATAATTCAAAACTACTATATAATGCACAACCGTAGTCACCAAAATTGATCGATCGCCCACGAAAAAATCAAACATGAGCGGTTTCGTAAATGCGGCTATAACTCAACAAAAAAAAAAGGTTTGTGGAAGGCAATAGAAAATACATGTATGGAATACACAACTACATTGTAATCCACAAGCGTAGTCACCAAAGTTGATTGATGGCCCAAGAAAACTCACACACGAGTGTTTTCCTAAATGCCGCTATAACTCAACAAAAAATGAAGGTTCATGAGAGGCAATTAAAATTATGTGTAAAAAATGCACAACATTACAATACACAATGTTAGTCACCAAAGTTGATCGATGGCCCACAAAAACTCAGACATCTGCAATTTCCCAAATGCGAGTATAACTCAACAAAAACTAAAAGTTTGTGAAAGGCGATAGAAGATACGTGTACAAAATTGATAGCTACAGTGTAATCTACAAGCGTAGTAAAAAAAATTTATCGATGGCCCACAAAAGCTGAAACAAGAGAAATTTCGTAAATATGGCTATAACTCAACAAAAATTGAAGGTTTGTGAAAGGCGATTAAAAAAATGCATACAGAGTGCACAACTATAGTACAATCCACAATCGTAGTCACCAAAATTGATCAATGGCCCACAAAAATTGAAAGTTTACTAAACATGATAGAAAATATGCATACATAATGCACAACTACATTGTAATCCATAATCCTAGTCACCAAAGTTGATTGATGGCCCACGAAAACTCAAACACGAGCGTTTTCCTCAATGCAGCTATAACTCATCGAAAAATGAAGGTTCGTGAAAGGCGATGGAAAATACAGTGCAATCCACAATCGTAGTCACCAAAGCTGATTGATGGCCCATGAAAACTTGAACACGAGCGGTTTTCTAAATGCGGCTATAACTCTATTAAAAATGAAGGTTGGTGAAAGGGAATAGAAAATATGTGTATCGAATACACAAATACAGTGCAATCCATAATCATAGTCACCAAGGCTGATTGATGCCCCACGAAAACTCAAACACGAGTGGTTTCCTAAATGCAGCTATAACTCAACAAAATATGAAGGATCGTGAAATGTGATAGAAAATATACATATAGAATGCACAACTAAAGTGTAATCCACAAGTGTAGTCACCAAAGTTGATTGATATCCCACGAAAACTCAAATACAAATGCTTTCCTAAATGCGGCTATAACTAAACAAAAAATGAAGGTTCACGAAAAGTAATTGAAGATACGCCTACAAAATGTACAAGTACAATGCATTCTACAATCGTAGTCACCAAAGTTGATCGATGGCACACGAAAACTCAAATAGGAGTGATTTCCTAAATGCGGCTATAACTCAACAAAAAATGGAAGTTCGCGAAAGGCAATAGAAAATACATGTACAAAGTGGACAACTACAGTGCAATCCACAATCGTAGTCATAAAAGTTTATCGAAGGCCCACGAAAACTCAAACACGAGCGGTTTCCTAAATGCGGCTATAACTCAACAAAAAATGAAGGTTCACGAAAGGCGATAGAAAATATGTGTATAGAAAGCACAACTATAGTGTAATCCATAATCGTAGTCACCAAAGTTGACCAATAGCATATAAAAACTCAAACTCGAGCGGTTTGCTAAATGTGCCTATAACCCAACAAAAAATGAACGTTCACGAACGGTGATAGAAAATATGCGTACATAATGTATAACTACAATGCAATCCATAATTGTAGTCATGAAAGTCGATTGATAGCCCATGAGAACTCAAACATGAGCAGTTTCCTAAATGTGTTTATAACTCATCAAAAAATGAAGGTTCGTGAAAGGCGATAGATAATACGCATATAGAATACACAACTCCAATGTAATGCACAATCGTAGTCACCAAAGTCGAACGATGGACCACGAAAACTCAAACATGAGCCTTTTTATAAATATGGCTATAACTATACAAAAAATGAAGGTTCGTGAAAGCCGATTAAAAAATTGTTTACATAATTCATAAATACAGTACAATCCACAATCGTAGTCACCAAAGTTGTTTGATGGCCCACAAAAACAAAAACACGAGCAGTTTCCTAAATGCGGCTATAACTAAACAATAAATGAAAGTTCACGAAAGGCAATAGAAAATACATGTATAGAATGCAAAACTATAGTGCAATCCACAATCGTAGTCACCAAAGTTGATCGATGGCCCACAAAAACTCAAACAAGTGTAGTTTCCTAAATGCGGCTATAACTCAACAAAAAATGAAGGTTCGCGAAAAAGCAATAGAAAATATGTGTGCATAATGGATAAATATAGTGCAATCCACAATCATAGTCACCAAAGTTGATCGATGGCCCACGAAAACTCAAACACGAGCATTTTCCTAAATGCGACTATAACTAAACAAAAAATGAAGGTTCGCAAAATACGATTGAAAATACAGGTATAGAATACACAACTACAATGTAATGCACAATCGTAGTCACCAAAGTTGAACGATGACCAATGAAAACTCAAAAACCTGCATTTTCCTAAATGTGGCTATAACTTAGCAAAAAATGAATGGTCGTGAAAGGCAATTAAAAACGTGCGTAAAAAATGCACAACTACAGTGCAATCCACAATCATAGTCACCAAAGTTGATCGATGGTGTACAAAAATTCTAACACGAGCGGTTTCCTAAATGCGGCTATAACTCAACAAAAAAAGAAGGTTCGCGAAAGTCGATAGAAACTACGCGTATAGAATGCACATGAATTCTCTACACCTATTCTCTATCCCCTTTTGTGAACCTTCATTTTTCGTTGAGTTATAGCCGCATTTAGGAAACCGCTCGTGTTTGAGTTTTCCTAGTTCATCGATCAACATTGGTGTCTCAAATTGTGGATTGCATTATAGTTGTCCATTATATACGTGTATTTTCTATCATCTTTCATAAACCTTCATTTTTTCGTTGAGTTATAGCCGTATTTAGGAAACTAGTCGTGTTTGAGTTTTCATGGGCGATTGATCAACTTTGGCGACTATGATCGTGGATTGCACTGTAGTTGTCCATTTTGTACGTGTATTTTCCATCGCATTTCGTGAAACTTCATTTTTTCATTGAGTTATAGCTGCATTTAGGAAAACACTTGAGTTTGAGTATTCGTGGGCCATCGATCAACTTTGGTGAATACGATTGTGGATTGTATTGTAGTTGTGTATTATGTACGCATATTTTTAATCGCTTTTCGCAAACCTTCATTATTTGTTGAGTTATAGCTGTATTTAGGAAACCGCTCATGTTTGAGTTTTCGTGGGTCATCGATCAACTTTCGTGACTACGATTGTGGATTGCACTGTAGTTGTCCATTTTGTATGCGTATTTTCTATCGTCCTTCGCGAACCTCCATTTTTTGTTTAGTTATAGCTGCATTTAGGAAACAACTTGTGTTTGAGTTTTCATGGGCCATCAATCACTTTGGTGACTACGATTGTGGATTACATTGTAGTTTTGCATTCTTTATGCGTATTTTCTATTTCCTTTCACGAACCTTCATTTTTTGTAGAGTTATAGCCACATTTAAGAAATCGCTCATGTTTGAGTTTTTGTGGGCAATCGATGAACTTTTGTGACTATGATTGTGGATTGTACTATAGTTTTGCATTTTGTACGCATATTTTTAATTGCCTTTCACGAAACTTAATTTTTTGTTGAGTTATAACCGCATTTAGAAAACATGCTTGTGTTTGAGTTTTCGTGGGCCATCAATCAACTTTAGTGACTATGATTGCGGATAAAACTATATTTATGCATTCTATACACGTATTTTCTATCACGTTTAGAGAACCTTCATTTTTCATTGTGTTATAGCCACACTTAGGACACCACTCTTCTTTGAATTTTCATGGGCCATCGAATAACTTCGGTGAGTATGATTGTCGATTGCATTGTAGTAGTCCATTCTATACGAGTATTTTCTATCGCCTTTCACGAACTTTCATTTTTTGTTGAGTTATAGCCACTTTTAGGAAATCGTTCGTGTTTGCGATTCTGTGGACCATTGATCATCTTTGGTGACTATGCTTGTGGATTACACTGTAGTTGCACATTCTACACACGTATCTTCTATCACCTTTTGTGAACCTTCATTTCTCATTGAGCTATTGCGACATTTAGGAAACCGTTGATGTTTAAGTTTTTTTGGGCCATCAATCAACTTTGGTGACTACGATTGTGGATTGTCGTACAGTTGTGCATTATGTATGGATATTTTTAATTGCCTTTCACGAACCTTCATTTTTGTCCGAGTTATAGCCACATTTAAAAAAATGATCGTGTTTGAGTTATTATGGGCCATCGATCAACTTTGGTGAGTAAAATTGTGGATTATACAGTACCTATGCATTTTGTATGCATGTTTTTAATTGCCTTTCATGAACCTTCAGTTTTTGCTAGGTTATAGTTGCATTTAGGAAAACGCTCATGTTTGAGTTCTCATCAGCCATCGTTTAGCTTTGGTGACTACGATTGTGCATTTCATTATTCTTGTGTATTCTATACGTGTATTTTCTATTGCATTTCACGAACCTTCATTTTTTGTTTAGTTATAGCCATATTTATGGGCCATCGATCAACTTTGGTGACTACGATTGTGGATTACATTGTAGTGCATTCTATACGTGTATTTTCTATCTCTTTCATTTTTTGTTGAGCTATATCCGCATTTAGGAATCCGCTCATGTTTGAGTTTTTCTGGCCCATCAATGACATAAAAATTAGAGTTAGGCAACAAATTCAAAAAAATCTGAGCTAGGCAACTTGACATAAAAATTTGAATAAGTTATGTACATTATTTGGTGAAAATTTAAAATTTTAATGTAGTAGTACTTAAATTTTAGGGAAAAAATAAGAAGTAGGTGTCTGTTTGACCACCCTAACCTCAATAAAATGATAACATTTTTTATAAGATTTTAGATGTAAGTAGATGTCTCATGTCCCGATGTGATGCATATTTTTTTGTAGTTTTTTTCCAAGTAAATAATTAATTATGAATTTTTTATTACAACATTTAAAAAATATGAAACCTCGTATGTCTGACCACCTTAACTTGGTCAGAAATTCATGAAATTCATTTTTTCTTTCTTTAATCCTATATCATGCGAAGAATAAAATGTGACACATGTTTCGGATTAAAAAAATGTGATACCGTTTGAAAGCTATAGATGTTTTTCAATCATCCTATGAATTAGGACTTTAGTCGTAATTCAAATAGAAAATGAATAATAATAATTTATTAAATTGAAAGTAAAACATAATTTATATTGGTAGAAAGTTGAGAATCTCCTTTAAAAACCCTTTTCGTTTCATCAATTTTGGGTAAAAAAAAAATTTGTCAACCACATACCCCACACATACCCATCATATCGCCACTTTTTGGCCCATCATGATCCTACACATACCCTTCACGAACCTTGACTTTTCAGGTAGTTATAGCCACATTTAGGAAAATGCTCGTGTTTGAGTTGTCGTGGACCATCGGTCAGATTTGGTGACTACGATTGTGGATTGCATTGTACTTGTCCATTTTGTACGCGTATTTTCTATCGCCTTTCGTGAACCTTCATTTTTTGTTGAGTGATAGCCGTATTTTGGAAATCATTCAAGTTTGAGTTTTCGTGGGCCATCGATCAACTTTGGTGAATACAATTATGGATTGTACTATAGTTGTGCATTTTGTATGCATATTTTTAATCGCCTTTCACAAATCTTTATTTTTTGTCGAGTTATAGCAGGATTTAGGAAACTGCTCGTGTTTGAGTTTTTGTGGGCCATGGATTAACTTTGGTGACCACGATTGTGGATTACACTATATTGTGTATTTTATACACATATTTTCTATCGCCTTTCATGACCCTTCATTTTTTTTTGAGTTATAGCCGTATTTAGGAAACCGCTCATATTTGAGTCTTTCTGGGCCATCAATCAACTTTGGTGACTACGATTGTGGATTGTCCTTTAGTTGTGAATTCTATAAACGTATTTTCTATTTCCTTTCATGAACCTTCATTTTTCAATGAGTTATAGCCGCATTTAGCAAACCGCTCGAGTTTGAGTTTTCGTGGGCCATCAATCAACTTTGGTGACTATGATTATGGATTGCACTGTAGTTGATCATTCTGTACACTCAATTTTTGTTGAGTTATAGCCGTATTTATATGCCATCGATCAATTTTGGTTACTACAATTATGGATTGCACTGTAGTTGTGCATTCTATATGCGTATTTTCTATTGTGTTTCGAAAACCTTCATTTTTTGTTGAGTTATAACAGCACTTAGGAAACTACTCGTGTTTGAGTATTCATGGGTCATCAATCAACTTTGGTGACTATGATTGTGGATTGCATTGTAGTTGTCCATTCTATACATGTATTTTCTATCGCCTTTTGCGAACTTCATTTTTCCTTGAGTTATACCCACATTTAGGAAACTGCTCATGTTTGAGTTTTCATGGGCCATCAATCAACTTTGGTGACTACGATTATGGATTTCACTGTAGTTCACCATTTTGTATGTGTATTTTCTAGCGCCTTTCATGAACCTTCATTTTCTTTTGAGTTATAGCCACATTTAGGATACCGTTCGTGTTTGAGCTTTTGTGCTCCATCGATCAACTTTGGTGACTACGATTGTGGATTGCACTATAGTTTTCCATTCTGTACACATTTTTTCCATCGCCTTTTGTGAAACTTCATTTTTCATTGAGTTATAGCCACATTTAGGAAACCACTCGTGTTTGACCTTTTATGGGCATACAATCAAATTTGGTGACTATGATTGTGGATTTGACTGTAGATGTCCATTTTGTATGCATATTTTTAATCACCTTTCATGAATTTTCATTTTTCGTTGAGATATAGCCACATTTAGGAAAACACTCATGTTTCAGTTTTCGTGCGCCATTGGTTAACTTTGGTGACTACGATTGTGGATTGAACTGTACTTGTCCATTTTGTATGCGTATTTTCTATCACCTTTCATGAACCTTCATTTTTTTTTCAATTATAGCTGCATTTACGAAACCACTCGTGTTTGAGTTTTTGTGGGCCATCGATCAACTTTGGTGACTACGATTTTGCATTACACTATAGTTGTGAATTCTATACACGTATTTTCTATCACCTTTCGCGAACCTTATTTTTTTGTTGAGTACTACACTTTGGAAACTAGTCGTGTTTGAGATTTTGTGGGCCATTGATCAACTTTTGTGACTACGATTTTGGATTTCACTATAGTTGTCAATTATGTACGCGTATTTTCTATGGCCTTTCATGAACCTTCATTTTTTGTTGGGTTATCGCCGCATTTAGGAAACCGCTCGTGTTTGAGTTTTCATGGGCCATCAATCAACTTTGGTGACTAGGATTGTGGATTACACTATAGTTGTGCATTCTATACGCGTACTTTCTATCACCTTTCGCGAACCCTCATTTTTCGTTGAGTACTACACTTAGGAAACCGGTCATGTTTGGGTTTTCATGGGCCATCAATCAACTTTGGCGATTACGATTATGGATTTCACAGTAGTTGTTCATTATTTATGTGTATTTTCTATCTTCTTTCGCAAAGCTTCATTTCTCTTCTATTTATAGCCGCATTTAGGAAATTGCTTGAGTTTGGGTTTTTGTGGGCCATCGATCGAATTTAGTAACTAGGCTTGTCAATTACACTGTAGTAATGCATTTTATATGTGTATTTTCTATTGCCTTTCATAAACCTTTATTTTTGTTGAGTTATAGCTGCATTTAGGAAATCGCTCGTGCTTGAATTTTCATGGGCCATTGACCAACTTTGGTGACTACGATTGTGGATTGCACTATAATTGTCCATTCTATACACATATTTTCAATCACCTTTTGTGAGCATTTTTTTTTTTTTGAGTTATAGCTGAATTTAGGAAACCGCTTATGTTTGAGTTTTTTTGGGCTATCAATCAACTTTGATGACTATGATTGTGGATTGTACTATAGTTGTGGATTGTGTATGCATGTTTTCAATCGGCTTTAATGAACCTTCATTATTTGTTGAGTTGTAGCCGCATTTAGGAAAACACTCATGTTTGAGTTTTCGTGGACCTTCCATCAAATTTGGTGACTATGATTGTGGATTACACTGTAGTTGTGCATTCTATACACGTATTTTCTATCGCCTTTCGCTAACCTTCATTTTTCACTTTCTTATAGTTGCACTTAGGAAACCACACGTGTTTGAGTTTTCCTGGGCCATTGATCAACATTGGTGACTACGATTATGGATTACACTGTACTTGTGCATTCTATACTTGTATTTTCTATTGCCTTTCGTGACCTTAATTTTTCGTTCAATACTGCACTTAGGAAAATGCTCGTGCTTGTGTTTTCGTGGGCTATCGACCAGGTTTGGTGACTATGATTGTGGATTACACTGTAGTTGTGCATTGTATACATGTATTTTCTATTGCTTTTCGTGAACCTTCATTTTTTGTTGAGTTATAGCCACATTTAGGAAACCGCTCATGTTTGAGTTTTTGTGGGCCACCGATTAACTTTGGTGACTATGATTATGAATTACACTAAACTTGTGCATTCCATACTCATATTTTCTATTGCCTTTCGTGAATGTTCATTTTTCATTGAGTTATAGCCGCATTTAGAAAACCGCTCATCTTGGACTTTTTTTTGGCCATCGATCAACATTGGTGACTACGATTGTGGATTATATTATATTTTTTATACATTTAGTCTATATATTTTTAATCGCCCTTCATGAACCTTCATTTTAGATTGAGCTATGGCCGCATTTTGCAAAACGGTCGTGTTTGATTCTTCGTGGGCCATCGATGAACTTTAGTGACTATGATTGTGGATTACAGTGTGGTTGTGCATTCTATATGCGTATTTTCCATCACCTTTTGCTAACCTTCATTTTTTCGTTGAGTTATAGCTGTACTTAGGAAACCACTCGTATTTGAGTTTTCGTGGGCCATCGATAAACTTTGGTGTCTACGATTTTGGATTGCATTGTAGTTGTCCATTTTGTATACGTATTTTCTATCACCCATTCTAAACCTTCATTTTTTGTTGAGTTATAGCCACATTTAGGAAACCGATCATATTTTAGTTTTCATGGGCCATCGATCAACTTTGGTGACTACAGAATGCACAACTATAGTACAATCCACAATCATATTCACCAAAGTTGATTGATAGCCAAAAAAAACTCAACCATGAGCATTTTCCTAAATGCGGCTTTAACTCAACAAAAAATGAGGGTTTGCGAAAGGCAATAGAAAATATGTGTATAGTATGCAAACATGAGTGGTTTCGTAAACACGGCTATAACTCAAAACAAAATGAAGGTTCACAAAAGGTGATATAAAATATGTGTATAGAATGCACAACTATAGTGTAATCAACAAGCGTACTCACCAAAATTGATCAATCACCCACAAAAACTCAAACTCGACTGGCTTCCTAAATGCGGCTATAACTCAGTAAAAATTGAAGGTTCACGAAAGGGGATAGAAAATACACGTATAGAATGCAAAACTATAGTGTAAGCTACAAGCGTAGTCACTAAAGTTCATCAATGGCCCGCAAAAACTCAAACATAGGTGGTTTCCTAAGTGCGGCTATAAGTCAACGAAAAATGAAGGTTCGCAAAATACAATGGAAAATAAATTTATAGAATGCACAACTACAGTTTAATCCACAAGCATACTCACCAAACTTGATCGACGGCCCATGAAAACTCAAAATTGAGCAAAAAATGAATGTTCGTGAAAAGGGGATATAAAATAAACGTATAGAATGAACAACTACAGTGCAATCCAAAATCGTAGTCACCGAAGTTGATCGATGGCCCACGAGAACTCAAACACAAGTGGTTTTCTAAATGCACCACTCAACGAAAAGTGAAGTTTCGCAAAAGGTGATAGAAAATACACGTATTGAATGCACGGGTACAATGTAATCCACAATCATAGTCAGCAAGGTTGATCAATGGCCCACAAGTGGTTTCCTAAGTACAGTATATCGAATGCAAAACTAAAGTCTAATCCAAAATAGTAGTCACCAAAGTTGATCGATGGCGCACGAAAACTCAAACACGAGCCATTTCCTAAGTGCAGCTATCAATTAATGAAAAATTTAGGTTCGCGAAAGAAGATAAAAAATACACGTACAAAATGGTCAACTATAGTGACATCCACAATCTTAGTCACCAAATTTGACCGATGGCCCACGAAAACTCAAACACGACCCGTTTCCTAAGTGCGGCTCACTTAATGAAAAATTTAGGTTTGCGAAAGCAAATAAAAAATACACATACAAAATGGTCAACTATAGTGACGTCCACAATCTTAGTCACCAAATTTGAGCGATGGCCCATGAAAACTCAAAAATGAGCGGTTTCCTAAATGTGGCTGTAACTCAATAAAAAATTAAGGTTCTTGAAAGGTGATAGAAAATACGAGTACAGAATGCACAACTACAGTGCAATCCACAATCGTAGTCACCAAATTTAATCGATTGCCCACAAAAACTCAAACACATGAGCAGTTTCCTAAATGTAGCTATAACTCAACAAAAATGAAGGTTTGTGACAGGTGATAGAAAATATGTGTATAGAAAACATAACTACAGTGTATTCCACAAGCGTAGTCACCAAACTTGATTGATGGCCCACAAAAACTTAAACTCGATTTGTTTCCTAAATGCGGCTATAGCTCAACAAAAAATGATGGTTCACAAAAGGCTATAGAAAATACATGCACAAAATGGATAACTACAGTGCAATCCACAATTGTAGTCACTTAAGTAGATCAATTGCCCATGAAAACTCAAACACGAGCAGTTTCCTAAGTTTGGCTATAACTCAACGAGAAATGAATGTTGACAAAAGGCGATAGAAATTACGCATATATAATTCACTACTATAGTGTAATCCACAATCGTAGTCACGAAATTTGATCAATGGCCAATGAGAACTCAAACACGAGTGGTTTTCTAAGTGTAACACTCAACGAAAAATGAAGGTTCACAAAAGGTGATAGAAAATACGCGTACAAAATGCGCAACTACATTGTAATCCACAATCGTAGTCACCAAAGTTGATCGATGGCCCACAAAAATGCAAATACAAGCATTTTTCTAAATGTGGCTATAACTCAACAAACAATGAAGGTTCATGAAAGGAAATTAAAAACATACGTACAAAATGCACAACTACAGTACTATCCACAATCGTAGTTACCAAAGTTGTTCAATGCCTGAAAAAAACTCCAACATGAGTGGTTTCCTAAATGTCGGTATAACTCAAGAAAAAATAATGATTCACAAAAGGCAGTAGAAAATATGCATACGGAATGCACAACTACAGTGTAATCCACAAGCGTAGTCAACAAATTTAATCAATGACCCACGAAAACTCAAAAATAGACAGCTTCCCAAATGCGGTTATATCCCAACGAAAAAAAAAGGTTCACGAAAGGTGCTTAAGAATATGTGTATATAACTCACAACTAAAGTACACTCCACAATCGTAGTCACCAAAATTATTCAATGGCCCATGAAAACTCTAACATGATCAGTTTCCTAAATGTGGCTATAACTCAACAAAAAATGAAGGTTCATGAAAGGCAATAGAAAATACTCGCATAGAATGGAGAAATATAGTTAAATCTAGAAGCGTAGCCACCAAAGTTCATCGATGGCCCACGAAAGCTCAAACACGAGCGGTTTCCTAAATGCGGCTATAACTTAAAAAAAACAAAGTTTCATGAAAGGTAATAGAAAATAAGCATACAAAATGGACAAATACAGTGCAATCCACAATCATAGTCACCAAAGTTGATCAATGGCCGACGAAAACTAAAACACGAGTTTCTTCCTAAATGCGGCTATAGCAAGACAAAAAAATGAAGGTACGTGAAAGGTGAAAGAAAATACATGAATAGAATACAAAACTATAGTTTAATCCATAATCGTAGTCACCAAAGTTCATCGATGGCCCACAGAAACTCAAACATGAGCGGTTTCCTAAATGCGGCTATAACTAAACAAAAAATGAAGGTTCACGAAAGGCAATAGAAAATACGAGTATAGAATGGAAGACTATAGTTTAATCCACAATTGTCGTCCCCAAATTTTTTTCAATGCCCTATGAAAACTCAAACATGAGCGATTTCCTAAATGCGGCTATAACTCAACAAAAAATTAACGTTCACGAAAGGGGATTGAAAATACGTGTAGAGAATTGACAACTACAGTGCCATCAATAATCGTAATCACCAAAGTTGATCGATGGCCCACGAAAACTCAAACACCTGTGGTATCCTATGTGTGGCTATAACTCAACGAAAAATGAAGGTTTCCGAAAGGCGATACAAAATATGCATATAGAATGCACAAATACATTGTAATACACAAAAGTAGTCACCAATGTTGATTGATGGCCCACAAAAACTCAAATACGAGCGTTTTCGTAAATGCGGCTATAATACAACAAAAAATTAAGGTTGTTGAAAGGCGATTAAAATATGCCTACATAATGCACAACAATAGTTGATTAGAGGCCAAAAAAAAAAAAACATTATTGGTTTGCTAAATACGGCTATAACTCAACATAAAATGAAGGATCACGAAAGGCAATAGAAAATACACGTATAGAATGGAAAACTATAGTGTAATCCATAAGCATAGCAACCAAAGTTGATTGATAGCCCACGAAAGCTTAAACATGAGCGGTTTCCTAAATGAGGCTATAACTCAACAAAAAATGAAGGTTCATAAAAAGTGGAAAAAAATACACGTCTAGATTGGGCAACTACAGTGCAATTCATAATTGTAGTCACCAAAGTTGATCGATGGCGCAAAAAAACTCAAATACGAGCGGTTCCCTAAGTGCGGCTATAACTCAACAAAAAATGAAAGTTCATGAAAGCCAATAGAAAATACGCATATACAATGCACAACTATGGTACAATCCACAATTGTAGTCAGCAAAGTTGATTGATGGCCTATGAAAACTCAAACATGAGTAGTTTCTTAAGTGCTGCTATAACTCAACAAGATATGAAGGTTTGCAAAAGGCGATAGAAAATACGCGTATACAATTCACAACTACAACGTACTCCACAATCGTAGTCACCAAAGTTGATTGATGGCCCACAAAATTCAAACACAAGCGTTTTCCTAAATGCGGCTACAACTCAACAAAATATGCATACAAAATGCACAGCTATAGTACAATCCACAATCATAGTCACTAAAGTTGATCAATGGCTCACAAAAACTCAAACATGAGCAGTTTCCTAAATGCAGCTATAACTCAACAAAACTTGAAGGTTCATGAAAGTTGATACAAAATACGTGTATAGAATGCACAACTACAGTGTAATCCACAAGCGTAGTCACGAAAGTTGATCGATGGTCTACGAAAACTCAAACACGAGCGGTTTCCCAAATGCAGCTCTAACTCAACAAAAAATGAAGGTTCATGAAAGGCGATGGAAAATATGTGTACAAAATGGTCAACTACAGTGCAATCCACAATCGTAGTCACCAAAGTTGATCGATGGCCCATGAAAACTCAAACACAAGCGGTTTCCTAAATGTTGTTATAACTCACCAAAAAATGAATGTTCACAAAATCTAATAGAAAATATCCGTACAAAATAGACAACTCCAGTGCAATCCATAATCGTTGTCACCAAAGTTGATCGATGGCCCACGAAAATTCAAATATGAGCAATTTCCTAAATACGGCTATAACTCAATAAAAAATGAAGGTGATAGAAAATACGTGTACAAAATGGACAACTAAAGTGCAATCCACAATTTGAGTCGCCAAAGTTTATTGGTGTCCCATGAAAACTGAAACATGAGCGGTTTCCTAAATGCAGCTATAACTCAACAAAAAGTGAAGGTTTGTGAAAGGCGATACAAAATACATGTACAAATTAGACAACTATAGTGCCATCCACAATCATAGTCACCAAAGTGGATCGACAGCCTAGGAAAACTCAAATATGAGCGGTTTCCTAAGTACGGCTATAACTCAACAAAAAATGAAGGTTTGTGAAAGGCCATTAAAAATATGAGTATAAAATGCACAACTACAGTACTATCCACAATAGTAGCCACCAAATTTGATCAATACCCCATGAAAACTAACTCTTGATCGGTTTCCTACATGCGGCTATAACTCAACAAAAAATGAAGGTTCACGAAAGGGGATAAAAATACGCGTATAGAAAAAACAACTACAGTGCAATCCATAATCATAGTCACGAATTTTTTTTGATGACCCATGAAAACTTAAACACGAGTGGTTTCCTAAATGTGGCTATAGGTCAACGAAAAATTAAGGTTCGCAAAAGGTGATAGAAAATACGCGTATACAATGCACAACTACAGTGTAATCCATAATCGTAGTCACCAAAGTTGATCGATGGCCCATGAAACCTCAAACACACGCATTTTTCTAAATGCGGATATAACGCACCAAAAAATAAAGGTTCGTGAAAGGTGATTAAAGATACATGTACATAATTCACAACTATAGTACAATGCACAATGGTAGTCACCAAACTTGATTGAGGGCCCATAAAAACTCAAACATGAGTAGTTTCCTAAATTTAGGTATAACTCAACAAAAAAAAAAGGTTTGCGAAAGGCAATAGAAAATACGAGTATAGAATGCACAACTAGAGTGCAATCCACAAGCGTAGTTACAAAAGTTGATAGATGGCCCATGAAAACTCAAACTTGATCAGTTTCCTAAATACGGCTATAACTCAATAAAAAATGAAGGTTCACGAAAGCTGATAGAAACTATGTACAAGATGGACAACTATAGTGCAATCCACAATCGTAGTCACCAATGTTGATTGAAAGCCCATGAAAACTCAAACACGAGCAATTTCCTAAGTGTGGCTATAACTCAAAGAAATATGAACATTCACGGAAGGTGATAGAAAATACGTGTATAGAATGCAAAACCACAGTGTAATCCACAATCATAGTCACCAAAGTTGATTGATGGCCAATGAAATCTCAAACACGAGCATTTTCCTAAATGTGACTATAACTCAACAAAAAATTAAGGTTTGTGACAGGAGATTAAAAAACTGTGTACAAAATGCACAACTACTGTACAATCCACAATGATTGATGGCCCACACAAACTCAAACATGAGCGGTTTTCTAAATGTGGCTATAACTCAACCAGAAATGAAGGTTTGCGAAAGGTGATAGAAAATACGTGTACAAAATTGACAACTAAGGTGCAATCGACAATCATAGTCACCAAAGTTTATTGATGGCCAACAAAAACTCAAACACAAGCAAATTCCTCAATGTGGCTATAGCTCAACGAAAAATGAGTGTTCATGAAAGGCGATAGAAAATATGCGTACAGATTGGACAAGTACAGTGCTATCCACAATCATAGTCACCAAAGTTAATCGATGGTGCATAAAAATTGAAATATGAGAGGTTTCCTAAATGTGGGTATAACTCAACAGAAAATGAAAGTTTGTGAAAAGCGATTAAAAATATGCGTACAGAATGCACAATTACAGTACAATCCATAATCGTAGTCACCAAAGTTGATTGATGGCCCACAAAAACTCAAACTCGAGCGGTTTTGCAAATGCAGCTATAACCCAACAAAAAATGAAGTTTCGCGAAATGCAATAGACAATACGCATACAGAATGGACAACTACAATGCAATCCACAATCGTAGTCACCAATGTTGATCGATGGCCCAAGAAAACTCAAACACGAGTGATTTCCTAAGTGCAGCTATAACTCAACGAAAAATGAAGGTTCGCAAAAGGCGATAGAGAATTCACGTATAGAATGGAAAGCTATAGTGCAATCCACAATCATAGTCACCAAAGTTGATCCATGGCCCACGAAAACTCAAACATGAGCAGTTTCCCAAGTGCGGATATAACTCAATGAAAAAATGAAGGTTTCTTAAAGGTGATTAAAAATATGCGTACAAAATACATGACCATAGTACAATCCACAATCGTAGTCACCAAAGTTGATTGAAGGCCCATAAAAACTCAAACACGAGTGGTTTCATAAATGTAGTTATAACTCAACAAAAAATGAAGATTCGCGAATTCGATAGAAAGTATGATTATAGAATGCACAACTACAGTGTCATCCACAAGTGTAGTCACCAAAGTTAATCGATGGCCCACAAAAATTCAAACATGAGTGGTTTCCTAACTGTAGCTATAACTCAAGAAAAAATGAAGGTTCGTGAAAGGCGATAGAAAATTAATATTCATAATGCACAACTATAGTCCAATCCAAAGTCGTAGTAACCAAAGTAGATCATTCTATACGGTTATTTTCTATTGAGTTTCGCGAACATTCATTTTTTTGTGGACTACTCTATAGTTGTGCATTCTATACACGTATTTTCAATCGCATTTCCTGAACCTTCATTTTTTGTTGAGTTATAGCCAGATTTTGGA
Organism: Sequoia sempervirens; assembly: GCA_007258455.2. Taxonomy (NCBI): domain Eukaryota; kingdom Viridiplantae; phylum Streptophyta; class Pinopsida; order Cupressales; family Cupressaceae; genus Sequoia; species Sequoia sempervirens. Next base: position 1,174,585 of record VDFB02000008.1, on the reverse strand, counting down.
AACCGCTTGTGTTTAAGTTTTCGTCGGCCAGTGATCAACTTTGGTGACTAAGATTGTGGATTGCACAGTAGTTGTCCATTCTGTACGTATATTTTCTATCGCCCTTCGCGAACCTTGATTTTTAGTTGAGTAATAGCCGCATTTAGGAAACTGCTCATTTTTGAGTTTTCGTGGGTCGTTGATAAAGTTTAGTGACTTTGTGCATTGCACTGTAGTTGTGAATTCTATGCGCGTATTTTCTATCCTCTTTCATGAAACTTAATTTTTTCATGGGCCATCGATCAACTTTGGTGACTACGATTGTGTATTGCACTGTAGTTTTCCATCCTCTATGCATATTTTCTATCGCCTTTCGCGATCCTTCATTTTTTGTTGAGTTATAGTTGCATTTTAGAAACCACTTGTGTTTGAGTTTTCATCGGCCATCAATCAACTTTGGTGACTACACTTGTGGATTACAATGTAGGTGTGCATTCTATACACGTATTTTCTATCTCCTTTTTGGAACTTTCATTTTTTGTTAAGTTATAGCCGCATTTAGGAAATCAATTGTGTTAGAGTTTTTGCGGGCCATCGATCAACTTTGGTGACTCTGATTGTGGATTGCACTATAGTTGTCCATTATGTACGTGTCTTTTCAATCACCTTTTGTGAACCTTCATTTTTTGTTGAGTTATAGTTGCATTTATGAAACCGCTCCAATTTGAGATTTCGTGGGCCATCGATCAACTTTGAGGACTATGCTTGTCGATTACACTATTGTTGTGCATTGTATACACGTATTTTCTATAGCCTTTCACAAACTTTATTTTTTGTTGATTAATAGCCACATTTACGAAAATGCTTATGTTTTAGTTTACATGGGCCATCGATCAACTTCGGTGACTACGATTGTGGCATGCACTGTAGTTGTCCATTCTGTATGTGTATTTTCTATCACCTTTTTCGAACCTTCATTATTTTTTTAGTTATAGCCGCATTGACGAAACTGCTCATGTTTGAGTTTTTGTGGGCCATCAATCGATTTTGTTGACTATAATTGTGGATTGTACTAATAGTTGTGCATTTTGTATACATATTTTTAATTGCGTTTCACAATTCTTCATTTTTTCTAGCTCGTTATAGCCGCATTTAGGAAAACACTCATGTTTGAGTTTTTGTGGGCCATTGATTAACTTTGGTGACTACATTTGTGGATTACACTGCAGTTGTGCATTATATACGCATATTTTTTTATCACTTTTCGTGAACCTTCATTTTTCGTTGAGTTATAGCCTTGCATAGGAAACCACTCGTGTTTGAGTTTTTGTGGGCCATCGATGAACTTTGGTGACTACAATTGTGGATTGCACTCTAGCTGTCCATTTTGTACACGTATTTTCTATCGCCTTTCACAAACCTTCATTTTTTGTTGAGTTATGTCATATTTAGAAAACTGCTCGAGTTTGAGTTTTCGTGGGCCATCAATCAACTTTGGTGGCTATGATTGTGGATTGCACTTTAGTTGTGCATTCTATTAGCATATTTTATATCACCTTTCGCAAGCCTTCATTTTTTTTGAGTTATAGCCACATTCAGGAAATCGAGCATATTTGAGTTTTTGTGGGCCATTGATCAACTTTCGTGACTACGATTGTGGGTTGTATTGTAGTTTTCCATTTTGTACGTGTATTTTCTATCACCTTTCGTGAACCTTCATTTTTTGTTGAGTTATTGCCGCCTTTAGGAATCCACAAGTTTTTGAGTTTTCTTGGGCCATCGATGAACTTTGTTGACTACAATTGTGGATTGCATTGTAGTTGATAATAGTAGGTTGTCGATCGATAACCTTTAAAGAGAGGGGGATCTGGGCATGAGATAAGGGGATGGCCAGATGCAGCGAGAGGAGCTGGGTAACTGGGAGGGAGGGAGGAATAAGACGTTCCTTTCTCTGTACAGCTCGTAACCAAGAGACCGGGTTATCACTTGTCTGTCTCCGCCCCTATTCAATGCATCAGGGAATAAAGCCTCTCCTGCCAAAACTAGCCTCGGTTCAACGATCAAGGGATTAAGGTCCTCAGGTTCAGCCGATTGGTTGGGCATTCAATCGGATGCATTTCTCTGGGTTCCTCAGTTTGGAGCATTGAATGTGGAAGGTTTAGATCGTTTTGTTCATTCCCGGGTTGCCTACCACTGTCGGACCCGACTAAGCCATGGGGTAAGGAGCCAGACTATTTATCCGCTATGAAGCCTCGAACGCCACAATGCATATTGATGCCCCATCCATTATCCATTATGTATCTATTTTTTTAATCACCTTTCACAAACCTTCAATTTTTGTTGAGTTGTAGCCGCATTTAGGAAAATGCTCGTGTTTGAGTTTTCATGGACCATCGATCAACTTTGGTGACTACGATTGTCGATTACACTATAGTTGTACACACATTCTATATGAGTATTTTCTATCGCCTTTTGCGAAACTTCATTTTTTGTTCAGTTATAGTTGCACTTAGGAAATCACTTGTGTTTGAGTTTTCGTGGGCCATTGAACAACTTTTGTGACTACAATTGTGGACTGTACTATAGTTATCCATTTTCTATGTGTATTTTCTGTCACCTTTTGTGAACCTTCTTTTTTTGTTGAATTTCAATTGTTGTGGGCCATCAATCAACTTTGGTGACTACGCTTGTGGATTACACTATAGTTGTGCATTCTATATGAGTATTTTCTATCGCCTTTCCCAAACCTTAAGTTTTTGTAGAGTTATACTAGCATTTACTAAACCACTCATGTTTGAATTTTTGTGGGCCATTGAGCAACTTTGATGACTACGATTGTGTATTGTATTGTTGTCGTGCATTCTGTACGCATATTTTTAATCGCCTTACAAGAACCTTCATTTTTTCTTGATTTATAGCCTCATTTGAGAAAACGCTCATGTTTGAGTTTTCGTGGGCCATTGATCAACTTTGGTGACTACGATTGTGGATTTCACTGAAGTTGTGCATTCTGTACGTGTATTTTCTATTGCCTTTCGTTAACCTTCATTTTTTGTTGAGTTATACCGCATTTAGGAAACAACTCGTGTTTGAGTTTTCGTGGGCTATCAATCAACTTTGGTGACTACGATTGTGGATTGTATTGTAGTTGTGCATTCTGTACTCATATTTTTAATCACCTTTCATGAACCTTCATTTTTTGTTGAGTTATAGCCACATTAAGGAAAACATTTGTTTTTGAGTTTTCATGGGCCATCGATCAACTTTGGTGACTACGGTTTTGGATTAGACTGTAGTTGTGCATTCTATACATGTATTTTTTATCGCCTTTCGTGAACCTTCCTTTTTTTTTGAGTTATAGCTACACTTAGGAAACTGCTCATGTTTGAGTTTTTATGGCCCATCAATCAACTTTGGTGACTACGATTGTGGATTGTGCTATAGTTGTGCTTTTTGTACGCATATTTTTAATTGCCTTTCATAAACCTTCATTTTTTGTAAAGTTATAGATGCATTTAGGAAAATGCTCGTCTTTGAGTTTTTGGGGGCCATCGATCAACATTGGTTAATATGCATGTGGATTACACCATAGTTGTGCATTCTATACACATATTTTCTATTTCCTTTTACAAACCTTCTTTTTCAGTGAGTTATAGCCGCACTTAGGAAACCGCTCATGTTTGAGTTTTTTGTGGGCCATCAATCAACTTTGGTGACAACAATTGTGGATTGTACTGTAGTTGTGCATTTTGTATAGATATTTTAAATCGCTTTTCACGAACCTTCATTTTTTATTGAGTTATAGACACTTTTAGGAAAACTCTCGTCTTTGAGTTTTCATGGGCCATCGATCAACTTTGGTGACTAAGATTGTGGATTGTACTGTAGTTGTGCATTCTCTATGTGTTTTTTCTATCGCCTTTCGTCAACCTTAATTTTCCATTTAGTAATAGCCAATTATAGGAAACCGCTCATGTTTGAGTTTCCATGGGCCATCGTTGAACTTTGGTGACTACGATTGTAGATTGCACAGTGGTTTTGCAATCTATACACCTATTTTCTATCACCTTTCATGAGCCTTAATTATTGAGTTATACCGCACTTAGGAAACCATTTGTGTTTGAGTTTTCCTAGGCCATCGATAAACTTTGGTGACTACTCTTGTGGATTACACTGTAGTTGTGCATTCTATATGCTTATTTTCTATTGCCTTTCGCGAATGTTCAGTTTTGTTGAGTTATAGCCACAATTTGGAAACTGTTCATGTTTGAGTTTTTGTGGGCCATGGATCAACTTCAGTGACTAAGATTGTGGAATGTACTATTGTTATGCATTCTATACTCGTATTTCCTATCGATTTTCGTGAACCTTCATTTTTTGTTTACTTATAGCTGCACTCAGTAAACTGCTCATCTTTGAGTTTTCGTGGGCCATCAATCAAGTTTGGTGACTATGACTGTGGATTGCACTGTAGTTGCCCATTTTGTACACGTATTTTCTATTGCCTTTTTTGAGCCTTCATTTTCTGTTGAGTTATAGCCGCACTGAGAAAACCTCTTGAGTTTGAGTTTTCGTGGTCCATCGATCAACTTTGGTGACTACGCTTGTTGATTAAATTGTAATTGTGCATTCTATACATGTATTTTCTATCACCTTTTAGGAACCTTCAATTTTTGTTGAGTTCTAGCCACATTTAGCAAACCGCTTGTGTTTGAGTTTTCGTGGGACATCGATCAACTTTGGTGACTACGCTTGTAGATTACACTGTAGTTGTGCATTGTATCTGCATATTTTCTATCGCCTATCGCGAAGATTCATTTTTTGTATAGTCATGGCCACATTTAGGAAACCGCTCATCTTTGAGCTTTTGTGGGGAATCAATCAATTTTGGTGACTACGATTGTGGATTGTACTTTAGTTTTTTTGTATGCATATTTTTAATTGCCTTTCACGATCCTTCATTTTTTGTTGAGTTATAGCCAGATTTTAGAAACCTCTTGTGTTTAAATTTTCGTGGGCCATCGATCAACTATGGTGACTACGATTGTGGATTGCACAGTAGCTGTCCATGCTATACGTATATTTTCTATCGCCCTTCGCGAACCTTCATTTTTTGTTGAGTAATAGCCGCATTTAGGAAACTACTCATTTTTGAGTTTTCGTGGGCCGTCAATCAAGTTTTGTGACTTTATGCATTACATTGTAGTTGTAAATTCTATGCGCGTATTTTCTATCCTCTTTCGCGAAACTTAATTTTTTGTGGGCCATCGATCAACTTTGGTGACTACGATTGTGTATTGCACTGTAGTTTTCCATTTTGTATGCGTATTTTCTATCACCCTTCGCAATGCTTCATTTTTTGTTTAGTTATAGCTGCATTTCAGAAATCGCTCGTGTTTCAGTTTTCATCGGCCATCAATCAACTTTGGTGACTACACTTGTGGATTAAAATGTAGTGCATTCTATACACGTATTTTCTATCATCTTTTTGGAACTTTTATTTTTTGTTGAGTTATAGCCACATTTAGGAAACTGCTTGTGTTTGAATTTTTGTGGGCTATCAATCAACTTTGTGACTACGATTGTGGATTTTACCGTATTTGTGCATTATGTACCCAGATTTTTAATCCCCTTTCACGAACCTATACTTTTTTTTGAGTTATAGCTACATTTACGAAAACGCGCGTGTTTGATTTTTTGACCCTAGCCATCAATCAACTATGGTGACTACGATTATCGATTACACTATAGTTGTGCATTCTATATGTGTATTTTCTCTCACCTTTCACGAACCTTCATTTTTCGTTGAGTTATAGCCGCACTTAGGAAACCACTCGTGTTTGAGTTTTTGTGGGCCATCGATCAACTTTGGTGACTGAGATTGTGGATTGCACTATAGTTGTCCATTATGTACGTGTATTTTCAATCACCTTTCGTGAACCTTCATTTTTTATTGAGTTATAGTCACATTTATGAAACCGCTCCAGTTTGAGTTTTTGTGGGCCATCGATCAACTTTGAGGACTACGCTTGTCGATTACACTGTTGTTGTGCATTGTATAAGTGTATTTTCTATCACCTTTTGCAAACCTTAATTTTTCTTTGATTAATAGCCATATTTACTAAAACGTTTATGTTTTAGTTTATGTGGGCCATCGATCAACTTCGGTGACTACAATTGTGGCATGCACTGTAGTTGTCCATTTTGTATGTGTATTTTCTATTTCCTCTTGCAAACCTTCATTTTTTTTTGAGTTATAGCCGCATTGAGGACACCGCTCATGTTTGAGTTTTTGTGGGCCATCAATCGATTTTGGTGACTACAATTGTGGATTGTACTAATAGTTGTGCATTTTGTATGCATATTTTAATTGCATTTCACAAATCTTTATTTTCTCTTCAGTTATAGCCGCATTTAGGAAAACGCTTATCTTTGAGTTTTCGTGGGCCATCGATCAACTTTGGTGACTACATTTGTGGATTACACTACAGTTGTGCATTATATACGCATATTTTTTATCGCTTTTCGTGAACCTTCATTTTTCGTTGATTTATGGCGTTGAATAGGAAACCGCTCGTGTTTGAGTTTTTGTGGGCCATCGATGAACTTTGGTGACTACAATTATGGATTGCACTATAGTTTTCCATTTTGTACACGTATTTTCTATTGCCTTTCACAAACCTTGTTTTTTTGTTGAGTTATATCGTATTTAGGAAACTGCTCGAGTTTGAGTTTTCATCGGCCATCAATCAACTTTGGTGGCTATGATTGTGGATTGCACTTTAGTTGTGCATTCTATACACGTATTTTGTATCACCTTTCACGAGCCTTCATTATTTTTTAGTTATAGCCACATTTGGGAAACCACTCATATTTGAGTTTTTATTGGCCATTGATCAACTTTGGTGACTACAATTGTGGATTGTACTGTAGTTGTCCATTTTGTACACGTATTTTCTATCGCCTTTCGTGAACCTTCATTTTTTGTTGAGTTATCGCCACCTTTAGGAATCCACAAGTTTTTGAATTTTCCTAGTCCATCGATAAAATTTGATGACCACAATTGTGGATTGCACTATAGTTGATAATAGTAGCATGTCGATCGATAACCTTTAAAGAGAGAGGGATCTAGGCACGAGATAAGGGGATGGCTGGATGCAGCAAGTGGAGCTGGATAACTCAGAGGGAGGGAGGAATAAGATGTTCCTTGCTCGGTATGGCTCATAACCAGGAGACCGGGTTATCGCCTGTCTCTCTCTGCCCCTATGCAATGCATCATGGAATAAAGCCTCTCCTACCAAAACTAGCCTCGGTTAATCGATCAAGGGATTAAGGGCCTTAGGTTCAGTCGATTGGTTGGGCATTCAATCAGATGCATTTCTCTGCGTTCCTCAATTGGGAGCATTGAATGTGGAAGGTTTAGATCATCTTGTTCATTCTCGGGTTTCCTACCACTGTCGGACCTGACTAAGCCATGGGGTAAGGAGCCAGACTGTTTATCCGCTATGAAGCCGAGAACCCCGCACTGCATCTGGATGCCCCATCCATTATCCATTATTTATGTTTTTTTTAATCACCTTTCACAAACCTTCAATTTTTGTTGAGATGTAGCCGCATTTAGGAAAATGCTCGTGTTTAAGTTTTCATGGACCATTGATCAACTTTGGTGACTACGATTGTGGATTACACTATAGTTGTAAATGCATTCTATACGAGTATTTTCTATCACCTTTTGCGAACCTTCATTATTCGTTGAGTTATAGTTGCACTTAGGAAATCGCTCATGTTTGAGTTTTTTTGGGCCAATGATCAACTTTGGTGACTACAATTGTGGACTATACTATAGTTGTCCATTTTCTACGTGTATTTTCTATTATATTTCCTGAACCTTAATTTTTTGTTGAGTTATAGCCGCATTTAGGAAACCGCTTGAGTTTGAGTTTCCATGTGGCATCAATCAACTTTGGTGACTACGATTGTGGATTACACTATAGTTGCGCATTCTATATGAGTAGTTTCCATCACCTTTCCCAAACCTTCAATTTTTGTGTAGTTATACTAGCATTTACAAAACCACTCATGTTTGAGTTTTTTTGGGCTATCAAGCAACTTTGATGACTACGATTGTGGATTGTACTATTGTCGTGCATTCTGTACACATATTTTTAATCGCCTTTTACGAACCTTCATTATTTTCTTGATTTATAGCCTTATTTGAAAAAACGCTCGTGTTTGAGTTTTCGTGGGCCATCAATCAACTTTGGTGACTACGATTGTGGATTTCACTATAGTTTTACATTTTGTACACGTATTTTCTATCGACTTTCGTTAACCTTCATTTTTTGTTGAGTTATAGCCGCATTTAGGAAACCGCTCGTGTTTGAGTTTTCATGGGCTATCAATCAACTTTGGTGACTATGACTATGGATTGTCTTGTAGTTGTGCATTCTGTACGCATATTTTTAATCGCCTTTCACAAACCTTCATTTTTTGTTGAGTTATAGCCACATTAAGGAAAACATTCATGTTTGACTACGATTGTGGATTACATTGTAGTTGTGAATTCTATACACGTATTTTCTATCATTTTCACAAACCTTCATTTTTCGTTGAGTTATAGCTACACTTAGGAAACTGTTCATGTTTGAATTTTCATGGGCCATTGATCAACTTTGCTGACTACAATTCTGGATTGCACTATAGTGTTCAATTTTGTACATGTATTTTCTATTGCCTTTCGTGAACCTTCTTTTTTTGTTGAGTTATAGCCGCATTCAGGAAACCGCTCGAGTTTGATTTTTTTTGGGCCATCAATCAACTTTGGTGACTACGCTTGTGGATTATAATATAGTTGTGCATTCTACATGCGTATTTTTTATCGCCTTTTGTGAACCTTCATTTTTTGTTGAGTTATAGCCGTATTTAGGAAACTGCTCATGTTTGACTTTTGTTGGGTGATTGATCTACTTTGGTGACTACGATTGTGGATTAGACTGTAGTTGTGCATTCTATACATGTATTTTTTATCGCCTTTCGCGAACCTTCCTTTTTTGTTGAGTTATAGCTACACTTAGGAAACTACTCATGTTTTAGTTTTTATGGGCCATCAATCAACTTTGGTGACTATGATTATGGATTGTACTATAGCCGTGCTTTATGTACACATATTTTTAATTGCCTTTGATAAACGTTCATTTTTTGTAAAGTTATAGCCGCATTTAGGAAAATACTTGTGTTTGACTTTTTGGGGGCCATCAATCAACTTTGGTGAATACGCATGTGGATTACACCATAGTTGTGCATTCTATACACGTATTTTCTATTTCCTTTTACGAACCTTCCTTTTTCAGTGAGTTATAGCCGCACTTAGGAAACTGCTCATGTTTGAGTTATTCGAGGCCATCAATCAACTTTGGTGACAACGATTGTGGATTGTACTATAGTTGTGCATTCTGTACAAATATTTTAAAGATTTCACTTTTCACGAACCTTCAGTTTTTATTGAGTTATAGACACTTTTAGGAAAACACTTGTTTTTGAGTTTTCGTGGGCCATCGATCAACTTTGGTGACTAAGATTGTGGATTACACTGTAGTTGTGCATTCTATATGCATTTTTTCTATCGCCTTTCATGAACCTTAATTTTCCATTTATTAATAGCCAATTATAGCAAACCACTCATGTTTGAGTTTCCATGGGCCATCGTTGAACTTTGGTGACTACGATTGTGGATTGCACTGTGGTTTTGCAATCTATACACCTATTTTCTCACCTTTCGCGAGTCCTAATCATTGAGTTATAGCCGCACTTAGGAAACCATTTGTGTTTGAGTTTTCCTAGGCCATCGATCAACTTTGGTGACTACGCTTGTGGATTACACTATAGTACAGTGCATTCTATACGCTTATTTTCTATCGCCTTTCACGAACCTTCATTTTATGTTGAGTTATAGCTGCAATTTAGAAACCACTCATGTTTGAGTTTTTGTGGGCCATGGATCAACTTCGGTGACAAAGATTGTGGATTGTACTATAGTTGTGCATTCTATACTTTTATTTCCTATCAATTTTTAAGAACCTTCATTTTTTGTTTACATATAGCTGCACTCAGGAAACCGCTCATCTTTGAGTTTTCATGGTCCATCGATCAACTTTGGTGACTACGACTGTGGATTTCATTGTAGTTTCCCATTTTTTACGCGTATTTTCTATTGCCTTTTCTGAGCCTTCATTTTTTGTTCAGTTATAGCCGCATTTAGAAAACCTCTCGAGTTTCAGTTTCCATGGCCCATCGATCAACTTTGGTGACTACGATTGTGGATTGTATTGTAGTTGTGCATTTTCTATGAATATTTTTAATTGCCTTTCAAGCTCTTTCATTTTTTATTTTTTTCAGCCGCATTTAGGAAAATGCTCGTATTGGAATTTTCGTGGGCCATCAATCAACTTTGTTAACTACGATTGTGGATTACATTGTAATTGTGCATTCTATAAGTTTCTTTTCTATCCCCTTTCGTGAACCTTCATTTTTTGTTGAGTTAGAGCCACACTTAGGAAGCTGCTCGTGTTTGAGTTTTCATGGGCCATCTATCAACTTTGGTGACTATGATTGTGGATTGTACTTAGTTGTGCATTTTGTACAAATATTTTTAACCGCCTTTCAAAAATCTTCATTTCTTGTTGAGTTATAGCCACATTTAGGAAAACGCTTGTGTTTGAGTTTTTCGTGGGGCATCAATCAATTGTGGTGACTACGATTGTGTATTACACTGTAGTTGTGCATTCTATACGCATATTTTCTATCGGCTTTTGCAAACCTTCATTTTTTGTTGAGTTATAGCTTTACTTAGGAAACCGCTCATTTTTGAGTTTTTGTCGGCCATCAATCAACTTTGGTGACTATCATTGTGGATTGCATTATAGTTGTATTTTTTTATGTATGTGTATTTTCTATCACCTCTGGCGAACATTCATTTTCTGTTGAGTTAGAGTCGCATTTTTGGAAACCCCTCGAGTTTGAGTTTTGATGGGCCATCAATCAACTTTTGTGACTACGCTTGTGCATTACGTTATAGTTGTGCATTCTATAGGCGTATTTTCTATCGGTTTTTGCGAACCTTGATTTTTTTTTGAGTTATAGCCGCGTTTAGGAAATCGCTCATTTTTGAGTTTTCTCCAGTCATCGATAAACCTCGGTGACTAGGATTGTGGATTACATTGTAGTTGTGCATTCTATACGCGTATTTTCTATTGCCTTTTGCGAACCTTCATTTTTTTTGTTAAGTATAGCTGCACTTAGGAAACCGCTCATGTTTGAGATTTTTTGGGACATCGATCAACTTTGCTGACTACGATATTGGATTGTATTGTAGTTGTGCATTTTGTATGATTACTTTTACTCACCTTTCACTAACCTTCATTTTTTTCTGAGTTATAGCCGCATTTAGGAAAATGCTCATATTTTAGTTTTCATGGGCCATCAATCAACTTTGGTGACTACAATTGTGGATTGCACTGTAGTTGTCTATTATGTACGTGTATTTTCTATTGCCTTCTGTGAACCTTTATTTTTAGTTGAGTTGTAGCCGCATTTAGGGAACCATTCATAATTATGTTTTTGTGGGCATCAATCAACTTTCATGACTACAATTAAGGATTGCACGATAGTTGTGCATTATGAATGCTAATTTTCTATCGCCTTTCGTGAACCTTCAATTTTTTTTGAGTTATAGCCACATTCAGGAAACTGCTCTTGGTTGAGTTTTTATGACCCATTGATAAACTTTGGTGACTACGATTGTGGATTACACTGTAGTTGTGCATTCTATAAGAGTATTTTCTATCCCTTTTCGCGAACCTTCATTTTTTATTGAGTTATAACCACACTTAGGAAACCGCTTGGTTTTGAGTTTTCATGGGCCATCGATCAACTTTGGTGACTACGATTGTGGATTGCACTTTAGTTCTTCATTCTGTATGCGTATTTTCTATCGCCCTTCGTGAACCTTCATTTTTTGTTGAGTTAAAACCGCATTTAGGAAACCGCTTGTGTTTGAGTTTTTGTGGGCCATTGATCAATTTTGGTGACTACAATTATGGATTGCACTGTTGTTGTGCATTACGAGCACAAATTTTCTATCGCCTTTCGTGAACCTTAATTTTTTGTTGAGATATAGCCACATATAGGAAACTGCATGTTATTGAATTTTTTTGGGTGATCGATCAACTTTGGTGACTACGCTTGTGGATTATACTGTAGTTATGCATTCTAGATGCGCATTTTCCATCGCTTTTCGTGAACCTTTATTTTTTGTTGAGTTATAGCTGCATTTAGGAAAAATCAAGTGTTTGACTCTTTGTGGGCCATTGATCAACTTTGGTGACTACGATCGCAGATTACACTGTAGTTGTGCATTCTATAGGCGTATTTTCTATCGCCTTCACGAACCTTCATTTTTTGTTGAGTTATAGCGGCACTTAGGAAACCACTCGACTTTGAGTTTTAGTGGGCCATTGATCAATTTTGGTGACTACGATTGTGGATATCACTATAGTTGCGAATTTTATACGCATATTTTCTATCGCCTTTCGTGAAACTTCATTTGTCGCTGAGTTATAGCCGCACTTATGAAACCACTCGTGATTGAGTTTTCTTGGGCCATTGATCAAATTTGATGACTAGAATTGTGGATTACATTGTAGTTGTGAATTCTATACACGTATTTTCTATTGCCTTTCATGAACCTTCATTTTTTTGAGTTATAGCCACATTTAGGAAACTACTCATGTTTGAGGTTTTGAGGGCCATCAATCAACTTTGGTGACTAAGATTGTGGGTTGTATTGTAGTTGCTCATTTTGTGGGCATATTTTTAATCTCATTTCACGATCCTTCATTTTTTGTTGAGTAATAGCCGGATTTAGGGAAATGCTCGTGTTTAAGTTTTCATGGGCCATCGATCAAGTTTGGTGACTATTGCTCAATTGTATTGTAGTTGTCCATTCTGTATGCATATTTTTTATCCGCTTTCATGAACCTTCACTTTTTGCTGAGTTATAGCCTCATTTAGGAAATTGCTCGTGATTGAGTGTTTGTGGGCTGGCCATTGATCAATTTTGGTGACTACGATTGTGGATTGCAATGTATTTCTGCATTATGAACGCTAATTTTCTATCGTCATTTGTGAACCTTCATTTTTTGGTGAGTAACACTAGTTTTCTATCGCATTTTGGAAACCACTCGTATTTGAGATTTTCTAGCCCATCGTTCAACATTGCTGACTACGCTTGTGAATTACACTGTAGTTGTGCATTCTATATTCGTATTTTCTATTGCCTTTCACGAACCTTCATTTCTTGTTGAGTTATAGCCGCATTTAGGAAACTACTCATTTTTGAGTTTTTGTGGGCCATCATTCAACTTTGGTGACTTTGTGGATTGTGTTGTAGTTGTGCATTTTATACACATATTTTTAATCGCCTTTCACGAACCTTCATTTTTTTTTGAGTTATAGCCACATTTAAGAAAATGCTCGTGTTTAAGTTTTCATGGGCCATCGATCAACTTTGGCGACTATGATTGTGGATTACAATGTAGTTGCGCATTCTATACGCGTATTTTCTATCGCCTTTCGCGAACCTTCATTTTTCGTTTAGTTATAGCTGCACTGAGGAAAACATTCATGTTTGAGTTTTTGTAGGCCATCAATGAATTTTGGTTACTAAGATTATGGATTGCACTATAGTTGTCCATTCTATATGCCTATTTCGTATCGCCTTTTGCGAACCCTCATTTTTTGTTGAGTTATATAGGAAATTTAGGAAACCACTCTAGTTTAAGCTTTCGTGGGCCATCAATGAACATTGGTGACTACACTTGTGGATTACACTGTAGTTGTGTATTCTATACACATATTTTCTATCGCCTTTCACGAACCTTCATTTTTTGTTGAGTTATAGCCGCATTTGGGAAACCTCTCATGTTTGTGTTTCTATGGGCCATCGATCGACTTTAGTAACTACGATTGTGGATTTTACTATAGTTGTGCATTATGTATGCATATTTTTAAACACCTTTGATGAACCTTCCTTTTTTGTTGAGTTTTCATGGGCCACCGATCAACTTTGGTGACTACAATTGTGGATTACACTGTAGTTGTGCATTCTATACGCGTATTTTCTATCGCCTTTCATGAACCTTCATTTTTTATTGAGTTATAGCCCCATTTAGGAAAAAACTTGAGTTTGAGTTTTTGTGGGCCATTGATCAACTTTGGTGACTACGTTTGCGTATTACACTGTAGTTTTACATTCTATCTGCATATTTTCTATTGCCTTTTGTGAACCTTCATTTTCTTTTGAGTTATAGCCACATTTAGGAAACCGCTCATGTTTGAGTTTTTTAGGGCCATCTATCAACTTTTGTTACTACAATTGTGGATTGTACTATAGTTGTGCATTTTGTACGCATATTTTTAATTGCCTTTGATGAACCTTCATTTTCTGTTGAGTTATAGCCGAATTTAGGAAAGCACTTGTGTTTTTGTTTTCGTGTGCCATCGATCAACTTTGGTGACTATGATTGTGGATTACACTTTAGTTGTCCATTCTATACGCTTATTTTCTATAGCCTTTCATGAACCTTTATTTTTTTATGAGTTATAGCCGCATTTAAGAAACCACTCGTGTTTGAGTTTTCGTGGGCCATCGATCAACTTTGGTGACTACAATTGTGGATTGCATTGTAGTTCTCCATTTTGTATACATATTTTCTATTGACTTTTGTGAATATTTCTTTTTTGTTGAGTTATAGCCGTATTTAGGAAACCGCTCTTGTTTGAGTTTTTGTTGGCCATCAATCAACTTTCTTAACTACGATTTTGGATTGTACTATAGTTGTGCATTCTATACACATCTTTTTTAATTTCCTTTCTTAAACCTTCATTTTTTGTTGATTTATAGCCGCATTTAGGAAAACGCTTGTGTCTGAGTTTTCGTGGGCCATCGATAAGCTTTGGTTACTACGATTGTGGATTACATTGTAGTTGTGCATTCTATACACATATTTTCTATTGCCTTTCGCAAACGTTCATTATTCAATGAGTTATTGCTGCACCTAGGAAACCGCTCGTGTTTGGGTTTTTGCAGGCCATCTATCAACTTTGGTGAGTATGATTATGGATAACGCAAACCCTTCAAAAATAGAATCTAGGAAATAATTTTTTTTGGGAAAATCAAAAATATGGGTTTCGGTACCCGTGTGCTAAAAAGACCCAGATCGTCCATTTTTTGAAAAAATTATTTGTTCTTCAAAAAGATACATTTTTTTGAAAACTACAAGTAGTAGAGACAACAAAGACAAATATTTTGAATCTTTTTATGAAAAATATGACAAATAGGTTTTGTAGAGAATGTCGTTCTGAGTAAACCCAGATCGTCCTTTCTTCGAAAAACTAATTTTTCACCAACATGCAAGAACCCCTCAAAAATAGAATCTACAAAACAATTTTTTTTGGAAAATCAAAAATATCGGTTTTATAGGTGTTCATGTGCTAAAGAGACCCAAATCACCCATTTTTTGAAAAAATAAGTTCTTGAAAAAGATAGACTTTTTTGGAAAGTACTAGTAGAAATAGAAAAAAAATTTGAATCTTTTTCTGAAAAATGGGGTAAATGGATTTTTTACACAATGTCATTCTAAGCAGACCCAGATCGTTCTTTTTTTGAAAAACTAATATTTCACGAACATGCAAAAACTCCTCAAAAATATATTCTACGAAACATTTTTTTGGGAGAATTGAAATATGGGTTTCTGTGTGCTCAAGAGACCCTAATCGTCCATTTTTCGAAAAAATTAGTTGTTCTTGAAAAAGATATAGTTTTTTGAAAAGTAGTAGTAGAGGTCAAAGGAAATTTTTTAGAATCTTTTTATGAAAAATTTGAGAAATGGGTTTTGTAGAAAATGCCATTCTGAGCAGACCCAGATCGTCCTTTTTTTGAAAAACTTATTTTTCACCAACTTGGACGAACCCCCCAAATAAAGAATCTACAAAACAATTTTTTTGGAAAAATTGAAAATATTAGTTTTATAGGCCCTCGTGTGCTAAAGAAAACCAAATCGTCTATTTTTGAAAAAATTAAGTTGTCCTTGAAAAAGATAGATTTTTTTGAAAAAAAGAAGCAGTAGAGGTAAAAGAGGAAAATTCTTTGAATCTTTCTATGAAAAATCCTATACATGTGTATAAAACCCATATTTTTTATTTTCCCAAAAAAAAATTGTTGAGTTATAGCCTCACTGAGTAAAATGCTCGTGTTCGAGTTTTTGTGGGCCATCAATCAACTTTTGTGACTACGATTGTGGATTACACTCTAGTTGTACATTTTATACGCATATTTTCTATCGCCTTTCGTGAACCTTCATTTTTCATTAAGTTATAGCCGCACTTAGGAAACTACTCGTGTTTGAATTTTTGTGTGCCATTGATCAACTTTGGTGACTACGATTGTGGATTGCACTATAGTTGCCCATTATGTAGGCATATTTTCTATCGCCTTTCGCGAACCTTCATTTTTTGTTGAGTTATAGCCGCATTTAGGAAACTGATCATGTTTGAGTTTTTGTGGGCCATCGATCAACTTTGGTGATTGTGATTGTGGATTGTACTATAGTTCTACATTATGTATGCATATTTTTAATCACCTTTCACGAATCTTCATTTTTTGTTGAGTTATGATTTAGGAAAACTCTCATGTTTGAGTTTTTCATGGGCTATCGATCAAGTTTGGTGACTACATGTATTTTCTATAGCCTTTCACGAATCTTCATTTTTTGTTGAGATTTACTTAGCAAACCTCCCATGTTTGAGTTTTTGTGGGCCATTGATCAACTATGGTGACTACAATTGTGCATTGAACTATAGTTGTCCTTTCTGAATGTGTAAATATCACCTTTTGTGAACCTTAATTTTTTTTGAGTTAGTGCAGTATTTAGGAAATTGCTCATATTTGAGTTTTCATGGGCTATTGATCAACTTTGGTGACTACGATTATGGATTACATTATAGTTCTTCATTCTATACACGTATTTTCTATCGCCTTTCATGAACCTTCATTGTTTTTTAGTTATAACTGCATTTAGGAAACCACTCATGTTTGAGTTTTTGTGGGCCATCAATTAACTTTGGTGACTGCGATTCTAGATTGTACTATAGTTGTGCATTTTGTACACACTTTTTTAGTTTCCTTTCACGAACCTTCATTTTTTGTTGACTTATAGTCGTCATTCGGAAAACACTCGTGTTTTAGATTTCCTATGCCATCGATCAACTTTGGAAACTATAGTTTTGGATTACATTGTAGTTGTGCATTCTATAAACATATTTTATATCGCCTTTCGTGAACCCTCATTTTTTGTTGAGTTATAGCCGCACTTAGGAAACCGCTCATGTTTGAGTTTTTGTGAACCATCGATCAACTTTGGTGACTACGATTGTGGATTTCACTGTAGTTGTCTATTTTCTACGTGTATTTTCTATCGCCTCTTGCGAACCTTCATTTTTTGTTGAGTTATAGCCGTATTTAGGAAACCGCTCGATTTTGAGTTTTCCTCGGACCTTAGATCAACTTTGGTGACTGCGATTTTGGATTGCACTGTAGTTGTCCAATCTGTACATGTATTTTCTATCGCCTAAATCACAAACCTTAATTTTTCTTTGAGTTATAGCCGCATTTAGGAAACCGCTCATGTTTGAGTTTGCATGGGCCATTGATCAACTTTGGTTGCAACACTTGTTGATTACACTTTAGTTGTGCATTCTATACCTATATTTTCTATCTCCTTCCACAAACCTTCAATTTTCGTTGAGTTATAGTCGCACTTAAAAAACTGCTAGTGTTTAACTTTTCATGGGCCATTGATCAACTTTGGTGACTATGATTGTGGATTGCATTGTAGATGTCCATTTTGTACATGTATTTTCTATCGCCTTTCGCGAGCCTTCATTTTTTTTTGAGTTATAGTTGCATTTCAGTAATCGGATGAGTTTGAGTTTTCATCGGCCATTAATCAACTTTGGTGACTGCGTTTGTCGATTACACTATAGTTGTGCATTCAATATCAGTATTTTTTATCACCTTTCACGAACCTTCATTTTTTGATGAGATGAAAGCCGCATTTAAAAAACTGTTCATCTTTGAGATTTTGTGGGAAATCAATGAAATTTCACGAACATTCTATACGCATATTTTTAATTGCCTTTCACGAAGCTTCATTTTTTGTTGAGTTATAGACTCATTTAGGAAACTGCTCATGTTTGAGTTATAGCTGCACTTAGGAAACCGCTTGTGTTTGCGTTTTCGTTGGTCATTGATCAACTTTCATGACTACGATTGTGGATTGCACTATAGTTGTCCATTATGTATGTGTATTTTCTATTGCCTTTCGCGAACCATCTTTTTTTCTTGACTTGTAGTCCACAATCCTAGTCACCAAAGTTGATCAATGGCCCACGAAAACTCAAACATGAGCGTTTTCCTAAATGCGGCTATAACTCAAAAAAAATGAAGGTTCGTGAAAGGCGATTAAAAGTATGTGAACAGAATTCACAACTACAGTACAACCCACAATCATATTCACCAAATTTAATTGATGGCCCACAAAAACTCAAATATGCATGGAGAATGAGAAAAACTATACTACAATCCACAATCGTATTCACCAAAGTTGATTGATGGCCCACAAAAACTCAAACATGAGCGATTTCTTAAATGCGGCTATAACTCAACAAAGAATGAAGGTTCGCCAAAGGTGATAGAAAATACATTTATAGAATGCACCACTACAGTATAATCCACAAGAATAGTCACCAAAATTGGATCGATGGTGCATGAAAACTCAAACTCTAGCGGTTTCCTAAATGGGGCTATAACTCAACAAAAAATGAAGGTTCGTGAACGGTAATAGAAAATACACGTATAGAATGGACAATTATAGTGCAATCCACAATCGTAGTCACCAAAGTTCATCAATGGCATAGGAAAACTCAAATACGAGAGCTTTCCTAAGTACAGATATAACTCAAAGAAATATGAAGGTTCGCGAAACACGATATAAAATACACATATAGAAAGCACAACTACAGTATAATCCATAATCATAGACACAAAAGTTGATCAATGGCCCACCAAAACTCAAATAAGAGTGTTTTCCGAAATGAGCCTATAACTCAACAAAAATTGAAGGTTGGTGAAAGGTGATTAAAAATATTCATACGGAATGCACAACTACAGTACAAACCACAATCATAGTCATCAAAGTTGATCGATGCCCCAAAAAAATTCAAACATGAGTGGTTTCCTAAATGGGGCTATAACTGAACAAAAAATGAATTTTCGCGTAAGGCTTTAGTAAATACACGTACATAATGGAAAGCTATAGTGCAATCCACAATCATAGTCACCAAAGTAGATCAATGGCCCAGGAAAATTCAAACACGAGCGGTTTCCCTAAGTGCAGCTATAACTCAATGAATAATGAAGTTTCGCGAAAGGTGATATAAAATATGTGTATAGAGTGCACAACTACAATGTAATCCACAATCGTACTCACCAAAGATGATCAATTGCCCACAAAAACTCAAGCAGGAGCGTTTTCCTAAATGCAGCTATAACTCAACAAAAAATGAAGGTTTGTGAAATGCGATTAAAAATATGTGTACAGAATGCACAACTACAGTACAATCCACAATTGTATCACCAAAGTTGATTGATAGCTCAAAAAAACTAATATATGAGCAGTTTCCTAAATGTGGTTATAACTCAACAAAAAATGAAGGTTTCATGAAATACTATAGAAAATATGCAAACAAAATGGAGAAATATAGTGCATTTCAAAATCGTAATCACCAAAGTTCATCGATGGCCCACGAAAACACAAAAACAAGCGGTTTCGTAAGTACAGTTATAACTCAATGAAAAATAAAGGTTTGCATAATCCGATAGACAATACGTGTATAAAATGCACAACTATAGTGTAATCCACAATCGTAGTCACAAAAGTTCATCGATGGACCACGAAAACTCAAACACCAGTGATTTCCTAAGTGCGGCTATAACTCAACGAAAAATGAAGGTTTGCGAAAGATGTTAGACAATACGTGTATAAAATGTACAAAAATAGTGTAATTCACAATCATAGTCACCATAGTTGATTGATGACCCACAAAAACTCAAACACGAGCGTTTTCCTAAATACGGCTATAACTCAACAAAAAATGAAACTTTGAGAAAGGCAATTAAAAATTTGCATATAGAATGCACAAATACAGTACAATCCACAATCGTAGTCACCAAAGTTGATTGATTGCCCACAAAAACTCAAACACGAGCGATTTCCTCAATGCGGATATAACTCAACAAAAAATGAAGGTTCACGAAAGTTGATAGAAAATACGTGTATAGAATGGACAACTACAGTGCAATCAACAATCGTAGTCACCAAAGTTGATCGATGGCCCACGAAAACTCAAACAGGAGCAGTTTCCTAAATGTGGCTATAAGTCAACAATAAATGAAGGTTCACGAAAGGCGATAGAATTACGCGTACATAATGGACAACTATAGTGTAACCCACAATCGTAGTCACCAAAGTTGATCGATGGCCTACGAAAACTCAAACCTGAGCGTTTTCCTAAATGCGGCTATAAGTCAAGCGTAGTCATCAACTTTCACGAAGCTTCTATATGCTTATTTTAAATCGCCTTTCACGAAGCTTCATTTTTTGTTGAGTTATAGACGCATTTAGGAAACCGCTCATGTTTGAGTTATAGCTGCTCTTAGGAAACCACTTATATTTGTGTTTTCGTGCACCATCGATCAACTTTCGTGACTACGATTGTGGATTGCACTATAGTTGTCCATTATGTATGTGTATTTTCTATTGCCTTTCGCAAACCATCTTTTTTTCTTGATTTGTAGTCCACAATCATAGTCACCAAAGTTGATCAATGGCCCACGAAAACTCAAACACGAGCGTTTTCCTAAATGCGACTATAACTCAAAAAAAATGAAGGTTCGTGAAAGGCGATTAAAAGTATGTGAACAGAATTCACAGCTACAGTACAACCCACAATCGTATTCACCAAATTTAATTGATGGCCCACAAAAACTCAAATATGCATAGAGAATGAGAAAAACTATACTACAATCCATAATCGTATTCACCAAAGTTGATTGATGGCCCATAAAAACTCAAACATGAGCGATTTCTTAAATGCGGCTATAACTCAACAAAGAATGAGGGTTCACCAAAGGTGATAGAAAATACATTTATAGAATGCACCACTACAGTATAATCCACAAGCATAGTCACCAAAATTGGATTGATGGGGCATGAAAACTCAAACTCTAGCGGTTTCCTAAATTGGGCTATAACTCAACAAAAAATGAAGGTTCATGAACGGCGATAGAAAATTTACATATAGAATGGACAATTATAGTGCAATCCACAATCGTAGTCATCAAAGTGGATCGATGTCCTAGGAAAACTCAAATACGAGAGCTTTCCTAAATACAGATATAACTCAAAGAAAAACTAAGGTTCGCAAAACGCGATATAAAATACACATATAGAATGCACAACTACAGTATAATCCATAATCATAGATACCAAAGTTGATCGAAGGCCCACGAAAACTCAAATAAGAGTGTTTTCCTAAATGAGGCTATAACTCAACAAAAATTGAACGTTTGTGAAAGGTGATTAAAAATATTCATACGGAATGCACAACTACACTACAAACCACAATCGTAGTCATCAAAGTTGATCGATGGCCCAAAAAAACTCAAACATGAGCGGTTTCCTAAATGGGGCTATAACTGAACAAAAAATGAAGTTTCGCGAAAGGCGTTAGTAAATACACGTACGTAATGGAAAGCTATAGTGCAATCCACAATCATAGTCATCAAAGTTGATTGATGGCCCACGAAAATTCAAACACGAACGGTTTCCTAAGTGCAGCTATAACTAAATGAATAATGAAGGTTCACGAAAGGTGATAGAAAATACGTGTATAGAGTGCACAACTACAGTATAATCCACAATCGTACTCACCAAAGATGATCAATTGCCCATGAAAAATCAAGCAGGAGCGTTTTCCTAAATGCAGCTATAAATCAACAAAAAATGAAGGTTTTTGAAATGCGATTAAAAAAATGTGTACAGAATGCACAACTACAATACAATCCATAATCGTAGTCACCAAAGTTGATTGATAACTCAAAAAAACTAATATATGAGCAGTTTCCTAAATGTGGCTATAACTCAACAAAAAATGAAGGTTTCATGAAATACTATAGAAAATACGAAAAACAAAATGGAGAAATATAGTGCATTTCAAAATCGTAATCACCAAAGTTCATCGATGGCCCACGAAAACACAAACATGAGCGGTTTCGTAAGTAAAGTTATAACTCAATGTAAAATGAAGGTTTGCATAATCCGATAGACAATACATGTATAAAATGCACAACTATAGTGTAATCCACAATCCTAGTGACCAAGGTTGATCGATGGACCACGAAAACTCAAACACGAGCGATTTCCTAAGTGCGGCTATAACTCAACGAAAAATGAAGGTTTGCGAAAGATGTTAGACAATACGTGTATAAAATGTAAAAAGATATTGTAATTCACAATCATAGTCACCATAGTTATTCAATGACCCACAAAAACTCAAACACGAGCGTTTTCCTAAATATAGCTATAACTCAACAAAAAAAGAAACTGTGAGAAAGGCATTAAAAATTTGCGTATAGAATGCACAAATACAGTACAATCCACAATCGTAGTCACCAAAGTTGATTGATGGCCCACAAAAAATCAAACACGACCGATTTCCTCAATGCGGATATAAATTGAACAAAAAATGAAGGTTCACGAAAGTTGATAGAAAATACATGTACAGAATGGACAACTACAGTGCAATCAACAATCATAGTCACCAAAGTTTATCAACAGCCCACGAAAACTCAAACAGGAGCAGTTTCCTAAATGTGGCTATAAGTCAACAATAAAGGAAAGTTCACGAAAGGTGATAGAAATTACGCGTACATAATGGACAACTATAGTGTAACCCACAATCGTAGTCACCAAAGTTGATCGATGGCCTATGAAAACTCAAACCTGAGCGTTTTCCTAAATACGGCTATAAGTCAAGCATAGTCATCAACTTTCACGAAGCTTCTATACGCATATTTTTAATCGCCTTTCACAAAGCTTCATTTTTTGTTGAGTTATAGACACATTTAGGAAACCGCTCATGTTTGAGTTATAGCTGTACTTAGGAAACCGCTTGTGTTTGCGTTTTCGTGGGCCATCGATCAACTTTCGTGACTATGATTGTGGATTGCACTATAGTTGTCCATTATGTATGTGTATTTTCTATTTCCTTTCACAAACCATCTATTTTTCTTGATTTGTAGTCCACATTCGTAGTCACCAAAGTTGATCAATGGCCCACGAAAACTCAAACACGAGCATTTTCCTAAATGCGGCTATAACATTAAAAAAATGAAGGTTCGTGAAAGGCAATTAAAAGGATGTGAACTAAATTCACAACTACAGTAAAACCCACAATCGTATTCACCAAATTTAATTGATGGCCCACAAAAACTGAAATATGCATAGAGAATGAGAAAAACTATACTACAATCCACAATCGTGTTCACCAAAGTTGATTGATAGCCCACAAAAACTCAAACATGAGCGATTTCTTAAATGCGGCTATAACTCAACAAAGAATGAAGGTTCGCCAAAGGTGATAGAAAATATATTTATAGAATGCACCACTACAGTATAATCCACAAGAATAGTCACCAAAATTGGATTGATGGGGCATGAAAACTCAAACTCTAGCAGTTTCCTAAATGGGGCTATAACTCAAAAAACAATGAAGGTTCGTGAACGGCGATAGAAAATA
>VDFB02000008.1:1139086-1150533 GCA_007258455.2 Sequoia sempervirens | reverse complement strand
CAATTATAGTTCACTTTAACTTCAACCAAATCCAAGACATAAGCTAAGAAATTAGTAAAATACTGAAAGAATGATGAGACAAAAAAGAAAAGGAGAGAGAACACTCTTGATAACGGAGTTCGCTCAATGTGAGCTACGTCTCCAGGTCCGCTTCTCAATCGTAGGAATGCTTTATTGATATTGCCAAGCCAATAGCCTTCTTACAATATCGAGCCTCCAATCTAGCATAGAATCTCCACAATCTCATTCACAATTACAATTTTTGGTGTAGAAAACACCTTGCAATAATTCACTCTCTCTAAGATTCTCTCAAACTCCTAAAAATTTTAATTCTAACCCTTTAAAATCTCCATCTCCTAGCCCCTTTTTATACATAAAAATTAGCCTAAATAGGCTTAACAAATTCATTAATTGCCTAACCCCCTCTCAACCTTCGTACAATTTTTGCATTTATATTTTTAACCATCTTTGTTTAGAGTAGTTAGGTGGGTTTGTTTAAAATAGGCTATTTGTTAAAGCCTCGGGCTTATTAATACAACAAAATAACCTTAAGCCTATACATAGTTAACAACTATGCATTGGCGTGGCAGTGTACACAACTTTTGGCAAAGAGTAGGTCGGGGGTTCCAACCCCACCAACCACTTTTCAAGATCATTCCCCGCCGAAACGCTTAACAAAACAAACCCGTCGCTATTTACAGTTAGAAGCGGACGCTTTGGTGTGGCCGTTCCGACATCCAACCGATCACAGGTTCAAACCCGTTGGAGATATTTTTGCCAAACGAACTCGCCGACGAAACATGGTGGAGATAGGAAAAGTGTCATGTCAAAAGCCTGCCACGTGGCAGTTTTTGATTCGCTGTCAAAGCCAGACCATCCGCCATCTGCGTGCCACGTCGTCGCTGACTGTACCGCTGACTGTGCTGCCATGTGGATGCTGACGTCATCGTACGGATGACACATGTCAACCGTAGATTGGTCCACCTCAAACTTGTACGGATTGCTGACGTCATCTTGTACGGATGATGACGTCATCACCATACCCTCTATCCACCAAGTCAACTTGAAACTTTGACCGGCCGTATCTTGCGCATATGGGCTCCGTTTTCCACGAAACGAATGCTGTCGGAATCGTCTCGACGAGCACTTTGATTTGACACCGATTTTGACAAATTTTGAGATGATCAAATTTTCCGCTTCCTGTCGGCCCCTGGTACCCTGTTTGACCGGACCTTTGACCAAGCATAACTTCCACCTACGATCTCCTTTTGACGCGATTCAAGTTGCGTCGGGATCGTGTCAGCGAGCTCTTTGATCTGAGACTATTTTCGGCTGATTCTGAGACTGTGAAATTTTGAGGTCTTCTGGATCCACCTGGATCATTCCTCCCCACTGAGAAGCTTTTGGACCTCCAAAAGATCTATTTTTACATGCAATTTAAGTGAGGGAATCTTTGCCTCACTTGCCCTGTATCACCTATCCTTCCTTCCTGGAACCTGTGCATCTGACTCATCACAACAACAATCAAAACTGCACTGACATTGTTAAGCACATTAGCAATATACACATCCACATTCAGCGTTGCTGCTATCAACCAAACACTGCTGAATAGAAGGCTGAACAACAAAACCAAATTTGCAGACAAGAAAAATAATGTACCAACATCATGCTTATCTTTCATAACTGAAACAATCTCAAGATTAGGCATGCTTTTATGCATTGACACTCCTTGTGGTACAGACTTAAGTGCCAAATTAACTATCCTTTTCAATTGCCCCATTTTCACAAAAGATTTATCAGTCTTAATTGAATGAGAATGCACTATGTATTCAATTCCTTCCTTAAACAAGTGATACTGATTATGTTCCCTGTAGAAGATTGCTTTCCTATCATATAAATACGGGCTACCCAACACAATGCCACATATATCAAGTGGAACCACATCAAATTCAACCTCATCTATAAACTTAGATGTTATTGCAAATTTCAAACTGCATTGCTTAGTTACTCGCAATCTGTTATCATTGCACACCCAACCTAACGGATAAGGTTTCTTATGTGGCTTGGTTTCCAATCTCAACTGTTTAACAACTTCCTCTGAAATTAGATTAACTTGAGACCCACTATCAATCAATGCATTAATCTTAGTGTTCTTAGAAATCACCCTTATATGAAACAATTCACTTCTTTTGCTATCTTCAGGAACCATACTCTTAGAAACGTTAGTGGTAGAATCATTACTAGCAAAAGTTTTACCTTTCAAACCTACAACTGAAATCTTTGTTTCATCATCAGAATCTGATCCAAGATCCTGAACAACAGCTGCAGTCTTTTGTTTACCTTTACGATCCTTAAACCACTTAGGCCTTGATTCCGGATGCAATTTCCAACACTTCGCATCTGTGTGCCCTTGCTTCTGACAATGCGAACAAGTAGGCTTTTCACCTTCCTCTTTCTTCACAGTAGCTGCTTTCCTCTCCTTACCCTTCTTATTGCTTTCAGTTGGAGGAACATATTCCGTTTTTGAATTGAAACTTATGTTCCTTCCACCTGCTTCAATATGGGTTGCTTGTACACAAACTTCATCAAAATTAGTTGGATTAAACATAAGAATTGTATGTTTCAAATGCGTATGCAATCCACCTATATACTTTAATAAAGTTTCTTGCGTATAAAGAGGAATACCAAGAGTAAGTGCTTTCTTCCTAAACACCTGTGTATACTCTTGAACTGTTTGTCCTTTACCCTGTCTTATGTTTTGCCAATCCATAACAGCTTGTTGCATATAACCCAAAGGATAAAACTGTTTCTTTAAAGCAGAAGTAAACTCATACCAAGATGAAATGATTTTACCATGTGTAGCAAGATCATCTTGAATCTTACTCTCCCACCAAACCAATGCAGTGCCTCCCATTCGAAGAGTGGCTAGCTAGATTTTAGAAGATTCATCCAAGATCTGTTGAACCCTGCAATACACTTCGATCTGCTTAAGCCAGTTATCCAATTTCTCTGCATCCAATTCACCATTATACATAGGCAACTCAAATTTGACATCTAATTTTAATAAAGGAGAATTAGTTGATTTTTGTGCAACTTTTCCTTGTGAAGAATGTTTTGGACTTTCAGAAGATGAAGAGGACGAAGAAGAAGATGGGGAAGAAGGTTCAGGAGGGTCACTACCACCTCCTACTCCTTTACCTTTCTCCTCTTTCGAAGTAGATTCATTTTCCTCCTTTCTTTTCTTGTCTTCCTTTTTCCTCTGATGCTCTTGCCTTTCCTAGAAAAGAACTTCCACCATAGCTTTCATTTCAAGAAAAGCTTTCTGGAAAGCTTTATCATCAAGCTCTGGAACTTCATGTTCAGCTGCCATCTCTGATCATGGAAAAGTCCTTCGTTTTCCAATCTCTGGGTTGATCTCTGTAAGTGAACCTTCACCTTGCTTCAGTTTCAACCTGGTTAACATTCACCACCTGCAATTATCCTACAAAACGGGCTCTGATACCAACTTGATCTGTAATCTAGGACATTAAAGTTATTTGAAAACTTAATCCAATACAAATTTATTCCCTGATCGTAGCAGTAATGCGTGATTGTGTCTAAACCGTTGAAATTATCGCAATTATAGTTCACTTTAACTTCAACCAAATCCAAGACATAAGCTAAGAAATTAGTAAAATACTGAAAGAATGATGAGACAAAAAAGAAAAGGAGAGAGAACACTCTTGATAACGGAGTTCGCTCAATGTGAGCTACGTCTCCAGGTCCACTTCTCAATCGTAGGACCGCTTTATTGATATTGCCAAGCCAATAGCCTTCTTACAATATCGAGCCTCCAATCTAGCATAGACTCTCCACAATCTCATTCACAATTACAATTTTTGGTGTAGAAAACACCTTGCAATAATTCACTCTCTCTAAGATTCTCTCAAACTCCTGAAAATTTTAATTCTAACCCTTTAAAATCTCCATCTCCTAGCCCCTTTTTATACATAAAAATTAGCCTAAATAGGCTTAACAAATTCATTAATTGCCTAACCCCCTCTCAACCTTCGTACAATGTTTGCATTTATATTTTTAACCATCTTTTGTTTAAGTAGTTAGGTGGGTTTTTGTTTAAAATAGGCTATTTGTTAAAGCCTCGGGCTTATTAATACAACAAAATAACCTTAAGCCTATACATAGTTAACAACTATGCATTGGCGTGGCGGTGTACACAACTTTTGGCAAAGAGTAGGTCGGGGGTTCCAACCCCACCAACCACTTTTCAACATCATTCCCCGCCGAAACGTTTAACAAAACAAACCCGTCGCTATTTACATTTAGAAGCGGACGCTTTGGTGCAACGGTCCGCGGCCGTTCCGGCATCCAACCGATCACAGGTTCAAACCCGTTGGAGATATGTTTTCCAAACAAACTCGAAACGAAACATGGTGGAGATAGGACAAGTGTCATGTCGAAAGCCTGCCACGTGGCAGTTTTTGATTCGCTGTCAAAGCCAGACCATCCGCCATCTGCATGCCACGTCGTCGCTGACTGTACCGCTGACTGTGCTGCCACGTGGATGCTGACATCATCTTACGGATGACACGTGTCAACCGCAGATTGGTCCACCTCAAACTTGTACGGATTGCTAACGTCATCTTGTATGGATGATGACGTCATCACCATACCTTCTATCCACCAAGTCAACTTGAAACTTTGACCGACCGTATCTTGCGCATATGGGCTCCGTTTTCCATGAAACGAATGCCGTCGGAATCGTCTCGACGAGCACTTCGATTTGATGCTGATTTTGACAAATTTCTGAGATGATCAGTTTTTCACTTCCTGTCGGCCCCTGGTACCCTGTTTGACCGGACCTTTGACCAAGCATAACTTCCACCTACGATCTCCTTTTGATGTGATTCAAGTTGCGTCGGGATCATGTCGAGGAGCTCTTCAATCTGAGACTATTTTTAGCTGATTCTGAGACTATGAAATTTTGAGGTCTTCTGGATCCACCTGGATCATTCCTCCCCACTGAGAAGCTTTTGGACCTCCAAAAGGTCTATTTTTACATGCAATTTAAGTGAGGGAATATTTGCCTCACTTGCCCTGTATCACCTATCCTTCCTTCCTGGAACCTGTGCATCTGACTCATCACAACAAAAATCAACACTGTACTAACATTGTTAAGCACATTAGCAATATACACATCCACATTCAGCGTTGCTGCTATCAACCAAACACTGCTAGAGAATAGAAGGCTGAACAACAAAACCAAATTTGCAGACGAGAAAAATAATGTACCAACATCATGCTTATCTTTCATAACTGAAACAATCTCAGGATTAGGCATGCTTTTATGCATTGACACTCCTTGTGGTACAGACTTAAGTGCCAAATTACTGTTTGCATTATCTACCCTTTTCAATTGCCCCATTGTCACAAAAGATTTATCAGTCTTAATTGGATGAGAATGCACTATGTATTCAATTCCTTCCTTAAACAAGTGATACTGATTATGTTCCCTGTAGAAGATCGCTTTCCTATCATATAAATACAGGCTACCCAACACAATGCCACAGATATCAAGTGGAACCACATCAAATTCAACCTCATCTATAAACTTAGATGTTATTGCAAATTTCAAACTACATTGCTTAGTTACTCACAATTTGTTATCATTGCACACCCAACCTAACGGATAAGGTTTATTATGTGGCTTGGTTTCCAATCCCAATTGTTTAACAACTTCTTCTGAAATTAGATTAACTTGAGACCCACTATCAATCAATGCATTAATCTTAGTGTTTTTAGAAATCACCCTTATATGAAACAATTCACTTCTTTTGCTATCTTCAGGAACTATACTCTTAGAAGTAGGAGCACATGAAACGTTAGTGGCATAATCACTACCAACAAAAGCTTTACCTTTCAAACCTACAACTGAAATCTTTGTTTCATCATCAGAATCTGATCCAAGATCCTGAACAATAGTTGTAGTCTTTTGTTTACCTTTATGATCCTTAAACCACTTAGGCCTCGATTCCGGATGCAGTTTCCAACACTTTGCATCCGTGTGCCCTTTCTTCTGACAATGTGAACAAGTAGGCTTTTCACCTTCCTCTTTCTTCACAGTAGCTACTTTCCTCTCCTTACCCTTCTTATTGCTTTCAGTTGGAGGAACAGATTCCTGTTTTGAACTGAAACTTATGTTCCTTCCACCTACTTCAATATGGGTTGTTTGTACACACACTTCATCAAAATTAGTTGGATTAAACATAAGAATTGTATGTTTGAAATGCGAATGCAATCCACCTATATACTTTAATAAAGTTTCTTGCATATAAAGAGGAATACCAAGAGTAAGTGCTTTCTTCCTAAACACCTGTGTATACTCTTGAACTGTTTGTCCTTTACCCTGTCTTATGTTTTGCCAATCCATAACAGCTTGTTGCATATAACCCAAAGGATAAAACTGTTTCTTTAAAGCATAAGTAAACTCATACCAAGATGAAATGATTTTACCGTGTGTAGCAAGATCATCTTGAATCTTACTCTCCCACCAAACCAATGCAGTGCCTCCCATTCGAAGAGTGGCTAGCTGGATTTTAGAAGATTCATCCAAGATTTGTTGAACCCTGCAATACACTTCGATCTGCTTAAGCCAGTTATCTAGTTTCTCTGCATCCAATTCACCATTATACATAGGCAACTCAAATTTGACATCTAATTTCAATAAAGGAGAATTAGTTGATTTTTGTGCAACTTTTCCTTGTGAAGAATGTTTTGGACTTTCAGAAGATGAAGAGGACGAAGAAGAAGATGGGGAAGAAGGTTCAGGAGGGTCACTACCACCTCCTACTCCTTTACCTTTCTCCTCTTTCAAAGTAGATTCATTTTCCTCCTTTCTTTTCTTGTCTTCCTTTTTCCTCTGACGCTCTTGCCTTTCCTGGAAGAGAACTTCCACCATAGCTTTCATTTCAAGAAAAGCTTTCTAGAAAGCTTTATCATCAAGCTCTGGAACTTCATGTTCAGCTACCATCTCTGATCGTGGAAAAGTCCTTCGTTTTCCAATCTCTGGGTTGATCTCTGTAAGTGAACCTTCACCTTGCTTCAGTTTCAACCTAGTTAACATTCACCACCTGCAATTATCTTGCAAAACAGGCTCTGATACCAACTTGATCTGTAAACTAGGACGTTAAAGTTATTTGAAAACTTAATCCATTTACAGAATTATTCCCGATCGCAGCAGTAATGCATGGTTATGCGTCTAAAGCGATGAAATTATTACAAGTTCACTTATTCCAGTTCAAATAAACATAACTTAGAATCTTAAAGAATCAAAATACTGAAGAAATAATGAGACAAAGAGAAAATAGGAAGAGCACACTTGATAACGGAGTTCGCTCAGGATGAGCTACGTCTCCGGGTCCGCTTCTCAATCGTAGGACCGCTTTATTGATATTGCCAAGCCAATAGCCTTCTTACAATATCGAGCCTCCAATCTAGCATAGACTCTCCACAATCTCATTCACAATTACAATTTTTGGTGTAGAAAACACCTTGCAATAATTCACTCTCTCTAAGATTCTCTCAAACTCCTGAAAATTTTAATTCTAACCCTTTAAAATCTCCATCTCCTAGCCCCTTTTTATACATAAAAATTAGCCTAAATAGGCTTAACAAATTCATTAATTGCCTAACCCCCTCTCAACCTTCGTACAATGTTTGCATTTATATTTTTAACCATCTTTTGTTTAAGTAGTTAGGTGGGTTTTTGTTTAAAGCATTTGTTAAAGCCTCTGCCTATTAATACACCAAAACAATCTAAGCCTATACATAAGTTAACAACTATGCATTGGCGCAGGGTATACAATGGCAAAGAGTAGGTCAGGGGTTCCAACCCACCAACCATTTTTCAACATCATTCCTCAACAATGTTAACAAAACAAACTTGTCACTATTTAGAAGCGGACGCTTTGGTGCAACGGTCCGCGGCCGTTCCGGCATCCAACCGATCACAGGTTCAAACCCGTTGGAGATATGTTTTCCAAACAAACTCGAAACGAAACATGGTGGAGATAGGACAAGTGTCATGTCGAAAGCCTGCCACGTGGCAATTTTTGATTCGCTGTCAAAGCCAGACCATCCGCCATCTGCATGCCACGTCGTCGCTGACTGTACCGCTGACTGTGCTGCCACGTGGATGCTGACATCATCTTACGGATGACACGTGTCAACCGCAGATTGGTCCACCTCAAACTTGTACGGATTGCTAACGTCATCTTGTATGGATGATGACGTCATCACCATACCTTCTATCCACCAAGTCAACTTGAAACTTTGACCGACCGTATCTTGCGCATATGGGCTCCGTTTTCCACGAAACGAATGCCGTCGGAATCGTCTCGACGAGCACTTCGATTTGACGTCAATTTCGACAAATTTTGAGATG
Source organism: Sequoia sempervirens (assembly GCA_007258455.2). Classification (NCBI taxonomy): domain Eukaryota; kingdom Viridiplantae; phylum Streptophyta; class Pinopsida; order Cupressales; family Cupressaceae; genus Sequoia; species Sequoia sempervirens. The sequence goes on along the minus strand of VDFB02000008.1, from coordinate 1,142,093 downwards.
ATCAATTTTTCCGCTTCCTGTCGGCCCCTGGTACCCTGTTTGATCGGACCTTTGACCAAGCATAACTTCCACCTATGATCTCCTTTTGACGCGATTCAAGTTGCGTCAGGATCGTGTCAATGAGCTCTTCGATTTGAGACTATTTTCGGCTGATTCTGAGACTGTGAAATTTTGAGGTCTTCTGGATCCACTGATCATTCAAGCATTTAAGTTTGATTGTAGAAGGGTTTGCAAAATTGCATTATTGTTAATTTGCAAAATGATAATTATATGTTGCTCTCTATTGAACACTTTAAGTCATTTGTGACTGTCTTTTAACCCACTTATTAATTATATGTTTGCTTTTGTGAAGAGATATGCAAGACTAGTGAAGGAGTAAAAATGGAAAGGCTTCATTAAAGATTGTCAACTTAAGAAAATAACATCGGTTGTTGGCGTATTTTTTGGTTTTCAAGATCTTCTCTTTCTTTTCCATTTCATAGATTTCTCGGATTCTTATATGTTACATGTTTTATGTAAATTATGTTTATATATATTTGAAATTTATATGTAGGAACATCGAGAGATGAGAAAGTAGCGAAAGATGGGCCACATCACCATTGTAGGACCTTCAATTGATCTACTTATAACATGCATTAAGGTGATAATAGATTTGGTCAGAAGGTGTATGTCTAACATTATTCAGCTATTGGTCTTTTAGTGATTTTTTATGTGAGTCCATGTGTGAAATTGTTAGGCTTTTGTAGGTTTTTTGTGGAAAAAAATCCAGTGAGAGTACACAATCACAGAGAAGCTACTACCCATGTTTTTCCAAGGGAGTAGGGAATGCACATGTTTTGAAGCATTTTGAAATGCAAATAGTTGGGCCACTTGAGGTGGATTAGAGAAAACAAACTGGGTAGCAACTCCTTTTGTTTCTTCTTGTATAATATATTTCATGGTCTGGGTTGTAAATGGGATGATTATTTCCCTACATGTATTGCCACAAGTATTGAGAAATGGGAGGATTTTCAAGATGTTCTTCTATCACTATTGTAATGTTTGTTATTGACGTCGTATATTTTTTTATATACAAAATTTATGAGAAATTAATACATGCAAATGTGTATATTCCTTAATATATGCCTCAATTAAATGTGTATATTGAATTTAAATTTAGTTGAAATGGTTTATGGTTTACATTTAAAGTTGTCTTGAAGGAAAATCATGTGGATTTATGACAAAATCTAAAACAATTCCTTCTATTGTACAAAGGCATATTTTCTTGCTCTTCTATAAATCGTAGAACTCCTTCCTAATGCAAAGGAAGGACAATCAACATGAAAATAGACCCAAAAGGAAAATCATTCTTGCATGTTCTTCATAGCTTCTCCTAAAAGCACTTTTAGCAAACCAAGCAATGAACCTACTTGGAAACCTTGATTCAACACAATGTAGAGATAGAGTGAACATCATGGAAGAATTTTCTAAGGGACTTGAATGGTCATAACAACTTTTTTGTGGAGACTCAACAATGCAACAATTCATGGGGCTTACAAGATTTGTGTTGTTCAAACTAGGAAAGAAAACATTAATGGCCAAAAGCCAAATCAATAAAGATTGCTTCAAACCCTCAACCACTAACTTGGAGGCCTTCATAGAGAATTTCAAAGGTTTTTCCATCAGGTATTCACTACAAGACTCATTCAAAGCACCAACTTTATTGAACACTAGCACCTTGCTTATGATTGCAAAAATAGTAATCTTGGGATATTCATAAAATGACTTATGTTAACCCTTCAAAAATTCTCAAAACCCTAAGGTACATGTCTGCAAGACCTCTCCACATATTCCCTACACCTTCACCAACCACAAAGAACCCAAACCACTCCTTATTTCACTCAAACTACAACCATGCTTCCATGATGCAAAGGTAGGGTTTACTTGGTTTTAACAACAACAATGGTTAAAGGCTTCTAGGACTCCAAACATAGTTGGCCATTCAATGGCTTGGTCATGGATTTGTCTTAGGAATTTTTGGCATTATTGAATTGGATCTTCCTATTTCATGATCAGAACTTTCAAATATGACTCAAAGGGAAATAACTCATTCATGTGTGTTGGCATCCTACTAGACACAACAAACTACCTTTTGACAGTCTCCTTAGGACAGTATACTCTAGGCCTTGTCAAACAGTCCCATAGGACAGTCAATATAAATGCAAGGGAATGACCTTTTAAAGGATTCCAACTTCTTGAAATAGGGATACAAGGCTTCCATTACATACATTCTTCATCCTTGCTTCACAAATGCACTTCAAACATGTTCTTAGGAACCTAGGGTCAAAAATGCCTTGTACAATCATAATAAGATAGTCACATCAAATGGATGCAAACTTCTTATCATGGATAAACTACTCATTGAAATAGGTCTGTATGACCTTGGCACACATTCCCAACACCTTCTCTAATTCCAAAACAAACCCAATCATGCCTTGATCCACCCAACTTGCTTTCCAATGAATACATAGTCTAATTTTCAATGTGAAATGCAATAAACTATCATTAATAACTTTCACAAAACACCTAATGAATCCAATCACTTCAATGAGGTTGAAGATAACATAGTTATAGAATTTTACTCAAATTTTTACAAAGATCCAATGGTGGAAACAAAAGTTAACATTTTTCCAAAAAAAGATACCCCTAGGTAGGGTTTCAGGCAAGTTTTAGTAAATTTGCAATAACTTTCAAGATACTCAATGAAAAGGAACCAAACCAAATGAAAATGAAAGTTCATCACTCTATCAAACATGACCAATCTGAACTGGTTCGTACCATGCAATGGATCAACAATATTGTAGAGAAAAAACATAGAAATAGTCTCCACATTGATTCAAATTTCATTCAAATCTTCAACCAACCCACCTCCAACCCTTGGGTCATGCATAGAAAGCATATTTATTCTTGTACAAATAAGAAACAACTCCTAACCAACCCTCAACCAACTTCTAACAACTTTTCAAAA
>VDFB02000008.1:814025-1138986 GCA_007258455.2 Sequoia sempervirens | reverse complement strand
CTCTAACCTACTAATTCCCAAAGTACATAAAAGATTGGTCTATTAGACCTTATTCAAGACAAAAAGACCTCAACGTACTAACATTTACCAATTTTCCTCCCAATTTACCATCAAACAATCACAAATTGAGGGTGAGGTGTGGGTACTCCTGCACCATTCAGCTTTCAAAAACAAAGTCAATTAGGCTTGCAGACGTCTGGATCGGGCTAGCATTTGGTGGAAGAGGAAGAAAGATGACTGGAACTCTAGAGGCCCACCATACTAGATTTTGGTATTGAACCATGAGAGTAGAAGAGAGATTTGATATCATGTATCAAAACATTAAGCATGCATTCTTCCAACCAACGAAGAAGGAGATCATTACTTTGCTTCATTTTCATTTGCATAAGCATATCAAGGCATGGGAACCAAGAAGACCAAGGATGTCTAGTTTTATGTGGAGGTAATGGATGTGGTCCAAAATTTAGGAGGGTCAAGAAGGTCAATGTATGATCTTGATGAAATTGAGGAAGAACAACAAGAGAGGGACAGGAAAAATAAAATCAGTACAAAGTTTCAAGGTTTTGTCAAGCGATTAAGAGAGCTATGGGAGCAGCCTCATCTAAAATATTTTGATCTAGACTTTGATATGTACCATTTAGAGAGCTTGGTTTTCATGGAGTTCCTTTCAAAGCCTCTGCTTTTATTATTCTTATGGTAAATTGTTTGGTAGAGTTGGTGGAATTACCTTTCTTAGTAATGTGTCGCTATTAATTGAGATTGAGATTATTAACCTTGAGAGAGTATGACTTGGGCAAAAGGCATTTGATATGGCTATTATTTTTAAATACTTCAAGTGGGATGTACTCTGCATTGACACCATTTCTCAATCTTCACTTGATGGCATGAAGGAATGGCTGAACACCATGGTTATAAAGTATTATGAAGCGGAATATGAACTTGTATGACCAATTTTGAAGACTATTATTGATGAGTTTAAAGCATCAACCATGTGGTATAAATGATTAAATCCTAGAGACGATCTGTAGCAATGAAAGAGTTTGAAAAGGTAGAGAGAGCTACATTGGTGACTCGGGAGAAACTTTAGCTTTCAAAAACAAAGCCAATTAGGCTAGAAGACGTGTGGATCAAACTAGCATTTGGTGGAAAAGGAAGAAAGATGAATGAAACTCTGGAGGCCCACCATACTAGATTTATTATTCAACCATGAGAGTAGAAGAGAGAGTTGATATCATGTATCAAAACATTAAGCATGAATTCTTCCAGCCAGTGGAGAAGGAGATGATTACTTTGCTTCATTTTCATTTGCATAATACATATCAAAAGTGGGAACCAAGAAGACCAGGATGTCAAGTTTTATGTGGAGTAATGGATGTGGTCCAAACTTTAAGATGGAGCAGAAAGGTCAATGTATGATTGTTAACCTTGAGAGAGTATTTATGTTGAGAAATTTCCTTTAGATGCAAGGATTCAAGCACATCAACCACATGTGGTACAAATGATTAAATCCCAAAGGCTTGATACATGTAATGAAAAGAGAATACGAAAAAGCTGAGACAAAGAAAGCAAGCTCCAGCTGAGTGAGCTCAAGAGAAACTTAGGCTTTTCAAAACAAAGTCAATTAGGTTGTGAGATGTGTGGATTAGGCTGACATTTGGTGGAAAGGAAGAAAGATAGCTAGAACTCACAGAATTTTTATACTAGATTTGGGTATTCAACCATGAGTAGATGAGAGAAGTGATATCATGTATCAAAACATTAAGCATCTGCATTCTTCCGACCGTAGAGAAGAATTGATTACTTTGTCATTTTCAGTTTGCATGCTCATATCAAAGTGGGAATAGAAGACCAAGGATGTACGAGTTTTATGTGGAGGTAATGGATGTGGTCCAAACTTTAAGATGGGTAAGAAGGTCAATGTATGATTGTTAACCTTGAGAGAGTATTTATGTTGAGGAAATTTCCTTTAGATGCAAGGATTCAAAGCACATCAACCACATGTGGTACAAATGATTAAATCCTAGAGATGATCTGTAGCAATGAAAGAGTCTGAAAAGGCAGACAGAGCAACACTAGTGACTCAGGAGAAACTTCAGCTTTCAAAAACAAAGTCAATTAGGCTGGCAGACTTGTGGATTGGGCCAACATTTGGTGGAAGAGGAAGAAAGATGACTGGAACTCTGGAGGCCCACCATACTAAATATCGGTATTCAACCATGAGAGTAGATGAGAGAGCTGATATCATGTATCAAAACATTAAGCATGCATTCTTCCAGCCAATGAAGAAGGAGATGATTACTTTACTTCATTTTCATTTGCATAACCATATCAAGGCATGGGAACCAAGAAGACCAAGGATGCCGAGTTTTATGTGGAGGTAATGGATGTGATCCAAAATTTAGGAGGGACAAGAAGGTCAATGTATGATTGGTACAGGAGCACCATTCAATAGGTTTTGTTCATCGAGGCAAATAAGGAGTAGAATATCATCAATTTACTAAAACCGGCCCGAACTTGTACATTTGAAGGTTTTGAGTCAATAAAAATGGATTTTTGACCCATTCCTCTTTGTGTAGCCTCTGTAACTTGAGGAATGGGTCTGCACTAACATTATTAAGCTGTGGGAATGATTTTTTAGTGTTGGGGAGGTCTGAAAGTGAGATGGGTGTGAAACCCATGTGTGTAAAAGTGAGTTTTCTTTAAGAAAAATGGTGGTTTTGAAGAGTTGAATTATGTTTTTGTGTAGGGAAGCGTTATTTTATGATTGTTTGAGCTTGTGTAGGGTATCAAAAACTTGTTTGAGTAATTTTTAGGTTGTGGTTAGCTTTGGAAGTATTATTTTCAATAAACCCCTAGGGTTAGGCTACAATAGAGGGTTTTGTGGTTCACCCATTGTACGATGGTATAACTACGATCTGATTGTGGATTTTGAAGTTTTAACACCTTAGAATTGCTTCCCCAAGAGTTGGTAAGGTTTGGATAAGTTTAGAGTATAGACCCTTTGTTCAACCAGATCGATCCCTTAAGGGTCCAAAGGGAAAAATGGCTGCAACCTTCAACATGAGGTTACTCGGACACCATGATGCTTAGAACCTTCTCGTCTAATCCGATGAGATCATGTTGGGCCCCTCTACAATAACCTCTCTCGGTTTTTGTTATCTCGAAGTGGTTTTCCTGTGGTGTCCAGTTTTCAGTTGATGAAAAAAGTGTCAAATGGAAGCAATGGAAAGTTCCAAAGTGGTGCAACTTTCGTTCTACAACTCGTGTGACCAAACGGACTGTTCCAACGCGTCTGAATAGGCATTTTTACACTAGGAATGGTCCTCTTTTGCACCCAAACACGTAGAATCACTCTGAGCTACGTTCAACCGGATCGATCCCTTAAGGGTCCAAAGGGAAAAATGGTTGCAAACTTCAGCATGAGGTTACTTGGACACCGTGATGCTTAGAAACTTCTCGTCTAATCCGATGGGATCACATTGGGGCCCTCTACAATAAAATCTCTCAGTTTTCGTTATCTCGGAGTGGTTTTCCCGTGGTGTCCAGTTTTCAGTTGATGAAAAAAGTGTTAAATGGAAGCAGTGGAAAGTTGCAAAGTGGTGTAACTTTTGTTCTGCAACTCGTGTGACCAAACGGATTGTTCCAATGCATCCGAATAGGCATGTTTACACTAGGCATGGTCCTCTTTCGCACCCAAACACTCGGAATTGCTCCAAGCTACATTCAACCGGATTGATCCCTTAAGGGTCCAAAGGGCAAAATGGCTGCAAACTTCAGCATGAGGTTACTCGGAGACCGTGATGCTTAGAAACTTCTCGTCTGATCCAATGGGATCATGTTGGCTCCCTCTACAATAACCTCTCTCATTTTTTGTTATCTCGGAGTGGTTTCTGTGGTCTCCAATTTTTAGTTGATAAAAAAGTGTCAAATGGAAGCAGTGGAAAGTTGCAAAGTGGTGCAACTTTGATTCTGCAACTTCGTGTGACCAAACAAAACCCCATTCCCAACACGTCACGAATAGGCATGTTTACGTTAGGCATGGTCTCTTTCGCACCCAAACCGCAAAATGCGCTGCGAGCTACGTTCAGCAGGATCGATCCCTTAAGGGTCCAAAGGGTAAAATGGCTACAAACTTAAGAGGTTATTCAGACACCGTGATGCTTAGAAACTTCTCGTCTGATCCTCTGGGATTGCATTGGGCCCCTCTACAATAACCTCTCTCGGTTTTCGTTATCTCAGAGTGGTTTTCCCATGGCGTCTATATTTTAGTTGATGGAAAAGTGTCAAATGGAAGTAGTGGAAAGTTGCAAAGTGGTGCAACTTTCATTTCCTGCAACTCGTGTGACCAAACGAATTCCAGCGTCTGAATAGGCATGTTTACGCTAGCATGGTCCTCTTTCGCACCCAAACACGCGGAATCGCTTTGAACTACGTTCAACCGAATCGATCCCTTAAGGATCCAAAGGGAAAAATGGATGCAAACTTCAACATGAGGTTACTCGGACACTGTGACGCTTAGAAACTTCTCGTCTGATCCAATGGGATCACATTGGGACCCTCTACAATAACCTCTCTCGGTTTTTGTTATCTCAGATTGTTTTTCCCATGGTGTCCAAGTTTCAGTTGATGAAAAAAGTGTCAAATGGAAGCAGTGGAAAGTTGCAAAGTGGTGCAACTTTCATTCTGCAACTCGTGTGACCAAACGAATTGGTTCAATGCATCCGAATAGGCATGTTTACGCTAGGCATGGTCCTCTTTCACACCCAAACACGCGGAATCGCTCGGAGTTGCGTTCAACCGAATCTATCCCTTAAGGGTCCAAAGGGCAAAATGGCTGCAAACTTTAGCATGAGGTTACTCGGACACCATGATGCTTAGAAACTTCTCGTCTGATCCCATGGGATTGTATTGGGCCCCTCTACAACAACCTCTCTCAATTTTCATTATCTTAGAGTTGTTTTCCCGTGGTGTCCATATTTCAGTTGATGGAAAAAGTGTCAAATGGAAGCAGTGGAAAGTTGCAAAGTGGTGCAACTTTCATTCTACAACTCGTGTGACCAAACGGATTGTTCCAACGCATTCGAATAGGCATGTTCACGCTAGGCATGGTCCTCTTTCTCACCCAAACATGCGGAATCACTATGAGCTACGTTCAACCAGATCGATCCCTTAAGGGTTTGAGTGTAGTATATTGAAATAGGCCATTCCACCTATTGTTCAGGTTGTGTCTCGGTGATATGGGCCTGATGGAAGTAGGATAGGAAGTAGGAATAATAAAATAGCATTAGTAAGGTCATTGGAAGAGATTACTAATGCTGCCCCTTTTGAAAATTCAAAATTGAGGCCCCTTAAAAGCAAGGCTAGAAGAGGTGAAAAGAAGAAATTGCTTGAAAATAAGTTATAATAGGTTGGAAATAGGGTGAGATTGTGGAGTTTAATGTGTTCAAAAGGTTTTCAAGGATAGGGGAGGTCAAAAGTATGTTATGGCATGACATGCCCTAGTTGGGAAAATAGGGGTTTTGAATGAAAAAGAGAGGTTTGAGCGAGTAAACGTGGGTAAAGTCAAGGGGCAACATAATTTGGTGGTCAATTAAGTTTGTGCAGGAAAAATGAAGAGTGTTGGAATAGGTTTTGAGGTTCAGGTTCGGGGGTTCGGTTCGCCGGTTTGGCCAAAATGTTTTGGAGGGGGGTTCAATTCGTTTTGGGTTTGTTGGTACAAAAAACATGTAAAAACAAAATATATATATCTATGCAACCTAGAAGCATGAATTCAGGATTAAGAATATCACATATCATCATATAAACAAACAAACCACCATAAACTTGAATGTCATTTTAAAAGGCAACTAAAATTGGCGAAAAAGAAATGTTTATAACCACCACAAAAAATGTGAATAAAATCCCACAATGATTTCGGCGTGAAAAAACCATGAGGACCGTGAAAGCTTGTTGCTTACTATTATGCTTTGATAGATTTTTTCAAGCATCCATAGCTTCGTTTGAAAGTCTTTTGAGCGCATCCATAGTAACAAAGGCGTTAAGATTGTTTGATAAAATGCTTTGGTAGACAATGTATGAAAAAATGTGGTAACATAGACAAGACAATGAAATTTGTTTGAAAAATGCCTCAAAGAAATGTGGTTTCATGGTGATGGAATGCCATAATGAATGCCATCACAAGAAAATTTCTATGGATTTTCATGGCATTCCGTCACCATGAGACCTCATTTCTTTGATGTATTTTTTCAAATAGTTCACTGCCTTGTCTATGCTATTGCTTTCTATTATGCTTTTATAGATTTTTCCCAAGCATCCAGCTTGTTTGGAAAAACACCTATTTTAGGATTTTAGCGATAGCGACATGGAGATGAAGCGTTTGATAAAATGCTTTGTGGAAGTAAACATGTATGAAAAATGTGGTAGCATAGACAGAGGCGTGTGTTGAAAAATGCCTCAAAATGTGTCATGTTGATGGAATGGCATGATGAATGCCATGACAAGTAAATTTCTATGGATTGTCATGGCATTCCACCACCATTGAGACCACATTTATTTGAGGCTTTTATTCAAACAGTTTGTTGCCTTGTCTATGCTGTTGCTTATTATTATGCTTTGATAGATTTTTCCAAGCATCCATAGCTTGTTTGGGAAAGCACCTATTTTAGGGATTTAGCTTTGGTAAACATGTATGAAAAATGTGGTAGCATAGACAAGGCAGTGAACTGTTTGAAAAAATGCCTCAAAGAAATGTGGTGTCATGGTGATGGAATGGCATGACGAATGCCATATAACTTGTTTGAAAGCACCTATTTTAGGATTTTAGCCATAGCAACAAGGAAATGAACTATTTGATAAAATGCTTTGATAGACATGTATGAAAAATGTGTTAGCATAGACAAGGCGGTGAACTCTTTGAAAAAATGCCTCAAAGAAATGAGGTCTCATGGTGATGGAATGCCATGACAATCAAATTCTTTTGATTGTCATGGCATTCCATCACCATGAGACCTCATTTCTTTGAGGCATTTTTTCAAAGAGTTCACTGCCTTGTCTATGATATTGCTTACTATTATGTTTTTGATAGAGTTTTTCCAAGCATCCATAGCTTATCCGAAAACACTTGTTTTAGGCTTTCCTTCCTTGTAACAAAGGTGAACTATTTGACAAAATGCTTTGGTAGACATGTATCAAAAAATGTGGTAGTATAGACAAAGCGATGGTGTTTGAAAAAATGCCTCAAAGAAATGTGGTCTCATAGAATGCCATGACAAGCAAATGCAATTGTGCTACTCCTAGTTATTAGTTATGCAATGTGAAGTAATTGCGTAACTGCTTAGGTTGATTTTGTAAAAACTATATTGTAATTGAAATTTTGTCATCTATCAACATCGAGTTATTAGTTATGCAATGTGAAGCAATGCTTTGAGTTTGAAATATGTGCAATGCAATGTAATCAACGATATGAATATAAACTACAAAAATCTATTTTTTACAATTTATTAGCTAAACTCTTTATTTTATTTGCTCTCTATATCTCTATGGTATGGAAATGCCTTTAAAAAAAATTTAAATTTTTTTTATCTCTTGTTCTACTTTTTTTTACCTTTTTTCTTAAATATGATTTTTTTCTGATTTTTTTTAGACTTTTTCCCGATTTTTTCAAAAAATCTTATACTTTGGTTTGCCGATTTTTTCCCCAAAATATTTTTGCTGCTATGGTATAAACACATATCTTTTGTAATATCAAGGATACTTTTGAAACTTCCATGCATTGCTAATCTAAAAGGAAAAGTTTTTTGCCTAATCTATATGCAGCCATGCTTTTGACATTGTCAAAAAGAGAAAATATGGACACCATCAATAAAAAATATTTGTATTAACCAAATAGCCATGTACGCATACATCAATATATGTCGATATATAGTTACAAAATAGCCATATAGGCTTACGAGAATGCCATATAGGCATACAATGTCAAATATACCCAATACAAGATATGTACAAAATTGTCATGTCTAGGCATACAACAAAGAGCTCTGGAATCAAAATTCATTTCTCTCCATGCTCTGGAAATAAATTCTTTCCCTTTGTTTGGCAATCCGATGGCGATAAGTCCGTCACTCATTTTTATTGTGCTCGAGGAGTGCTCCTGCTGCTCCTCCTATGGTTTAGCTCTTGGTGAAGTTTTAACTCTTACAATAAGAAGTAAAGACATTAATATATAGAAATTACATTATAAAAAATAATATATTTAACAAAATAATCACTTACGGCCATCTCATGATCACTCTCCATGATGGAAATATTTGCATGCCGATGCTCAGGCGTGCTCAAGCCCTGTATAAACCATCCAAATAGGAATTAAACTGTGAATCAATAATGGTTTGATTTTTCAATAGAACTAACATCTATAACAACGAATGTAAATTGAAATTTAGTAATTTGCCTCATACCTCCTCTATTAGAGCCATTGAGGATTGTATAATGGATGAAACACCAATATCCCTTGCCCTTGTAACATTTGGAGGTGTTTCCACAACCAACATCTGAAAATAAAACAACAAATTATTCAATCACAAAAAAGTTACAATAGCGATCCACATCATGACTTATAATGTATGAGATCTAATGAACAAAATTTTGAGTACAAGAATTAAACTATTTATTTTTGGTAGGCCTTGGCAGTTTGATAGGAAGACCAAGCATGATGGGGAGAAGAACACATACTCCATTGTGAAGGATGGGAAGACTTACAACCTTTCACCTCTCCTAGAAGAAGACAAGGAAAAGCATGAAGGGCATAGTGTTTTCATGGTGGGTGAGAAGGAGTTCATGAAGACCTTGAAGGAAGGAGGAGGAAGAGGATTCTTCCTGATTATGAAGCCAAAAAGTGAAGTAGATCTGCCCACAAAGAAGAAGGAAGATGCACCAAAGGAAGTCCAAGAGTTGTTGGAAAGGTACAAGGACATAACGGTGAATGAATTACCTAGTTCCCTACCTCCCATTAGAGATATAAGCCACCATATTGATCTGATTCTAGGGGATACATTGCCCAATAAGGCTACATACAAGATGACACCTGCTCAAAATGAGGAGATTGCAAGACAAGTGCAAGAGTTTATGGATAAAGGGCTAGTGAGGAAGAGTTTCAGCCCGTGTGTTGTTCCTACTATCCTAGCACCAAGGAAGGATGGGAATTGGAGGCTTTGCACTGATTCAAGAGCCATTAATAGGATCACAATCAGATATAGGTTCCTGATGCCAAGAATGGAGGACCTCATGGATTGTCTATCAGGAGCATCTTAATTTTCCAAGATTGATCTAAAGAGCAAGTACCATCAGATAAGGATCAGAGAAGGGGATGAATGGAAGACAACTTTTAAGACTAATGCAGGGCTCTATGAGTGGTTGGTGATGCCCTTTGGGTTATCAAATGCCCCTAGTACATTTATGTGCCTTATGAATGAGGTATTGAGACCTTTCATTGGAAAGTTTGTTGTAGTTTATTTGGATGACATCTTTGTGTTTAGCAGGTCTAAAGAAGAACATTTAAAGCACCTTGACATGGTACTAAGGAGGTTACAAGAGGAGAAGTTGTTGATCAACATGGAAAAGTGTGAATTCATGAAGGAAGAACTAGTCTACCTTGGTTTTGTCATCTCCAAGGGAAGTTTGAAGATGGATCCTTCAAAGGTGGATGCTATTCTTACTTGGCCAACACCAAAATCCTTGGGAGATGTGAGAAGCTTCCATGGACTTGCAAGCTTTTATAGAAAGTTCATCAAGAACTTTAGCCAAATTTGTGCACCAATCTTGGACACCATCAAAGGAGGTAACAAAGGTAAGTTTTCTTAGACCAATGAGGCTGATAAAGGGTTTGAATATCTGAAAATGGGAGTAGCACAACAGCCTATACTTGTGCTCTCTGATTTTGATAAAGTTTTTACCATTGAGTGTGATGCTAGCAATCAAGCAATAGGGGCTATTTTGAGCCACAAAGGCAGACCGGTTGCATTTTTCAATGAGAGACTTAATGAAGCAAAGAGGAAGTATTCTTACTATGATTTGGAATTGTATGCTATGGTCCAAGCCCTCAAAAAGTGGAGGCACTACTTGTTACCTAAAGAATTTGTTGTTTATACTGATAATCATGCCTTGAGTTTTTTGAATGCACAGGACAAACTCAGTCATAGGCACATGAAGTGGGTAGAGTCTTTGCAAGCCTATACTTTCACAATAAAGCATAAGAAGGGCTAAGCAAATAAGGTGGCAGATGCTCTCAGTAGAAGGGCACTTGTAGTGCAACAGATCCAACTCCAGAGCATGGGGGTTGAAGCATTGAAGGATATGTATCATGAAGATTCAGATTTCAAGGAGGTATACAATGTTTGTGAGCAGCATTTGAATTATTTTCATGGTGAATTCTCTGACTTTTTATTGCAGAATGGTTTTCTCTTCAAAGGAAGCCAATTGTGTGTGTGTAAATGCTCAATGAGAGACAATATCATAAGGGAGAAACACAGTGGGAGTCTTGGAGGTCACTTTGGCCTTGACAAGACCTTGGAACAAGTTAGAAGATTTTACTATTGGCCAAAGTTGCAGGTGGATGTGAGAAGGTATGTGGAAGGCTGCACAATATGTCAAAGGGCAAAGGGAACTTCATCAAATGCAAGACTCTATCAGCCACTGCCCATTCCCAATAGGCCTTGGGAGTGTGTAAGTATGAACTTTGTCTTGGGGTTGCCTAGAACCCAAAGAGGTTTTGATAGTATATTTTTGGTAGTTGATAGATGTAGTAAGATGGCACATTTTCTTCCTTGCAAATGCACCAATGATGCATCTCATATAGAAGGTCTCTTCTTTAAGGAGGTTGTTAGGATACATGGACTGCCTTTAAGCATTGTTTTTGACAGGGATTCTAAATTCATTGGTCACTTTTGGAGGACCTTGTGGAAGAAACTCAAGGAAAAAATCTATCATTTCATTTAGCATGCCATCCACGAACAGATGGAAAAACTGAAGTGGTGAATAGATCATTGGGAAACCTCTTAAGATGCCTTACCAAGGAGCATGGACAAGCTTGGGATCTGATTTTACCTCAGGCTGAATTTGCATATAATGACTCCATGAATAGGAGCATTGGTAGAAGCCCTTTTGAAGTAGTCTATGGCATGCACCCTAGAGGGGTCTATGAAGTAAGAGATCTACAAGGAGTTGCTAAGAGAAGTGCTCAAGGTGAGGACTTTGTTGTTACAATCAGGGATATTCATCAACAAGTGAAGGAAACCCTTCAAAAGAATGTTGAGAAGTATAAGGAAAAGGAAAATTTAAAGAAGAGGAATGTCCAATTCAAGGTTGGAGACTTGGCGTTGGCACACTTGAAGAAGGAGAGCCTTCCAAAAGGAAAGTATACCAAACTCATGATGAAGAAGATATGACCTTGCAAGGTGGTCCACAAGTTTGGCCAAAATGCTTATGAAATAGAGCTACCTCCTGGGGTGGCAATCTCTCCTATCTTCAACATTTCTGACTTGTATCTTTTCAAAGCTTTTGTGAATGCAGGTGATGGAGCAGGTACAACAGCAATGGAGGATGAAGATTGGGTGAAGGAACTACCCCCCAGCCAACCTATGACTCTTGAATACATCCTCGACACCAAGGAGACAAAGAAGACTAGAAGGAAGGTTTACAAGGAATACCTAGTCAAATGGCAAGGTCTACCTGAAGAGGATGCAACATGGATGTCAGAAAATGATATTAAACAGCATGGAACTACTGTACAAGACCTGATCTCAAAGAGGACTTGAGATCTTTTTCTTGCTTGGGAGTATGGTGCAGGAGCACCCATGGGTCTAAGGGACCTAGAATAATTTGTCATGTTTTTTTTCTTGGTTTATGGATGGAATAAGGTCTTATGGACCATTTCAATTCTTTGTAGTAGGTCTTCTAGGTTTTTGGTTGAGTTTTTGGTCTTGGTGACCAACTTCTTTGTACAACAAGGTCTTCATCCTCCTTTGTAAGTCTAGTGCATCTTGGAAAAATAAGGAAAAGGGATGCCTTGTTGTATCTAGACACCTGAGGGGAGTCATCTTACTTTTTTACAAGGTTTTAAATTCCTTTGACACATTTTGGAAGGCTCTTTGTGGTCGAGTTGGTAGAAGTTGTTCACATTGCCTTAACTAGGCAATTAGAAGTCAAAGCATGAGATTAGTTGTTTTCCAACGTCTCTCTTTTCAAAAGATAGTTGCAAGAAGTTGGAGGGAGTTTGTAAGACTTAAAATATGCCTCTCTTGGTCAAGGAAAGGTTGATGTTGATGTTTTGAAGAAGTTTGTTATTTTTCCTGTGGTTTTTTGAAGAATTTGTTGATCCCGTACTTGGTACGGACTGTATGTTCACTTTCATGCTCCAAGCCCATAATGGTTGGATAGGTAATTGAATAATATTTCCTTTGGCATTTGATTGGTGATATTTCATTGAGTATCAAGGGAGATATTCCAATTTCTCTATCGGGTGGTCTGAAAACCCTTAAAATCAGGGTTTTGGGTGAAAAATGTATATTTCTTCCATTCCCACATTGTAAAATTGCTAAATCTTAGTGGGATGGAAGATATAAGGCTGAACTATCATGTCCTCAATGTTTTGGAGAACAGAAGGCTCATTGTTGGAAGTTGTGCATGAATTTTGGCTTGACATTTCTATGTGGCAAGCATAATTGACAAGCAAAAAAAATGAGTTTTTGCTTGATTTTGAAGAATCTGTTTAAGAGGCACTTAGGAATTGTGGAAACAGGTGTGGAGAACCTGTAGGAGTCTAAATTTTGGCTTTGGGGTGAAGGGGATAGCCTAGATAGTCAAGACCTAGGTGTAGGTCTGTGAATTAGGCCTTTTGGAGCAGCGGTAGAAAGGGCCATTGTGAGTGATGTTTTGACAGTCAAAAGGAAGGGTTTTGGAACCTTGTAGGGGTCCATCTTAGGGGTCTAAATCCATCGGTTTGGTGTCTTAACATTCTTCCTGGTGTTTTTTATTCTGACTGTCCTACCGGGCAAGGGCTGCAAGCCTTAAGAGAGAGTGAGGTCTCTAAGTCACCATAGTGATGGGTGTTTGTTGTAACCTAAATTGTAGAGGGTTGTTAAACCTTGTTTTGACTTAATGAGACATGATCCAAAATTTTTCAAGCTTTGTGAGTGGTCTGAGTTGTGAACCCTAGGTGTGTGGGGTTGATCTCTTAAAGAATAGTGGAGTTTAGGACTCCATAAGAGTATTTGAGAGAAGCATTCAGTGGAGTGACTTTGCCATTTGTGATTGTGAGTTTTCCTTCCCTACCACTTTGCATCATTTCTAAAGCTTATGCAGGCTATTTCCATGGTGTTTGTGGTGGTGGCAGGAGTATTTAAGGTTTGTAAGTACCTTATGCAATAAACCCTCCTTTCTAGGGCCTGATTTGTACATAGAATAAGCTTGGTCAATAAACATGATGTGAGTAATGTCTTGGAAGTCAGATGAAATGATTGAGGTGTAAATGGTTGATTGTAGTATCTTGGTCTTGAGGAACTAGTTGGAAAAAGTGAGAATTTGGTGAGTTGTTTAAGGAATTGAAAGATTCAGAGCTCTTTATCAGGTTTTTGCTTTGAATTCAGATAAATTGATGATGACAAAGGTGTGTTAGGATCTGATGGATATAGGTTGTAACATGAAAGATTGGGTTTTGGTTATTTTTCCTAGGTAAAGAAAATTGAGTGGAAGGGTGCCTTGATGAATGATGAAAGAGTGGATTGTTTAGTGACTCTAATTAGGTTTCTTGTGCACGGATCAGTCATTTTTGTTGATAAATAAGATGTTTGAAGCTTGAGGATGATAAGAAGTATTGAAATGAGTTGGCTTGTTGTTTCCTTGTGGTTTGCAAATGAAATAATGTGATTTTTGATGAAAAGAGAAATAAATTTTAGTTGCTTATTCAATTTGATCTTCTCTTGATTCAATTGGGTCAGATGTTGATGCAGGAACACCTAGGTCATCAAATACTTTTCAATTTTGCAAAAGGGATGAGTGTTCAAATTTGTATTGAGTCAATAACAAAAGGTCATGGAAAAATGATGTAAAGCATGTTCAAGGTCATATGAGGTCTTATTTGAATGTATTTAAGGTTATGGGTAAGTTCTAGGTGGTCAAAGTGGGAAAATGCAAACAATGCAATAATGTAATATTGTTAAAAGTTGTTAAATTGACAAAAACAAGGAAATCAGGCATATTAAGGGTTAAAAGGGGTAGTTTCAACTGATGGAAAGACAATTATGGAAAAGGAAATATCTTTAAAAGGCATGTAAAGGTGAGAAAAAGCAGAAGTTTGTGTTCTTGTAATTAGATTTTGAAATAAAAATTCCCTGTTTCTGAGTTTGCAACATTACTCCATTGTTTTGTTTTCTTGTGTTGGTAATTTAGGAACACCCAGAGTTAAATCATAGTGTGAATACATGTAAATAGGAGTTAGTTTCCAATTTCAAGAGTTGGACTTGGTTAGTTTTAGGAAACAAAAGAATAAGAGGCAGTTTTCAATGCCCGACAAAGTCCTTTTAGAAGCAAGTTTGAGAGTCCAATAGGGTTTTTCTTCACTACTTCACCAATGTAGGTCAAGTAAATTGGTGGAGTAGGTTAATGTTAGGATTTTTTGCATGTTTTGATGATTGTAAGTGCAGGGAAAAGCAAGAATACCATGGTGGAGTTGCTGCTACACTGGAAAATAGAGGATTTTCCTACACAAAGTGATGCTACAGTCATGGGTCATGAATAAATAAAGCTTGTAGAGGCTTGGAAACGATGTAGAAGGTCTTGGCAGACATAAAAAATCATGTTCTAGGTGGTGTTCAGAGAAATAGAGGTTTGCAAGAGTATTTTTGACAAAACCCTCCTTGATTTGTGCTTTTACACCCTATAAATGAGGGTTTATTGGATTAGAACATTTTCATGGTTTTCAATCCCTATAAATGGTGAAATCTTGAGTTATAAGACATGATTGAAGACTTTTTTGAGGTTTTAAGTGATTTGGAATGGTTTTGAAGGGGTCTCCTTTGTAAAACAGACCTAATCTACTAGCCTTTCTTCATAGGACAGTCTGAAATCTGATGATTTTCTTTATGCCAAATGTCTAAGAACTTTGATATGTTGTGATGTGTTGGAAAGTGTTTCTAAATGTGCATTAATTTTTTTAATAAGCTTTGAGATAGGAATGCAACTACCCGATTCAATGGTTGACAGACCTACTAGAGGAATTTGATATTGTCTAATCAAAACAAAGATGTTTGTTTAAACAGTGGAAAGGATGATATTGAGTGCTTGGTTACTATCAAACTAATGATATGATTGATGTGACTAAATTTGGTTAAGGTGTATAAGATAGGTTTGGTGACTTTGGTGGTCGGATGGGTGAGTATTATGAAGCCTTTTGAGCAAATTGGTGATTAACCACAAGATGATAATCAAGATTTTGTTGTAGCAGGAGTTTGTAACCTGCAAATAGACTACTGCATTCAAAATATGGTGAGTACAGTGCTTGATAATGGACTGATAACAGTGAGGTATGGTTTAGTTGATTTGTTGCCTTGGTGAATAAATGAAAGGATGAATTGTTCAAGTGTCAATAATCAGGTTTATGTTGTTTTTATGGTGGTTGAGAATGATGTGAATCTAATTGATTAAGTCAAAGTTTTCTTTAATATGGTTTTTTCTTTGAATGAGTCAATTGGAATACTGATTATTGGAATACTGATTAGTGGAATACTGATTAGTGGAATGATGAATGATGGCCTATTGAATGGCTAAGAGAATTTGAGTGGATTTTGGTTGAATGAAAAGTAGATTTATGATGAAATTATATTTGATCTTCTCTTGATTCTATTTGGGATTGAAATCCCTTGAAGAAATGATGTTGATGGTGTTTGTTGGATGCTCTGCATCAGATGTACCCTTATGATTGAGTGTTTTGATATGATGCTCTGCATCACTAACTACCTTGTCTATGTTATTGCTTACTATTATGGTTTCATAGATTTTTTCCAAGCATCCATAGTTTTTTGTGTTGGTGCACCTTTGCAAACACATGCCTCCATGTGAAGTAATTGCATCGTGCTACTTATGTTGACTTTCTAAACAACTATATTGTACAGTTGAGATTTTGTCATCTATCAACATCTAGTTATTAGTTATGGAATTTGAAGTAATGCTTTGAGTTTGAATGATGTGTAATGCAACGTAACCAACAATATGAATATAAACTACACAAATCTATTAAGTATAATTCATTAGTTAAGTTCTCTTTATTCTATTACCTCCATGTACGTTTGAGTGAATCCACTAGCACTAGGAGGTGTTTGCTTGAAACCGCCAATATTAGCCTTTTCAACATCCAAAATCACATGTATTAAAATACCATTCGTAAAACAATGCTATTAACATGTAATAAATTTATAATTGTTTACTAGTTACATACCCCACTGATAGGTGTACTACAGAAATAAGTAGGTGGAGGACCGGTGTATCCAATCTCAACACTGTGACCCTGCAATTTTATTAAAATAATAAAACTAAATTAGTTAATCTTGCATTTCAGAATCAAAATTTAATAAATTAAATTCAATGAAGATGCTGAATTTTACCCGACTATCAATGCCATATGCACGATGCAAAATGTCATCCGTCCTCTTCATCCCTGTAGCAGCATATGGATCCTGCGTAGCAGCATACGGATCTTGCGTAGCAGCATACGGATCCTGCATAGCAGCCTCCTGAGTGTCGGTGGGGTCATATGAACAAGTCAGGGTGCAAGATTGACACACATGGGTTTGAAGGCCACCACCCGAAGACTCCCCTAGATGGCGCTGTACAATAGGGATAGTATGATGGATGACACTTCGGGTCAAAGTGTTGATCGCCTGTAATGTCTCTATGTCAGCACTCTCCTTCACAATAGTAGGCATAACAATGTGCTCACGAGGTGGCCTAGCGAGAGGTCATCGCCCTTGCCGCGCAGGATCCAGCTATGCGTCGGGCCTATCCTAAGCCGAACCCCCACCTCTTCCCTAGAACTCCCTCATATCAAAATAATTTGGGATTTGGTTCAATACGAACTCACTGTATAGTTTCCTAAGAAAATATTGGGGGACTTCACACTTGTTGCATAGTGGGTAATCAAAGACCAAGTACCACCTATCATAAAAACGGTTCCTAATCTCTTGGTGGTGGCACCAATGAATAGGAAACCTCTTCGCATTGAGGCTAAGATTTGATTTGTTCTAGGGTCAGTGAATAAAGAGCACAAATCACCTTTAGTAATTTTTAAATCTTTTACTTGTTTATAAGATATTTTATCTGCATAATATGCCCTAGCTGCTTGCCTCCTATCTTGCCATCCCGTTATTTGTTGGGTTATTGAATCTACATTTTTTAACATCTCTTTCATTGAATTTTCTAGTGTCATTCTTTCTGTGGTTGAAGCATTTGGATCACTCAACCTACTGATAAGATCCTCAATTTGTTTTTTGTTGTTCTCAATTTCACTCCTCAAATTTTGTTGAGTGCCAGGAGGGTGTTGAGTGATTGGTGGGGGAGGTTGATTTTGTTGAGTATTTTTTTGAGGAGGATTTGCATGTTCTTCTTGTTGAGGATTTTGAGGATTTGCAGGATTATTTTAATCTCCTACAAATTAAAAAAAAAATCAAATCTAACCTAAAACAAACAAAATCAACTTGAAACTAAGAAATTCAAAACAAATAGCAAACAATACTTACCTCCTGCACCTCTTCGTCGTCATGGCACCATCTTTGCAAAGGAAAAGCAACTATTGTTGATGAATTTTGTAGAATTCCTCCTCCTAGAATGCGAGCGCGAAAATGAGGGATTTTGGCCGCGGGCAAAGCAAAAAAATAGACAAGAGAAAATGAATAGCTTTCACTTTCTTTTTTTTTAAATGACATAACATGAGCGCATTATAACGCGCTCACGTTATGTCATTTTCAATATTTTTTTGAAGTTGGCCAAAAAAGTGTAACCCAACTTCATGCACCTGCCCGATAGTTGATAGGAATATTATTTGTTAAAGCTCTCATACCTCGTTAAGGGGATATTGATAAATTTATTATGTTAATATATTTTGGGGTGGTACCATAACAAACCACATTTACTAGTCAAAAATTAAAGAAAGAGGCTACTCAAGGCACAATCCTCTTGACATGGGAAAACCAATATTTTTTTAAAAAAAATGCTTGAAAAATATCTGCAAGAAATAGAAGATATTGGGATGACCAATATAAACAAGAAAACAATAGGCAATGATAAGTTGACTTAAATAAATCACAAGGTTATTAGTGTGTGTAAAAGGTATAGGCTTAAGAGAGGCAACAAAAATAGATTTCTAATGAATTAGTGGTATGGTGAAGATTACAAGGAAAAAAAAGAGAATGGCCAAAATCTAGGGAAATAAAACAGAAATGTGAAAAGCTAGTGAGATTGAAAAAAGAGGATTACATGCAAACAAGACAGAAAGAACTATTTTTTCTTGGGAGACACAACTCAAGAGGATTTTGGAAAGAATTGCAACAAAAGAACGCAACTAAAGAGAACATTATCACAAATTCACAATGGTTGGAATATGCAAATTTTTTGTATGAGAGAGTGCAAGAGAAAGGCATCACTCTAGTAATCAATTTGATGGACAAACTATTATCCACATAAGACATCAAAGAAGGAATTAAAAAGCTTGTAGTGGGTAAAGCGTGGGACATAGATGGATTACAAGAAGAATACATAAAATGGGACATGAAAGATCTCACACTGCACATCAAAAAATATTCAATGGGGTTTTTATTCATAATTTTTTTTGACAAATTAGATGACTAGTGTCATCACCCTTGCTCAAAAGTGATGATGTAAAAAACCCCTTAAACTACTACACGATAATGATCAACCCTGTCTTCAGAAAAATATTTGGAAGCATGATAGAGCATCAAATAGTCCTTGGACATTAAAGGAGGGAAAGAGGGAAAAAGGACAAGTGAGATTTAGGCTAAAAATCTCTACTATTGATCATTGCATTGCCCTTAGACACTTGATTGAGAAGGTTTGGAATATATAGGGAGGATAGGTCTTATACTACTCTATTGATTTGAAGAAAGAAATTGAATTTTTTGATAGAAGTAAATTATGGAGTAGAATGGAAGAGTTGGGAATTCCAAAAAAGTATAGAGTTATTGCTCATAGGTTGTATGATCAATTCTAGGCCAAAATTAAGTCCAAGAAAGAATTGTTAGAATGTTTTAGGAGTGACATTGGGTCAAACATGGTTGCTCATTATCTCCTATGTTATTAAGGTTGAACATTGAAAAATTGGAGGAGTGGATAGACGAGTTTGGTGGTGGGGGTGTTCACTTGAGTAACTGTGTAATAAAGTTGCTTCTATATATATATGATCTTATTTTAATGGAAAAAACAACACACGATTTGAGGAAACACTTGAAAAATTTAGAAATGTTTTGCCAAGCTGTTGGGATGTAGCTGGACACCATAAAAACTAAGGTCACAATCTTCACCTTGAAGAGAAAGAAGGCTATATGGAATTTGTTTTCGAAGGAAACTCCTTGCAAGTGGTTAATTAATGATTATAAATATCTTGGCCTTGATTTCCACAATAAGCTTAGCTAGGAGATGTGTAAAGAACAAAAATTGTGAAATATATGTAAAAGGGATAAATTATTGGATTAGAAAACTAAGAAAACTCTCTTTGAGTTGTTAGTAGTGTTAGTCATACTATATGGGTGTGAAGTTTGGGGTGGCAACATATTAGAAATGAAGTGGTGACAAATAGAGAGATTACAAAAGCATATAATTACAAGTAGCCTCAAAATAAAATCATCAATTCCCTACAAGATTTCCTTAGCTGAAGTTGGTGCCTTTCTTGTGGAGACATCGGTTATGATCCAGTTGTTAAGTTATTTAAAGAGGCTAGAGAACATGGAGCTGCCTCGTTGGCCCAAAATGGCAACAAAAGAGAAATTAGATAGAAAGAAGAGTACATGGATGAAACAAAATGATAAGTGAATGAATAAGTGGGGTATTAGCATAAAATATTTCCCAAATAATAATTGGACAATCAAAATGTATGTGCAAGAAAAATTCAAAGAATGCATGTGGACAAAGCAAATTGGGAGGAAAAAAGAAAGTTATATCAAGAATTTCAATCCTTCATATGATCATGCACAAAAGAACTATATAGAAGCATTAAATAAAATGAAAAATGAAAAAGTTAATGGCTTAGCTAAGAACTAATTCACACCATCTTAGGTGTGAAATCAAAAGGTGGATGATACCTAAAGAAGAGTGGGTAGATAGAATATGTTGTTTTTATACTTTGGAGCTAGTGGAGACATACTGACATTACATCATGGAATGTCCAACTTACATGGATATTTGGGCCAATTACTCTTATATTTTAAATTTGGAATCCTTGAATAACCTATTTGAAGAAGAAGGATGGTGTAGTGTTTTAAAATTACACGCTGAGCAATTTCACACTAATAACAATGCATAACCCTCCCTTTAGCCTAATAAAAATGATAATGAAAATTCCCCTTTTTCTCACCTTCAAATTCATCCTTAAACCCTTTATTTTTAGTAGTTAAGTGAATTCTTGTCGAAGACGCTTCCATGACACAAATGTTTGTGCCATGAACGTCTTAATAAGATTCCTAGCTTTGTGGCCATTGGGACATTGCACTTTTTCTCACCCATGAAGTGTAACACCTCTATGGTTACAAATGTGCTCGAAAATGGCCTTTTTGCATGTTATTCTCCCATTCTTTCACTCTCTCATTCATTCTCTCATTTGATCTTTCATTACATCATTCACATTCTTGCATTTTCATTCTCAAGCTCATTCTACATCACCTCTACACCATTTTTCTCAAGCTCTCTTGCAAGTTCTTGGCTCCTACATCGATGCCTTGGCTCTCTCAGCTTGTCTAGAGTGTTGTACTATAACAACCCCATTGTTCTACTCAAAATAATTACCAATGTTTTAACCACAAGTGAATAATTCATGATGCCATCACATAGCAATAAAAAAAATTCTTGTAATTCAAAGACTAAATGCACATCTGAAATAACACATATTCCAAACTTTCCATTTGCATTTATAATTGAATATTACAATCTTTCCAAAACAATGGCATACAAAAAATCTCCAAATAACATCTCTTTCATTACAACTTCCATAGAAATGGATATAAGAAAACATACACAACTCAGTTGAGATTTATAAGCAATAGATACACAAATTGATCTTGATGTCATTGTATTGGTGCATACATTCTAGATGTCCCCATTCCTTGGTGCATACATTCTAGTTGTCCCCAAAACTGGAAAAAACATCTCTAAACCTTGATCGCCAATTGATGAGGAGAAGCATCACTCAAGCACTTTTCCACCAACCATGGACTCAAATGCAGTCCCCTGCACATCTGCCACATATGGCAAGATGGCCCTACGCTTCAATAAAGAGATTGGTTTGTAAAAACCCATAAAAAATAGCCTTTCTGATCTTAGTGTTGTGCCCTACAATCCAAAAACCTAATCATACAATAGCTACACCTATGAGTACGAAAATCCTGAACTAGAATGTCTATACTGGACATAGTGAATCTTGACAGTGTAAATAGTGGCTACTTACACTATTTTGGCCAAAGTTTCATATTAAAAAGTCATCTATTCACTCACTTTCCTAGCTCGATATATTTAATGACCATACATGTACTATGCATAGGCAATTCCATTCTTAAGGTAATCTTTAACCCCATAAACAACCTATTTCTTTTACAATAAACTACGCATAGGAAATTCCCTTCTTAAGATAATCTTTAACCCTAGGAACAACCTATGATTATAACATTCTTACTGAGTAAACACAATGCATAAGCTATTGCCTTAATTGGGTATGCCTAACCCCAGGATTAGCCTATGAACTTCCCATGGCTCTATCTTATGAATAACTTCATAATCTATAGTATAACTACATAAGCTTCCTTTCTTATAGAATAAATGCTCATCATAAAATGACTCCACTTAGGAACATATCACATCAACAAATGATTCAAAAGTATATCTGTGTTTAATAAATGACCTTAGTTCAAAGGTATGACCTCAACAATAAGTGGCCTCAAACAAAAGAATAATCAAATCAATAAATGACTCAAACAAAAGTATAGTTTCAACAATAAAGAACTCTTAATTCAAGAATACAATTTCACCAATATTCAAAAAGTAGAATCACATTTGTTAGTTCTCAAAAAAGCTGGTTTGAAACCACAAGAGGTTGTCAAGCTCTTGATACATTTATGGCTAACCGACAAGACCAATTAATGCAATTGAATCTTCTTCTCTTTAGGCTCTACCAGGCCTAGGTGGGTATACCTAAATGGATGAGAAAATTTAGGTGATGTGTTTCCTACTTTGGCAATCTATCCACAATGGAAAGTATGAGTGAGATATATCCAAAGGGAAATTTAGTATAAATTGTATAAGCAATATCAAGAAAATGAATGAATATGTTTAGTTAATAGATGTGGTTAGATAGAAGATTTCCTAAGGTAATGGATTTGGGTTTGGATTATGGGATGAATATGATCAATGCCTTGTTGGGTGATGGAGTCAATGAATTTTAATGTAGGACTAGTATGGCAGAAAGTTTAATTATTTGGCACTAAGAAAAACTTGTATCTTATACAAGTATGCAGGGATGTGGCTATCAAACTCTTCTTATTGATCCACTGATTGATTACTAGGTTGTTGTGACTCTCACCCAAAAGTATTTTAACCCTTTCTTGAAGGAGGCAATTGAATAAGACCACACAGTTATGCACTGAAAACAAGTTATATACTTGATATACATTAATTGAACAACCAATAGTAACACAATGGAGACAGAATGATAGCACTCAATTGTTAATTCTTCTTCAATAATCCAGAAGCTTAACTTAATTATTGTGATATATCCACATGACTTTAATTCCTAAACTCAAATGAATAAACCGCACAAGCATGAAATAGGCCCACTGAATTCAGATATTCACTTGGAATAGATTCAGATAATATAAGATAGCACTACTGGAGACAATCGAGCAATTGTTTCTGGTCAACAAATAATAAACACCATAGATGGATCGAACTCATTGATATTTCATTGATTCTTCAAAATTTAGAGCATGCAACTGATTCATGAAGAATGATAATTATCTTGGCTGGAATTCTAATTAAAAACTAATGCTTAAAGATGGCCTTGGGTTCCCTTATATCTACGAGAAGCAAACAAGCTTCAGGTCGGTTACAATGTTTCATAATGCCTTTTCATAAAGTTTGTTAGACATAACTAAAACATGAATTAAAGAGATAATTAAACACATCTGCCTAATCAATTAATCTTCATAGAAGTACCTGTGGTCATTGGAGACCTGTTCAAGATATTTCCTCTCCATGATGTACATAATCAATCTTCTTCAGAGCCCAAGTATTTTTCTTGCCACTTATTAATTGCCAGGTCGCTTGGCCATTTTAATTCCTATGTAGCCGGGGATAGAACTCTCTTTGAATAATTCCCTTTACTCCCACAATTTTATCTCATCTACAACTTGGTTTCAGCTGTTACGAGTGAAAAATCTCAACTTGTTTCGTGTATTTCAACACCAAGATACATTTACTCCTGGATCATAAATTCACACAATTCAAATCTTTGTGTCGAGCTCAATTTTATGTTTTGATGTTGACTAATGTGATTGGTGTGTTTTAAATGACCCAATGGCTTAGTTACCACACTACCTCGTGTCATTTTCTGCTCCCCTGCGGTACTGCAGTGTGTCTTTAGTACCTTTCTTCAATGTGCCACTCTACCGTGGGTTGTGTCTTGACCCCTCGAGGTATAGCGGTATAGTGTGTAGGGTGAGGTATATGGTAGTGGCTCCTCTCACCGTCCTACCACAAGTTGCTTGGGGATGAACTACGATAGAGAGGTATGGTATGGGTGTTATGAGGGGTGGCTAATGTGATAGCGATATCGAGGTAAAGGATAAAAATGACTTTGTGAATGGTGATAATGTGATTTATCATGAAAATAAGAGTGGGAATTTTGGATTTTAATTAATAAAATACTTAGAATTTTTATGAAAATTTTAGGCTCCAATAGTGGCTCCGTCTGGGGATGTATGTCCCCTATGGGCATAGCAAGAATCCAAGTCTCTGGGAGAGCAGACCAAGTGTTTTATCTATTGAGCAGCAGATTCAAACCTTTTTTCTGTCATGAACTGACATGGTTCTCAAAAAAACCACACCACAATTGATGGCACAAGGCCACCAAAAGGAAAGGCCCCTATTTTCCTCTGTCAAACACCTTGTTTTGATACGTTTTCATCAAATCCTTCTTAAGAACACTTGTGCAATCAGCCCTGTTATATCTACCACTATTGGAAATTTTCAAGATGACATTACCTTCAACACTACTCACATTTCCTTTTTTATTTTTTGATTCAAGCTTAGGCATAATTTGAAATTTGTTACTATCATGTGACAAACTCATACCCCATTTATTATACCAAGAACTTTTATTCTTAATGCCAAATTCTTCATCATTTTGGTCACTGTCATGCATTATAAAATAGTCTCCCAGCTGAACTAAAAAATGAAAATTTGAACTCTTCTCACATGGTTCTAAGAAATTTGCCACATCAAGATCTTCAAAAATAATCAAATCTGAAATACTTTTTATTTCTTCTATATCACTAATTGGTGGTGATGCAAACCCATGATTCATACAATCATCATTTTGCACATTCGATCCAACTGATGTTGGGGATGAAATTTTTGAATCATTTTTATGTATGTATTTTTGGTATTCCATTGCTAGCAAGTCTGAAATTTGTTCACTAATGAGTGAACATGTTTCTTCATCAATCTCATTGTTGTTGTGTTCTTCTCTTTTCTTATCATAAAAAATTGGCAATTCAAATGCATCAATCTCATGTTCATTTGCTTCACAAGTTGGTACAATATTTCGATTATCAGAAAATACTTCATTCTCATCATAAATTGGATTTGAATACACATGAAATTAGTTTTCTGGCACACCTTGGAAAAATCTCATCTGGTCTTTTTTGATCTCTTCATCATACAATGGATTTGAAAAAAATTAACAACTATTTTTAAGTGTACAAACCTCTTCCTCATCCATTGTCTTCATGGTAATCTGCAGCTGGATGTGTTATCTGTTCACTGTCAAATGGACTTGCATTTTCCATTGATTCTTCCTCCTGATCTCCATAAGAACTACAAGAATCACTTTATTGTAGATCAAAATCCACAAGTTCGTCTTCACAATCTGAATATTCAATGGATCCCTCATAACATGCACTGCTCTCATAGTCACAATCTGTTATGCAAGAGAGACCTTTTGTATCTTCATCCTCATTATGTAGACTGTCATAGGAATTATTTTCACTTGTACATGTCTCATCTTCTAGTTGTATTGCTTGATCAGTTTCTCCATACTCATCAGTGATTTTACCATTCTTATATCTTTTCTCATCCATGATACCAATCAACTTATTCATCTGGTTAGAGTAACTGGCTTCAATGACTCAAGCCAATGAATGGAGTTGGGATCATATACTCTCATGTACTACTCAATGAAGTGTAATGCAGACTTATTAGGCAGGGAACTAATAGGTATTTGCATATAGGCATCTGTCATTCTACTAAATAAATCACGTCCCCATTCTCCTTCATGTCTCCTTATATCAAAAAATGCATCTAAGGGGGATATGCAAATTTTTGATTTCATGATGCGACTTTGACCTCTATGCTAAGTGTGTGAATACTCATCATCTTCTTCCTCAAACTGTTGATTCTAATATACATTTTTTTGCAAGTTTTGATTGATACTTCCAAGAGGGATGCAATTGTGTTGCACATTTTGATATGGTGTTTGGTATTGATATGGATAATGATCAAGATATTGGTTGTATTGATAATCTTGATAGCTTACCAGTCTTTTTCCAGGAGGGACAGGATAAGCATTCATTTGCTTTGATGACTGTGGTGCATAAATGTCCTGTTGTGAATGGTGTCCATTACCTCCATTACCAAAATTCTCAATTGCACCATAATGTGTATGGGGCAAGGAATAATTGCTATACATAATTCAATCTTTGACTTCTATTTTTGACTTGAAATTTTGTAGTTCCAAAATTTTCTTTGTATTCTTCATCAATTCTTTTCCAGAGTCGCCACCTACTTTTCCAAAAGTAGGAAAATGAAATCGATTTTGAAATTGTTATTGGTTTACCCCAGCGGAATCTCCTCACTCAACAATATGGAAGTAATTACCCAAATGTGAAATTTATATTGACTCTTGAAATGGATAGGTTGGAACCAAATTTTTTGATATTTCTCCCCAGTAGAGTCGTCAATCTATTAGTTCTCAAAAACGCTGGTTTGAAACCACAAGAGGTTGCCAAGCTCTTGATACATTTTTGGCTAACGAACAAGACCAATTAATGCAATTGAATCTTCTTCTCTTCAGGCTTTTCCAGACCTAGGTGGGTATACCTAAATGGATGAGCATATTTAGGTGATGTGTTTCCTACTTTGGCAATCTATCCACAATGGCAAGTATGAATGGGATATATCCAAAGGGAAATTTAGTATAAATTATATAAGCAATATCAAGCAAATGAATGAATATGTTCAGTTAACAAATGTGGTTAAATAGAATATTTCCTAAGGTAATGGATATGGGTTTGGATTATGGGATGAATATGATCAGTGCCTTGTTGGGTGATGGAGTCAATGAATTTTAATGTAGGACTATTGTGGTAGAAAGTTTAATTATTTGGCACTAAGAAAAACTTGTATCTTGTACAAGTATGCAGGGATGTGGCTATCAAACTCTTCTTATTGATCCACTAATTTATTACTAGGCTGTTGTGACTCACCCAAAAGTATTTTAACCCTTTCTTGAAGGAGGCAATTTAATAAGACCACATAGTTATGCACTGATAACAAGGTATATACTTGATATACGTTAATTGAACAACCAATAATAACACAATGGAGACAGAATGATAGCACTCAATTGTTGATTCATCTTCAATAATCCAGAAGCTTAACTTAATTACTATGATATATCCACATGACTTTAATTCCTAAACTCAAATGAATAAACCACACAAGAATGAAATAGGCCCACTGAATTCAGATATCACTTGGAAAATATTCAAATAATATAAGATAGCACTACTGGAGACAATCGAGCAATTGTTTCTAGTCAACAAATAATAAACACCATAGATGGATCGAACTCATTGATATTTCATTGATTCTTCAAAATTTAGAGCATGCAATTGATTTATGAAGAACGATAATTTTCTTGGCTAGAATTCTAATTAAAAATTGATGCTTAAAGATGGCCTTGGGTTCCCTTATATATACGGGAAGCAAACAAGCTTCAGGCCAGTTACAACATTTCATAATGCCTTTTCATAAAGTTTGTTAGACATAACTAAAACATGAATTAAAGAGATAATTAAACACATCTGCCCGATTGGTTAATCTCAATAGAAGTACCCATGGTCATCGAAGACCTGTTCAAGATATTTCCTCTTCGTGATGTACATAATAAATCTTCTTCAGAGCCCAAGTATTTTTCTTGTCACTTATCAATTGTCAGGTTGCTTGGCCATTTGAATTCCTATGTAGTCAGGGATAGAACTCGCTTTGAAGAATTCCCTTTACTCCCACAATTTGAGCTCATCTGCAACTTGGTTCTAGCTATTACGAGTGAAAAATATCAACTTGTTTCGTGTATTTCAACACCAAGATACATTTACTCCTGGCTCATAAATTCGCACAATTCAAATCTTTGTGTCGAGCTCAATTTTATGTTTTGATGTTGACTAATGCGATTGATGTGTTTTAAATGACCCAACGTCTTAGTTACTGAAACTACCTCATGTCATTTTCCGCTCCTCTGCGGTATTGCGGTATGTCTTTAGTACCTTTCTTCAATGTACCGCTCTATCGCGAGCTATGTCTTGACCCCCTGAGGTATAGCAGTATAGTGTGTAGGGTGAAGTATATGGTAGTGGCTCCTCTCACCGTCCTATCGCAAGCTGCTTGGGGATGAACTACAGTAGAGAGGTATGGTATGGGTGTTATGAGGGGTGGCTAATGTGATAGCGGTATCGTGGTAAAGGGTAAAAACTGACTTTGTGAATGGTGATAATGCGATTTATCATGAAAATAAGAGTGGGAATTTTGGATTTTAATTTGATAAAATACTTATAATTTTATGAAAATTTTAGGCTCCAACAACGTCAATAAAATGACTTCACATCAAGAGTGTAAAACAACCAATCAAGTAACAATCCCACTCAACATGGACTACCCACCTATAGCTTCAATCAATAGTAATTAACAAATTCAAGTGATCAACTTAATCACACAAGTAATCCCATCCTTAGTTTACCCTAATCCCAAGATAAAATCATCAAATCAATGATTAGACCAATCATGTAGGTTTTTCTCAACCTAGTCTTCCAATCAATAATCAAGTAAAACAATGATCAAGTGATCATTCAAGTATAGACTAACAATATAGTTTGCATGTTATCTCTTTCTATCCATGACGACAAGTCTTCATACCAACATTGTTGTCGTGTTTGCTAACTATTGATGTGATTTTTGTGACTGCACCAATCAGCAAAACAAAGTATCTGAAGGCTACTCCATTCTCTCTTGATCAAAGAATTCCATACACTAAGATTGCCAGAAAGTTCGTATGTTCAACTCCAAGGTTCCGAAAATGCTATGGAATACCCTCAGTTGGTTCATTGTGATTTGTTGTTTTTACAAGGGGACTTACACAATTGTTCAAAAGGTTTGCAGCTGACATCGGGTTAATGATTGGAAGGGGATTTTGTGCGTTGCGAATGATTTGGTGATGAGGTACATGTTTCCTAAAATTAACTAGAAATGTACTGAAATTAAAGAGTGCAGGGTTTAGAAGATCTAAATTCTATCTAGAGATGGGATGCAGGATCAATTTTGACAGACTTCAACTAGATTTTTCCTTGCCTCACGTTGGACAGCTTCAGTAAAATCGATGCAATCTTCAAGGGAGTAGCAGAAGGTATTCAGATTATGACTCAACACATACAAACACATGAATCTCAATTGAAGTTAAGCTTGTAATGTTTTCCAGTTGACCACACAAGGCAAACTTGTCGTCAACAAGGTGCTAATGGTATGGATTAAAACGAAGTTGCCTTGATTAACACCACAAATCCACAACTAACATCTACTTGCATGAAATGAAAATTACGCGACTTTAAGCTACTTTATGCTACTTGAAGTAGAAGGGGTGAAGAAATCTCACTAGCTATTCATAACAAAGACGAATTTCACCATCAATGAAAGATCTTTTATTATGATAGTTTTCACAACAATCTCTTACAAAGTTTTCAAGGGAAAACTTTCCCTCTCCTCCAAACTATACTATGCTAACAAGCTATGCTAAGCTATCAATCTCTCTGCTCTAGTCTCTAGTCTAATGATCTAATTTCTACTGATGTACAAATGAGGGGGGATGCCCCTTTTATAGATAGCCCAGTCCAATGGACGGCTCAAATTACAATCAAATGAATGGCTTAGATTAAGCCACCTCACCCCTAACCCTAAAAACAGCCAGAATGGGGAGTGGTACAATAAATGAATCACAAGATTCCCACTCACTCCCAAAATAGCAAAGGCAATTAATGCCCACAATCAATCTTCCAGAAGGTCATCATCCAGAAGAGCATTTTCGTTCTCCTTCTCCTTGGCTGCAAAATCAATGAACCTGGTGAGCATAGCCTCAACCTCCTGAACTGAGATCAGCGGAATGTGATCAAGCTAAAATTCTAACACTGTAACTGCCTGCCCATGCCATGTACAAGACTTTCTCCAAGTAACTAAGGCATCCTGTGTGTTCTGAATAATACTGGAGAAAGTGGAGGTGT
Organism: Sequoia sempervirens; assembly: GCA_007258455.2. Lineage (NCBI taxonomy): Eukaryota > Viridiplantae > Streptophyta > Pinopsida > Cupressales > Cupressaceae > Sequoia > Sequoia sempervirens. The sequence goes on along the minus strand of VDFB02000008.1, from coordinate 1,108,903 downwards.
TCTCAAAGTCGTTCTAAACAAAATTCTTCACCTCTGGAAAGAAAGGTGGCAGCCTACTCCTCAAGCCATCAGTAGTCACCTCATCAGAATTCAGCCTACTAGCAAAGATCGCCTCCAAGGTGTTTAGGACTCCATCAATAATGTTCATCATAGCCTTCCCGACTTTGGTTGAATCCGCCTGTGCTGCATCAAAGAATCCACATCTTGTGACTACTGAAGAGTACCAGCCAATAAAATCGTACCTATCACCTTCCTGAATTACTCCTCCATCAATCAACATCTGCATGGGAGTATGCATCAAGGCCTCCAGACGCCGAATAACCTTGCTCTGATAGACATGAGCATCACTCCAGGCCTGATCAACTGCCTCCATCCATGCCATAATGTCGGAAGCTTGCTGATAAGCATGAGCAAGATCTTCCATGAACCTTTTTGTCTCAGCACGAACACCTACAATCCATTTATTTGCCTCCTGTGCCATTTTCCTCAAATCCTCTAAGCCATTAACCGATTCCCTAGATAACTCAGATGGGAGCTCAAGTGTCGGAATCTCCTTCCCACAAGGATGAGACAAATGTTGCATGTAGCCAATCAAGTCTTGTGCTCTTTCTTCAGTTTCTTGTAGTTTCCTTCAGTCCTAAGCAACCTATCCTTAAGTGCTTGATAGGAGTTATCACACTCCTCAATAATCTATGCTCCCGTGGGGTGACCCAACTCCAAAGTGGTGATCATATAATTTTTTGGAACTACCTCATCTCTATCACAATCAACTCTTGCCATAGCCACGTGAAGGGTGTGAGAGCCATCCTCATCTGTTGAGATCTTCAAAAATTTCCTAGCTCTCTTCTTAGTTGGAGGTGCACTGATCCTACTCAAGAATTCCTCCATCTCTATTGCTGGATCAGCCTCTTCACTGGGGCTCCTTCTCGTTCTATCTCTGAGCCAATCAAGTACTACCTGTTGTATAACAAATGGCTACTCATCTCTTGCTTCTTCCTCACGTACTTCTTCTCTAATTTCATTCTGGCAAGACTCATCGGCCTCTATGGGATGAGTATCTCCTGAAACTGCATCATCCTCTAGAGTTGCCTCAAGCTCATGCTGAAAGTGTGTATTAGTAGCAGTTTCCTCATCTTCCTCCTGCTGATTATTTCTGGTGGGCACATTAACACTCTGGCCAACTGACTCTCTCCGTGGTGGCTGAGTTTCCTCATGTAATTCTTGCTCCTAATTTAATATTTTTCTCTGATCAGCAAATAGTGAAACCACCTATATACTTGGAGAACGTGTCTCCAATGGCATAGGTGACTCTTCCACAATTCTCAGAGGCTCCGGTTGAACTAGCTCTTTCCTTCGAGATTTTGGACCTCGGGTAACTTGTTTCTTCCTGCTAGAAGTCGGCGTGTTGTGATCTCCCATCAAATTGTAAGTCAAACGAATTGACCTACTCTTCAACCTGCTCACATGCCTTTCAACCCATGCTCTAGTGAATGTCAGGACTGGTATACAAAGTGTGTCCAAATCAGCAATCTTTGGCTCTGACCAATTTGGGAGTGGAAGGGGTGTGTCTCTTACTGCCTCATAATCTGGATGAAGAACATTCATGTCCTCATCCACCTGGTCTGGTACTGGAATAATTTCACACTCCCTGATCATGCTCAACGGTAGCCTCGAGAACATCCTTTTTCTAACTTCAGCCTCATCCAATGTATTAGCCCAGTAATCCTCAATATTTTCCTTATGCACAAACTCTTCTGACAGTATCCATCTAATATTCCTGTGACGATCGTAATACTGCCTGCTGGTGTGATAAGAAAAGTGGGAGAATTGAAGCTCATTTTAAGCTTCCCTGGCTGCCTGAAGTGAAGGACACACTTTGTTTGAATTCCCCATAATGATCGGGAAGTCAAGTCCTCCCTTCTTCTTTCTCTTCTAAATCTTATCATAGGCAATGAGTTGCCTAGATATCTCTAACATCAAAATTCTATTTGTTGGGTACTTGGGCAATCTATATGGGTACGAAGAAAACCCTTGCAACCTGATGTAAGTAAATTTCAAAAACTGAATAAACCAGCACCAATACCTTTCTATTAATTCTTGAGCTTCCTTCGAGATCCTGTGATGAGTCCTTTATTAGAAGTGATCTCATTATATGCATGGTGAAGGCATCATTGACTTGCTTATAATTGGGCGTGCTTGTCAGGTGCAGCTGTGGACAAGCCTCGTGGATCTTGAACTGATGAGGGCCACATCCAATTAGCTCCTTGTATGAAATTCCCCTATACTTTGCCATACGAGCCAACATGTAAACAATGTATGAGCCCATGTAAAATGTATTCATCCTCCTCAAACTCTGGAGCTGCTCATGCAAATTGTCACTAATCATCACCGCCCAGTTGATGTGCTCCTTCCCTTCCAGTATGAGGTTGATATAATAGAACATCCAAGGCTCAATGATAAATGCTTGAGGACAGCCTCCAACCCTGTTGAGCATCATGATCAGGTCATAGTACTCTTGCTTCAAATCATCTGATATTATCTGCTTTGGCAACTTCGTGCGAGAGGGCTTGGGCTTGTTCATCCAACGAGCATTGATCATATCAGCACATCTCTCGAATGTTGAAGCATACATTCGCTCAACACGTTCTCATGTGATGGGATTCCAAATGCTTCGCCGATAGCCGCAGGTGTGAGGTTGGTGAACAATCTACCATCAGGCGAGACAATAGACCTATGATCAAGGTCGTAGTAGTTAGCACACTCCATCATTAGCTCCGGACACTGAATTGTTGGTGGAAAACCAGCAGCTGCATATAATCCACTTCGAACAATATTATGCGAAGTGACTGAAGGACGATGGTTGCCAACTCCCATCATTCGACTTTTGAAAGCCTTCATGTTGAAAGAACCCAAATTTGTATCAGCCAACTTTCCCAACTTCGAAGAGAATTTCAACTCCGGCAGGAAAGACTTGCTCAGCTTCTTAATAACAGCCTACCTGGATGCAGCATTATTGTCTCTGCCAGTTGCTCTTACTTCAACCATCCTGCAAAACAACAAGCAGTCATCAGCAATTTAACTTAAAAAAATAAAATAACATTGGGGCTGCCAGTCGACTTTTGAAAAATGAGGAGCTTCAGCATGCAATTCTAACTTCAAACCTCAACTTCTCCTCTAGCAACTTTGAACTTTCAACACTTAGCAATTTTTTTAAGCAAGCTTCAGCAACTTCAACACTTTGAGAAAATCGGCCAACTTCACTTCTAACACTTCTCAGCACTTAGACTTTTCAAACTTCAGCTTCAAATATTCTCTTCTACCTCAAGTCAAACTTCTTCAATACTCAGCTATTCACTTGTACTACAATCTTTACTTCAAAGCTAGAATCGAGCTTCTTCAGCTGATGGAGAAAATGAAACAACTTCTCAGCTCAAATAGCTAAGTTGAATTCTAGAAGAAGCTATCTTTAGCCAACTTATTAAATTTCCACTACTCCCCTGCAGGAATTCGAATTTCCCTCCTCTGGCAGTTACAACATTTGTCATCCAGCGTCAGGAATATTTGACCTTTCGATACCTAGAAGAAAATTCCCTTCAAAAAGCATCAAATTCATGGGTCTACAAACGAAGGGGTACATTTAATTTTTTGAATTTTAAACCTTAGGAAAAATATTTTTTTATCAAATTTATTCCAATTCTTCATCTTTGGGTGTATTTTCTTGCTCAACTTTGAAAATTTTCACCATCTTCATGAAGCTGGCACCTTCTGACATATCTTTGTCAATTTTATTCATGCCTCAGTGAATTTTACCACCTTCTCCAACTTGGGCGTATTTTCTCTAAGGAAGGTGGAATTAAATATTAACACTTAGGAAAAATATTTTATCACTTCATCACTAGCTTGGGCGCATTTAGGGGTTCTAGGAGGATTTTCAATCTTACCTTAGAAAAAATTTCATTTATTTTTCTCATGGTGCATATAGCCTGTGGTGAGGAATTTTCATCAACACACTTATATATTTTTCCTTTCAAAAGGCCACCCTCTCCAACATCTTTGGGGCGCATTTCACACATGGAGGAGGAATTAACACTTTCAACTTTTCCAGCCACCCTAGACTTGGGTGCATTTGACATGTTGAGGTGAACTTAACCACGCCTTGGTAACTTTTCCATCAGCTTTACCTTTATCTTGGGCACATTTAGCATGTGGAGGTGGACTTAACTTCGCCTAACATCTTTTACTCTACTTTCATCTTGGGCGCATTCAAAGGGGGAAGAAGGAAGTCAACTATTTTTGTCTTTTTCCTAGCCCATATGGGCGCATTTAGCACATGGAGGAGGAATTATCTCCAACACCTTTGACCTCTTTGACTCTCCTTCAAGCATGGGTGCATTTTGATAGTGGAGGAGGATGAACACCTTTCCTTGTCCTTCCTTTATCTTCATCTTGAAGTGGGCACATTTGGGGGTAGGAGGTGGACTTATCTTCATGCCTTAGAAAATTTTATGGCTTCCTCCTTCCTTGGGCGCATTTTGATGGTGGAGGTCGACTTAAGTCCAACACTTAAAATTTTTTCATCATCCTCTTGTGAAGTGGGCGCATTTTCAGGGGTGTGCAGGATGAACTCAACACTTAGATATTTTTTCCATCACCTGCTTGAGCTGAGGGTGCATTTAGGGGGTCCTGCAGGACTTAACTCTAGACTTAAACTTTTTCAACCTTCTGCCAGTCATCTTGGGTGCATTTGAGGGGGTGAGCAAGACGAGATTCAAACTTAGAAGAATTTTAGCTTCCTGCCAGCTTGAGGGCGCATTTTCAGGGTGGAGGGGGATGAACTCTAGAATTAGGCATTTTTTCCTCATTCTTTCTGCCAGCTCAATACTTACTATATATAGTAAGTTCTAGGTTTTCCTTCTTTTGAAGCTCAGATTGATTTGAAATTTTAACCACGGGATCCTCATGACCTAGTTAGTTTGTTCACACTTCCATCTCGAGCTGACCTGCTATTTATAGTATGTTTCTGAAGGTGGTTTACTATTTATGGCAACTGCTTGATTTTGATACTTCCCCAACTTCGTTTGACTTGAAATTTAAATGTTGTGATCCTCATCAATAGACTTGCCCGTTCACACTAGCGCTTGTTGTTGATTTACTATTTATAGCTTGTTTCTGGAACGCCTTACTATAAATAGTAAGTGCTCTAATTGCCTTCAAATTTTACCGGTGGATAGCTTGAAAGATACTGATTGGAGTGGGATACACCGGTTTTCAAAAAAATTGGCATTTTATCCCTCATTTTGGGTCCCAAAGCTGGAAACCCTAATTTGGCTTGCATGTTGATCAAATGACTTCTATTTGACCTTGTTTTTGTTGCACTTCGCCTTGTTTATGATCCTGATGCACTAGGCAGCTGCCAGAATGGACCTGCTAAAAATAGTAAGTCTCTGAAAATTGATCATCTCGCTTTGCATGTCACATCACTACATAGCTCTTGAAAAACCCATAAGGAATCACCTGACATGCGCTGAAAATCCTTGCATGCAAACCCTAAAAATAGCCTCTAAAGACGGCTCCTGAAAAAGTCTTGATCCTGGTTTGCATGTTACACCGTTGTGAAGCCCTCGAAAAACCCACAAGGAATGTTCAAACATGCAAAGAAAATTTCAACATGCAAACCCTAAAAATAGCCCGTGAAGGTTGAATACTGAAAGTCATCATCTCATTTTGCATGTCATATCATTGCGTAGGTTTCAGAAAACCCATAAGGAATCTCCAGACATGCATTGAAGAACTTTGCATATAAACCCTAAAATCTGCTCCGGAAGCTAAACTTGCTAAAAATAGACAGTCATCAGTTTTAGCTCAAAATTTACAGATGAGCAGCTTGACTTGTTCTAGATGCAATGTGACGAAGAGAACTTCAGAAGTGCTAAGAGAACGTCCTAAATTGAATACTTACTAAAAATAGTAAGTTTTCAGAATTCACTGAAATTTAGCTGGAAACCTGCTGGGAGCACACTGACTGCAACGTGAAGCTCAAATTTCAACCTATTCACTCCATTTGATGTTAAACTACCCAAAAAATTCAAAACCCTAATTCCCAGACTTAGCCAAAATCTCACGTTCAAGCTCAAAGGCAGGCACATCCCCGAAAAGGTAGACAACATAAAAGAGAGAGAGAGAGAGAGAGAGAGAGAGAGAGAGAGAGAGAGAGAGAGAGACCAAAGCCAAAAGACCAAAATGGAGCAAAAATTAGGGGGGTCCCCATTTTGAATGGGGTGATGTGTGAAAAGGTCACAACATCTAGCAACTCCACAGGAAAGTGTTGAAAAACACTTTAAGAATTGAACCATGATTTAATCTTCCTCAAACCATCATACAAAATGATACTTACTCAAAAGGGGAGAAGAATTCGATATTGAATCAAAACACTTTCATCCAAGACCTCATGAGTGTGTGCACATCTCTTCCATCTCTAAACCATCCTGACTTCCGGAATCGATTGCAACAAGTTATATAAATATCTTAACTTCAAAAGCATCCTGGACATTGCCTCGCTGCCAGTCAAGTGTCTATAGCCCTGACGAGGTTGTCGCTACAATTCTCACAAATATTGCTCTACTACCAGCCAGGCGTCCATAGCCCCGGTAGAGTTACTCGCATATTCCCAAAACCAATATTCAAAGTAATATTTTCCTTCATTTTTCATTTTCTTTCTTTCTTGTTTTTCAGATATTTCTTTTAAGCACATTTTATTTTCCTTTTGATTCTCCATCAATTCCTCAATTGGCAGGCGGGCAATTAAGCCTCCAATGGGTTTAAGAATTGTAGTGGCGCTGAAGCAAGACGTAAGATTTTCACTTGCCGAAGCTTTTCCCAAGAAACCAAAATGACTTAGAGTGGAAATAGGTAGGGTATTTAAGATCTTTAGACTCATGTGTTGAGACACAAGAATAGGTTAACCTCCCGAGATGAGCTTATTCCCAAATTGGATGATGACAAGAGGAAAACAACCTTGGATTTTCAAAATTTTGCACAGAATCCGGTGGAAAGAAACCACGTTGTGAAAATAAAACCATCATCACCCCCTTCGCCATGGGAAACCCTAAAATCCTTGCCCATTCCAAACCAGAACCACTTGAGTGGACTACTCAAGGGACGGAAACGCCAAACCAAAAACCCAAAGGGCAACAAACCAAAACCAAAAGCGGAACAAACTGAAAACAAAGAAAAGAAAACGGGAAAGCAAACCTAATCTAACTATGTTACAAAGTAGGCTCTCGGAAAGAACCTAGGACTGGAAATAATGCTTGAGGAATTTCCCATTGACGGGAAATGGGACATCCTCTCCTGTTAGTGTATGTAGCCTAAATGCATTATCTCCCAGGATTTCAGAAATTTGATACAGGCCCAGCCACAATTTATCGAACTTGTCGTGATCTCCTTTCTTCTCATGGGCCTTGTCCCAATATAAGACCAAGTCAGAAATTCGGAAAAACTTGATCCTTGCTTGTTTATCAAACCATCTTTTCAACACTCCTTGGTGTTTTGCTAGATTTTCCAATGCTTCGTCTCTTTTCTCCTCTAAATGCATCAATTGAGACAATCTTGTCTGAATTTGATCTTCTCCTTCAAGATACTCTTGAATGAACTGGAGAGTTGGGATCCTCAGCTGAACTGGAAAAATAGAATTATGTCTGTAAACCAAGTGATAGGGAGACATTCCCAATGAACTCTTTGTCCTAATCCTGTCTGCCCATCGAGAAAACCTTAGCTGTGTGTGCCAATCTTTAGGATTCTTATCCACCAGCTTCTTGATGGCATTCAGTAAATTCTTATTTGTGGACTCTACAAGTCCATTCCCCTGTGGATAATAGTTTGAAGAAAACTTCAGTGTAATCCCATATTCAAATTCCCAGCTGGAAAACTTCAGTGACGAGAAAGTTGAACTGTTGTCACACACCAGGGCATGGGGGAATCCAAATCTTGTGACAATATTCTCTTCAAGGAACCTGATCACCACATTTTTCGTGCATTACTTCAAAGCTTGGGCTTCCGTCCACTTGGTGCAGTAATCTGTTGCTGTCAAGATGTATCTGTGTTGACCTTAAGACAGCGGGTTGATCATCCCAATGAAATCCAATCCCCACTTTGCAAAAGGCCTAACCTCAATCAATGGCTGCAAAGGCATAGATGGATGCTTTCCTCTATTCATCGCTATCTAACAAACGTGACAAGCCTTCACATGCTCATACGCATCCTTGAAAAGTGTGGGCTAATAATATCCAGCCCTCATAATTTGGTGAGCTGTGGCTAAACTACCTCCATGTCCAGTTCCAAATTTCTCGTGAAAGTGCTCCATCAATTGTTTAGCTTCTTCCTTTCCTACACATCTTAGATAAATACCTTCATAATTTCTTCTATAAAGAACTGATCCCTGGAGCATGAATCTCTGACTTTTCATTCTCAAAGCTCTCCACTAGATTGGATTCAAGTGGTGAGGGCATCTGTGATTCAGCAAGTAGTAAATTGTGTCGTCATACCATTCCCATGGAGACACCTCTTCTAATACATACGTTTGCTGAACTAATTATGGACCAGTCATTGCAATTGTCTGAGCCAAAGCCTGTCCTTGGACCAATTTCATTGGTTGTATCTCTATCATATTCTTGCAAAGTGGCGACCCACTTGCCTCTTGTTTCTCCTAACTCGTTTTGCATCAACAAAGTTTTTACTGTGGCATCTGGAACAATTGCGCAAACCTTACTTCTTAAGATATAGTGTCTAAATTTCTTAACAGCCTTCACCAAAGCATAGGCCTACTTCTCAATACTAGGATATCTTAACTCTGCCTCCTTTAAAGGTGCACTCATAAAAGCAATAGGGTGTTCATCCTTTTCTTCAGTTCTTTGTGTCAGTACTGATGTGCATGTGTGCTCTGAGGCAAATGAATACAAATAGAAAGGCTTGGTGTAATCCAGGCTGACCAATACTAGAGCATCCACTATTGCTTGTTTGATCTCATCAAAAGCATTCCTAGTCTGTGGAGTCCATTCTACCTTTGCATTTTTCTTCAGCATCTCATTTAATGGCCTCACTATTTTAGCAAACCCAGTGATAAACTTTCTCACAAAATTGATCTTGCCAAAGAATGATCTCAATTCCTTCTGACTACTTGGAAAGCCAATCCTTGAAATAGCTTCAATATGCTCTGGGTCAATCAAAATACCCTTCTTCGAGATGACGTGACCTAACAAATTTCCTTCGGTGACACCAAATATACATTTCTTAGAATTGAGAGAAACACCGAATTTTTTGCATCTTTGAAAAATATTTCTTAAGTCTTCAACATGATCTCCTCTTCTTTTTGAAAACATGGTCAGGTCATCCATGTATATGATTATGCACTTTCCTACCAAATCTCAGAAGGCAATATCCATAGCCCGTTGGAAAGTGGCTCCTGTGTTGATCAAACCAAAGGGCATCCTCCTATATGTGAAGGTTCCCCATTTTGTGGTGAACGTTGTCTTCAATCTGTCGACTTGCTCCACCATCACCTGATTGTAGCCTGAATAGCCATCCAAGAAGGACATCATCTGCAAACCATTCACAATCTGTAACACTTCATCTAACGAAGGCAATGGATAATTATCCTTTTCAGAGGCTCTATTCAAATTGTGAAAATCCACACACAACCTTATTTCTCCATTCTTCTTTCTGACTAGAACTAGATTGGCGACCCACGTGGAGTGCCTCACTGGAAAGATGATATGACAAAAAGAAGCTGCTCGAATTCTTGATAGATCAATGGTTCTAACAATGGATTCACAGGCCTCTGCCTCTGTCTGAATGGCTTATTGCCTATTTTTAATGGAATTGTGTGTGTAATCAATGAGGTATCATACGTTTTCAAGTTTTCATATACCCAGGCTATTACGTCTGGAAATTCTTTCATGACCTATAAAATTCCTTCTCTTTCTTCAAGTGTACAAACTTTTCCAGTAAAAACATTCTTCACTTGTTCATCTGTCCCCATATTGACGGATTCGCAGTCATTACCTTGGGTACTTTGGTTTCTACTCAGTCTATCAAGATCAAAAAATCTTTCCAATTTGACCATACCTCTTGGAATAACATTTTTGTTCAAATTCAGGATCCCTTCAGCATCAAATTTTGCTTCCTCGGCTTCTTCTTCATCAATGATTTGCGCTTCAAACACACCCATGCATGTGAGAAAATCTAGAATTTTTTTATCATCATCGAATACTTGAAAATTCTTTATATTATCTAGAATTGAAGGTGTCGAGACTAATTCCACTGTGAACTTCTTCAATCCTTCCATAGCCAAAGATTCCAATGAACTAGCAGCTTATGCAAGAGAGTTAGCAACGGCGTTCTTGGACCTGTAAACTTGCTTTATATTGAATGCATCAAAACTTTCTATGAGGTCCCATACTCGGTTGCGATAGCGGTCTAACCTCTTATCATGACAAGAAAACTACCTTCTTACTTGGCGGACTACAATGTCTAAGTCCCCATAGGTGTGCACAATCTTGGCTCCCTTTTGAATTGCAAGGATCAAGCCATGAATCAAAGACTCATACTCAGTAACATTGTTAGTGCATGAAAATTGGAGCCTGTAGGCACCCAAATATGCCTCTCCAGTCGGGCTAATTAGCTCAAATCCTGCTCCATTTCCTTTCTTTGACTTTGATCCATCGAACCTCAAGGTCCATACTTGATCTTCTATGAGAGTGTGGCGAGGCTAAACATGTGCAGCTTCTTGGTTGCACACTTCTGGAATCTTTTCTTCAATCATTGGCTAAACCTTATCATCTTTCACAAGTTTCTCTATTAAAACATCCTTTTCTTCATTAATCCTCTGATACTTTTCTTGCAATGAGGCTTGCGGAACAAGCTTTGCAACTTGCTCTAAGGCCACCTTGCACATGGCACAAGTGATTTCGAAGTGAAATGCCTCATGGATTCTGCACCAATTAGGAAGTAACAAATTCTTGACGGAGGCTTCTTTTCCCAACTCCGCTTCTTGTTTCACACTTTTCAGAACAAAATATCTGAAATTTTCAAATGTTCCTCCACCTTCACTATCACTTTAATCACTTTCGATCAAAACTTCAATGGAAGTCATGGCATCTTCTAAAATCTTACCTTCATTTGAGCTTTGCAACATCAACACTTCTTGTTTGACGGGCTTGTATGAGCCCAAATTAGTTTCTACAAACATAATTTCATTACCTTCACCATATTCTGTGATCATCAATCTAATCCTTGGTGTACTCTCGACCTTAATATAATTCGGAACTCCTCTCCATGGAAGCCACATGTGGGAGAAATCTGTTGCAATATATTCGTTCAACTTCCTGGCCCAATCCCTACTGAGCAACATGCCATATCCATCAGATATGCCAACCACTGATATGTCAATACAACTCTGAATTCTAGGATTAGCAGCCAACTGCATATGAATGTTATTCAACTCTTTGACAACTGGAACCTCTGTCTTGTCCAGCTGGGTTACCTTCTTGGTGGTTTGAAGTGGAACTATACCCAACCTTTCGCACACCTTCAATGGAATGGTGTTACTAGAAGCAGCAGAATCGATCAAGCAGTTGTGCAATAATTTTCCAAAAATTCTAACTGACACGAGGAATGGGGTTGGTTCATCTTTCCCCTGATAAAATACTACTGGTTTTCGTCTTTCCTCTGCTACAATATCCTTCTTTTCATCCTTTCTATCCAATGGAATTTGGTTGTCTTGGGCAACCTTCTGCATTTTCTCTTTCTTTTGCTCTTGCTTCGTAGGCAGATTGAACCTAACTCTTCTTATATCCTCAGCCTTTGACTTCTCGGGCTCACTCGAAGATTCTTGTACTATCCCCATGAAACCTTGAGATTATTGCGGAGTCTCCCAAGTGTTGAATGGCATGTGAGGCACCTCTTCTACTACATTTTCACTCTACATGGGACGAGACTGAGTGTTTACAGGAGGATTTCTTGATGAACTAGGTGCAACCTGAGATGCATTCCTCACAATAGGTGTCTCTTACAAGCCTCCCAAAATTGTATTTCTGACTTCTGAATTCTTCATTAACTCATTTAAGGGAAGACTGATTTTCATTCTCTGAACTTCTTCTAGTACATAGGATCTTAACCTTTACACATCATCTCTTGGAAGATTCTCTTTCTGTGGACACTGCATTAGGTGGACAGGTTGTTGGACAATCTGTTGTCCATTTCTATTTTGCATCGCACTTTGCTGTTTGTACTCTGGAGAATCCTTAGGTGCATTTGGATTATTGCTTGCATTAGGATTCAGTGGAGTTGTGAAATTATTTGGAGGAATTGATGACGTCAAAGGTTCCTTCTGATATAACTCCTCTGATACGCTTTAGGTGCTCCTCTAGACGATTGAAATGCATGCACCTCTCTTCTTCCTTCTAACAAAACATTGTTATTGAGAGGTGGAAAAATATAGTTGTCTTGGCCCAGAGGCTCCTCTGAATAGGTGTCCTGAACCTCTGAATATACTTGAGCTTCTAAATACATTTGAGCATCTTCCGCTTGACAGCCTGGTGCCCCCACGGGATCATTTGTTGACGCTGGCGGAAATCTGTGATTGATTTGTGGTGAGGTGTAGCTCTGGTACTCAAGCGGGACATTCACGTCTTCTAAAATTAGTGCTTGATCATATCGTTGTACTGGGACTATCTCATATCCAGTAGTCGGAGGATTCTCAGTACCCTCCGTGCTCTTTACTTCTCTTTTGAAAATGTCAGCAGCAACTTGAAATTCATGACATTGGAGTTCTGAATGCTGATTCATATTATGCAATCTACACCATCCTGACATAGCAGCTTCTGCCAGATAAACTCTGTCGGCAGGACGGTTCTTTGGAGGTGGCGAGTTATCTAGTGGTGACGAAACACCTTCATTGTTGGGCCCTGTATTCTAGGACCTCTTCTGATATCTTTGGTTATTGTTATGATAACCATGACTATTTTCTTGATGGTGTCCTTGGTGGGCATCCTAATGATGTGGAGGATTACTCTGGTATCCTTGGCTGGCACCTTGATGCGATTGATAATTCTTTAACATGGATTGCATCTGATCGTTTTGATTTCTGAGGTAGGTTACCTTAGTTGACAGCCTTTTCATTTGTTCTACTAACTCTTTCATTTCTTCTTTCTCCTCTTGAGTCCTTGTTGGTGGCACTGTGTTCTGGAGATAGACAGTTTGTGTTGCTTGAGTCTAGGACAAAGGTATCCCAGGATGGAGAACTAATTGAATGGATGGTGTTTGTATTTGGATAGTCGGCTGAGGAACTAGATTCAATGGTGGAATCTATTGGTTCCATGTTGAGTCGAGCATCTGCATCTGATTGTTTGTCGTAGCCAGGCTAGTGTATAGTGCGGGCCCAGTTATTTTTTTCCCTAAACCTTGACTCACTTCGACAGCCTTAGCATAAGCTTGATTCATATTAGCCGAAGTGGGGTGAGATTTCACAAACATTGAAATCAAGGGATCCAGGGCTGAGTAGTAGTTTTCCCTGGCATCAGCAATAATGTAGGGCGTAGCCTTGTGAGAGCCTTCTAAAATCTATTGTTAAATGCATGGATGGGCTCTTTGTCCTGCCTTCTCACTTCTGTAAATTGCCGGAAAAGCTCCACGAGAGTAATGGGAATACCAAACTTTCTAACAAAGACCTCCTCATCATGTTCCCATGACCTTATTGACCCAATTGGCAGGTGAATGAACCAGTGATGAGTTTCCTCTCCCAAAGAGTATGGAAATAGTCTGCAAGCCACGTCTACATAGGCAATCTACCTATTGCGTAGGTTATCTTCGAACATTTTGATGTGGTCCTCGGTAGTACGGTTAACATCATTGACCTGGAAGTTAGTACATAAATGCTTTGGATTCTTGGGCATCTCATGGTAATCAAAAAACTCAAGTGGAGACGGATTAGTAACCAACCATGTAGCACCATTTGGAGCCGGTTCACCTCCTAGTTGAGCCATTGCTTGAACTGGCTATCACCGTTGATATACAATAACTTGGGTTGGCTATTGTTGAGGTGTAGTAGCCTGAATCAATTGTTGTTGCTAAATAAACACTGGTGTAGTAACTTGAACTGATCTTCTTTGAGAAAACCTTGAAACGCTTGGTGGAGTTCTGAACAAACTTGAAATTTCTTCTCCACTTTCTTCGCTCGACTGAACCTCTTCGTTTGATAAAACTTCTTCACTTGACTTAGCCTCTTTACTTGAATGACTTTCTTTCTTTTTCCTTGCTCTTGCAGGTAGCTCTAACTCCACAAACTCTTTGGACGAACTTGGCATGGACCTCAAGATTCTTTTCAACCTATCAAGTGAGAACGAACTGATACAATCCAAGATGTAGCAGATTATTGGTGAGGTGCAGGAGCAGGAGCAAGTGGTTGTCTTTGATTCAACAAATTTATTTCAATTGCAACTTGAATTTTAATAGCCTTCTCTTCTTCTTCCTCCAACATGGAAGCAAGTTTGCATATACTCAGCGTAGCTCCTCTTTGTTCTCCACGCGAGATTGTTCAAACCTGAGAGGATATCTACTTGATCATCGGTGAATCCCTAATTTGGCTGCAACACTGGAAATATCTCTTTATGTGGTAGCACCATCTTGATTCATGATAATTCTTCTCCAATAAATTTATTTTTGAAGAAAAATCCCTTCTTTATTTCAATGCGGTTGTTCACTGCAAAGATCCTTGAAAGGCCCTCCTTCTAGCACCAATTCCTGTTGATGTGATTTTTGTGACTGCACTAATCAGCAAAATAAAGTATCTGAAGGCTACTCCATTCTCTCTTGATCAAAGAATTCCATATGCTAAGATTGCTAGAAAGTTCGTATGTTCAACACCAAGGTTCCGAAAATGCTATGGAATACCCTCAGTTGGTTCGTTGTGATTTTTTGTTTTACGAGGGGACTTCCACATTGTTCAAAAGGTTTGCAGCTAATAGCGGGTTAATGATTGGAAGGGGATTTTATGCGTTGCGAATGATTTGGCGATGAGGTACGTGTTTCCTAAAACTAACCAGAAATGTACTGAAATTAAAGAGTGCAGGGTTTAGAAAATCTAAATTCTATCTAAAGACAGGATGCAGGATCAATTTTGGCAGACTTCAACCATATTTTGCCTTGCCTCACATTGGACAGCTTCAACAAAGTCGATGCAATCTTCAAGGGAGTAGCGGAAGGTATTCAGATTACGACTCAACACATACAAACACATGAATCTCAATCAAAGTTAAGCTTGTAATGTTTTCCAGTTGACCACACAAGGCAAACTTTTCATTAGCAAGGTGCTAGTAGTATGGATTAAAACGACGTTTCCTTGATTAACACCACAAATCCACAGCTAACATCTACTTGCATGAAATAAAAATTACGCGACTTTAAGCTACTTTATGCTACTTGAAGTAGAAGGGGTGAATAAATCTCGCTAGCTATTCATAACAAAGATGAATTTCACCATCAATGAAAGATCTTTTATTATGATAGTTTTCACAACAATCTCTTACAAAGTTTTCAAGGGAAAACTTTCCCTCTCCTCCAAACTATACTATGCTAACAAGCTTTGTTAAGCTATCAATCTCTCTGCTCTAGTCTCTGGTCTAATGATCTAATTTCTACTGATGTACAAATGAGGGGGGATGCCCCTTTTATAGATAGCCCAGTCCAATGGACGGCTCAAATTACAATCAACTACATGGCTTAGATTAAGCCACCTCACCCCTAACCCTAAAAATAGCCAGAATGGGGAGTGGTACAATAAATGAATCACAAGATTCCCACTCACTCCCAAAATAGCAAAGGCAATTAATGCCCACAATCAATCTTCCAGAAGGTCATCATCCAGAAGAGCATTTTCGTTCTCCTTCTCCTTGGTTGCAAAATCAATGAACCTGGCGAGCACAGCCTCAACCTCTTGAACTGAGATCGGCAAAATGTGATCAAGCTGAAATTCTAACACTGTAACTGCTTGCCCGTGCTGTGTACAAGACTTTCTCCAAGCAACTAAGGCATCCTGTGTGTTCTTAATAATACTGGAGAAAGTGGAGGTGTTCTCAAAGTCATTTTGAACAAAATTCTTCACCTCTGGAAAGAAAGGTGGCAGCCTACTCCTCAAGCCATCAGTAGTCACCTCATCAGAATTTAGCCTACTAGCAAAGATCGCCTCCAAGTTGTTTAGGACTCCATCAATAACATTCATCATAGCCTTCTCGACTTTGGCTGAATCCGCCTGTGCTACATTAAAGAATCCACATCCTGTGACTACTGAAGAGTACCAGTCGGTAAAATCGTACCTATCACCTTCCTGAATTACTCCTCCATCAATCAACATTTGCACGGGAGTATGCATCAAGACCTCCAGATGATAAATAACCTTGCTCTGATAGACATGAGCATCACTCCAGGCCTGATCAACTACCTCCATCTATGCCATAATGTCAGAAGCTTGCTGATAAGCATGAGCAATATCTTCCATGAACCTTTTTGTCTCGGCATGAACACCTACAACCCATTTATCTGCCTCTTGTGCCATCTTCCTCAAATCCTCTAGGCCATTAACTGATTCCCTAGATAACTCGGTTAGGAGATCAAGTGCTGGAATCTCCTACCCACAAGGACGAGACAAATGTTGCATGTAGCCAATCAAAGTCTTGTGCTCTTTCTTCAGTTTCTTGTACTTGCCTTCAATCCTGAGCAATCTGTCCTTAAGCACCTGATAGGAGTTATCACACTCCCAAATAATTTGTGCTCTTGTGGGGCGACCCAACTCCAAAGTGGTGATCATATAATTTTTTGGAACTGCCTCATCTCGATCACAATCAACTCTTCACACAGCCACGTGAAGGGTGTGAGAGCCATCCTCAACTTTTCCAGCCACCTTAGACTTGGGCGCATTTGACATGTTGAGGTGAACTTAACGACACCTTGGTAACTTTTCCATCAGCTTTACCTTTATCTTGGGTGCATTTAGCATGTGGAGGTGGACTTAACTTCACTTAACATCTTTTACTCTACTTTCATCTTGGGCGCATTCAAAGCGGGAAGAAGGAAGTCAACTATTTTTGTCTTTTTCCTAGCCCATATGGGCGCATTTAGCACATGGAGAAGGAATTATCTCCAACACCTTTGACCTCTTTGACTCTCCTTCAAGCATGGGCACATTTTGATAGTGGAGGAGAATGAACACCTTGCCTTGTCCTTCCTATATCTTCATCTTGAAGTGGGCACATTTGGGGGTAGGAGGTGGACTTATCTTCATGCCTTAGAAAATTTTATGGCTTCCTCCTTCCTTGGGCGCATTTTGATGGTGGAGGTCGACTTAAGTCCAACACTTAAACTTTTTTCATCATCCTCTTGTGAAGTGGGTGCATTTTCAGGGGTGTGTAGGATGAACTCAACACTTAGATATTTTTCCATCACCTGCTTGAGTTGAGGGCGCATTTAGGGGGTCCTGCAGGACTTAACTCTAGACTTAAACTTTTTCAACCTTCTGCCAGTCATCTTGGGCGCATTTGAGGGGGTGAGCAAGACGAGATTCAAACTTAGAAGAATTTTAGCTTCTTGTCAGCTTGAGGGCGCATTTGATGGGTGGAGGAGGATGAACTCCAAACTTAGGCATTTTTTCCTCATTCTTTCTGCTAGCTCAATACTTACTATATATAGTAAGTTCTAGGTTTTCCTTCTTCTGAAGCTCAAATTGATTTGAAATTTTAACCATGGGATTCTCATGACCTAGTTAGTTTGTTCACACTGCCATCTCGAGCTGACCTGCTATTTATAGTATGTTTCTGAAGGTGGTTTACTATTTATGGCAACTGCCTGATTTTGATACTTCCCCAACTCCATTTGACTTGAAATTTGAATGTTGTGATCCTCATCGGTAGACTTGCCCGTTCACACTAGTGCCTACTGCTGATTTACTATTTATAGCTTATTTCTAGAACGCCTTACTATAAATAGTAAGTGCTCTGATTGCCTTCAAATTTTACCGGTAGATAGCTTGAAAGATATTGATCGCGGTGGGATACACTGGTTTTCAAAAAAATTGGCATTTTATCCCTCATTTTGGGTCCCGAAGCTAGAAACCCTAATTTTTCTTGCATGTAGATCAAACGACTTTTGTTTGACCTCATTTTTGTTGCACTTCACCTTGTTTGTGATCCTGATGCGCTAGGCAGCTGTGGGAATGGACCTGCTAAAAATAGTAAGTCTCTAAAAATTGATCATCTCGCTTTGCATGTCACATCACTGCGTAGCTCTTGAAAAACCCATAAGGAATCACCTGACATGTGCTGAAAATCCTTGCATGCAAACCCTAAAAAAAGCCTCTTAAGACGACTCCTGAAAAAGTCTTGATCCTGGTTTGCATGTTACACCGTTGCGAAGCCCTCGAAAAACCCACAAGGAATGTTTAGACATGCAAAGAAAATTTCAACATGCAAACCCTAAAAATAGCCCCTGAAGGCTGAATAATGAAAGTCATCATCTCATTTTGCATGTTATATCATTGCGTAGGTTTCAGAAAACCCACAAGGAATCTTCAAACATGCATTGAAGAACTTTGCATATAAACCCTAAATCTGCTCTGAAAGCTGAACTTGTTAAAAATAGGCAGTCATTAGTTTTAGCTCAAAATTTGCAGACGAGCAGCTTTACCTGTTCTGGATGCAGTGCGACGAAGAGAACTTCAGAAATGTTTAGAGAACACCCTGAATTTATCACTTACTAAAAATAGTAAGTTGTCAGAATTCACTGAAATTTAGCTGGAAACCTGCTAGGAGCACACTGACTGCAACGTGAAGCTCAGATTTCAACATATTCACTCCATTTGACTTTAAACTGCCCTAAAAATTCAAAACCCTAATTCCCAGACTTAGCCAAAATCTCACGTTCAAGCTCAAAGGCTAGCACATCTCGGGAAAGGTAGACAATAGAAAAGAGATAGAAAGAAAGAGAGAGAGACAAAACCAAAGCCAAAAGACCAGAATGGAGCAAAAATTAGGGGGGTCCCCATTTTGAATGGGGTGATGTGTGAAAAGGTCACAACACTAACCTCATTAACCTCTAGGGCTTTCCTTAATGTTGTGTGGTCTCACAACATGCCCCAAGACTGAAAAGACTTGGGGACCCAAGTGAAAAATAACTCTTATGGCAGGAGCGAGCAAATTGAAAGATCACGGGAAGTGGAGAGCAAAGAGAAATCTTTGATAATAAAAGTAATTCATAATGTAAGTGTTTTGTGCACTAGGTACCGGGTACCGGGAACGTTTGAAAATGTAAAAGGTAATGCGAGTTTGAATGAAAGGCTTCAGTCTGGTATAAAGGAATCTGTTATGATGGAGTTTGGTAAAACAGAGTTTCGGTATAAACAAGGTCCAGGAAAGTTAGTGGGTAAGTTGAATACCAGGTACCGGGTTGTAATGTGAAGTGAAAATGCTAAAATTTTAAGATTATCCAATGATTTCGGTAATCTGGTATATATGTGAGTATTTATGATATGCTAGAAAGCGTGTTATTTATGAGATTTTTGTACTAACAATTGGATAATGGTTTTATTTACATGAGATGTTATGAATGTTTTCTTTCTTTTAAAGGGATTTAATGTGTGGAATTTGTGTTTGTAGGAGATATCGATTGTGATGCAAAGTTCAAGTATGGACAGTTAGGAAAACTTGAATTGTGGATAGAATCATTTTTATTTCAATTCGCTTATTCTAGGATACTATTGGTAGTGCAGTTTGAATCCACTAGAATGCTAGAGATCTTGGTATTTCACATGCGGCAGATGAAAAGCACCAACCTCTAAGGAAGCCCATTCCTGAGAGTGGTAGAACCAAAGCCAAGCGATGTGTGGGGGTGAAAATTCCACTTGTTCATTCTGAATGTATGGGAACTCCCTACACATTATCATGATTCAAAGTATCATCCTGGCAATGATTAAAGATCAACACCCAAAGAGCTTTAATGTGTAATTGGAGTTGACTTCCATTGACTTTGATTACAATTCTCCTATTGGTCACTACATTCCACTTGCCTTGGTGAGATTGGTCCCTTGGATTTCCTCTCATGTATTTGTCTTATCCTATTTGAGCCTTGTGTTCTATAAAAGGCCAGAGGATCCCTTTTTTTATTAAGTTTAGAATTTTTGGATGTCGAAGGAGCATAAATTTTTTCAAGTTTTGTTCTTTTTTGCTATTTTCTGAACCATTCTAATGTAAAACTTTGTATGCACGTAGACATTGATTAATATCAGATCTTATTAGATAGCTACCTATCTCAGTATCTTTTGTAGCTGGTTTTGTTAGTTCAGCCGAACAAGATTGTATGTTGCACCGTTTAAGGGTGCATACAGAGCCTACTCAGTGTCTAGAAATGAAACCCCTCTCTTTAAAAGCTTGCACCATTTTATATGTAGCTGTGAAGCAATTTGCTGAAGTATAAAGCGGTTTGCTCTATTTTAATTGATTCTTTGGGGCATCCATGGAGAATAACCGGGAAAAACTTTTAATTTTTCAATATTTTTATGCTTTATTTTAGAATAGATGTTTAAATTCTTGAAAATGTTCCAAAATTTGAATGAATGGATGAAATTTTATTGAAAATCTTTTGTTTTCCATAAAATTGTTGAATGCTTAATGCTAAATCTACTTAAGTGATAGCAAAGAATTTGTGATGTTCATGAAATATTACTACAAATCTTTTGATTTCATGATGCTCGACTTAATGATTCAATTGAAAGTCCAATGCCTAAAATATTTAATTCAAAACAATAGACCCTTTGAGATTAACATCAAATATCACACTAGTACCTGAGAGAGACCCTAGTGCAATCATGACCTGGTTATCGGAGACTTGAGATTGAACTAAAGCCAATCTTTTCCTATTAAAGCAGAGTTCCACTTTAGATTGTATTTGTTCCATATCTTTCAAGAAGGATAGGCTCTTTATGGTCTTTTCTGTGAAGAATTTATTGACCCTATTTTCTGCGAGTAAAATAGTCGTCAACACTTAGCATAATATTTTATCAAATATAGGTAACTTCCTACATGCACTTATGACACGTTTATCAAGTAAGTTCTATACTTCCTCACTTCTGTCTAAGCATTGCCTATATGAGATATATTTTTGATATAGTGATTAATACTATCAAAGATACTTATTCCATAATATGGGAAAATGTAGTAATATCAAACAAGTAAATACATTTCCTATCTAGGTTCATCATTAATCGATCACATACAACCAATGAAGACATTGATCATTTAATGATAAGTGATACATATTTTCCCAAGCAAGCTTATCAATGACACTCAATCTTTTCAAAATCATATAAAGTATAAGAGTGTAGAATAACATGCCTGTAACTTGCTAATCCCAAATGCAATAAAGTAACTTCCAAGCTCAATCCACTCCAAGACTCTTCAGTAAATTCTCCAATACCACACACAAAAATTCTCACAATAACTCTTTCTTAACTCTCCTTACAAACAACTCTTAGCTCAGACAAGAATAACTCAGACTAAAAACAACATAATGTAAGTTAATAATGCATTCAAATGAGGTAATATTCTCCCCTATTTATACAAAAATACGAGACTTAGTTGCCTACAAATAAGATATGTTGTATGACACTTCTCAGCTATAAATTTTGACTCAACAATTATCTCCAATTGGTGGTAGCATTTAAAAATAATACTCATCAAAATAGAGCAGCAAATCGACTGAATCAAAGACAACAAGAATGTATTCCAAAAATACAAGGTAAAAGATCAACAAATTGACTCCAAATGCGCTAGCTTTTACATGACTTACTCTACATTTTACTTAGTCTTCCATCACTGGACAAACTTAACATTTTAGACTTCTATTTGCAATGTCATTTTTATATTTTAGCGCCACCTAAATCTTTATATCATTCTTTTGGTGTTTTTTGTGCTAAGACCAAGTTAGCATTTAAATACTCTTTTAGATATCTCA
This sequence comes from Sequoia sempervirens, assembly GCA_007258455.2. Taxonomy (NCBI): domain Eukaryota; kingdom Viridiplantae; phylum Streptophyta; class Pinopsida; order Cupressales; family Cupressaceae; genus Sequoia; species Sequoia sempervirens. Next base: position 1,086,853 of record VDFB02000008.1, on the reverse strand, counting down.
TATCACTTTTGACTGAGTCTCTCATTTATTATGTTGTATTTGCAAGCTTGGTAAATCATAGTAAATGTCTTTAGCACTACCCATGCTTCAATCTATGTATCTCAATCCTTATTCCCTATGCCTCATTTACTTTGCCTCATAAATACTATATCATGTGTGTGCAGCATATTGTATTGCTGGATTTTATCTTAGGCGTTGAACTTTTCTCTCCCTATATTGTTGGCATTGAGTTTAATATTATCAAAATCTTTCAACCAGAATGAATGCCTTCAAACTAGCATGGTTTTACTTACTCATGTCTTCATTTTCCACATCACACTCTTGATTCATTTACTTAATATTTTGTGCTACATGCTATATCACACCTTCATTCCACTCAATATGCTATCATTAATATATGAATATTTTGTGTTCAATGATGCACTACAGACAATGTAGAGTATTACTAACTTAGCATATATATCAATCGATATATCTCCCTAGATTTATATACACATATATATTTATATATATTTATCATTATTCCAATAATTATATTAAATCACTCATTATCACATACTTATAGATTGATGAATATACACGAGGTGTATATTTATCTCATCAACTAAACACAAAAGAAAGAACTCACACATGCCAAAGAGACTCAACCACTAACAAGAACGTTCACAACCGAAATCATAATCTTTTCAAACTTAAACATAAAAAAAACTAAGGGGTGACTTACCAGTTTCCCGAACTATGACTCAACTAGACCATACTATGTGTGTGTGTGTGTGAAAAAGCTTAGTTAGGTTTCGTTATGGGTTACCCGACCAATGACTTCTCTTAAGTGATACTTCCCATGCCTTCCAGAGGATTGAATCTATCCCTACATCCAACTTATTACAACACCAAGGTAGTTAGACGTTCATAGTAAACCCATTTGCATCATAATACATTTCTATCAACAAAGCATTAGAACGTTCATATTGCAATACATACCATTCTATCAATTCAAAACATATTCGTTCTTTTGAAATCATTTAACGTCTTATTGCATATTTGCATATTTCATTCACCTAATCAAACATATTAAATTCACAACTTACATTTATCAATATTTTCACTCATAATGGTAAAAGTAACTTGGTAACTATGAACTCTTAGGTGCGATGGCACTCCTATTGGGAAATTGGACAAATCACTGTGTCGAGGCAGAGGCTGCATTTAAATATGTTGTGGACAGGGGTTACTCTAAAATATGGGTAGAAGGTGATTCTTTAAGTAGCATCAATTATCTACGTGGTACTCATAAGCCTAGCTGGAATGTGGATCAAGTAATAAAAGATACTATAATCATGTTAAGTTCTCGTGAAGAGACCGCGTTTCTCACATTTTCTGAGAAGGTAATTCATTGGTAGATTTTTTTTCCAATGAAGTTGTCAAGTTAAATGAGTATTGTGCATAGGAGGAGGGCTCTCTCCTTCCTGAGAAAGTTAGGATCTTAATGAGAAATGATGGCGTTGGATGAGTCTATGCGGTGGCGTCATTTAATCTTTAGTACCATTTCCCAACTCACACGCTTTGTCAAATTTGTTTGGTTTGTTGGCTTTCGGTCAAGCGATTATCACAAGGTTTTTCTTCTTTTGGTCTTTAAGGATATGGGTGGTGACAAAAACAGAATTGAGCCACACTCTTATGTGAGCCTGAGGAAGAAGAAGCTATGGAGGATTCTCCATCATGGGAATTTTACGTTGTTTTTAGAAAGATTGCATGGGCATGACCCAAATGCTTCAGCGGAATTTGTTTCCTGTTGGCATAACCATAAGCTCTAGATAAAGGGCCTGGTAGTTGATATCAATGAGGAGCTGATAGCTACTGTGACTGGGTTGTCGATGGTTGGTTGTAAGTTTTATAAGGACAAGAAGAGCAATGATTAAGCGATGGCCCAATTCCTCAAAGACGACGAACGGAAAAAACTTGTTAAGATGGAAAGTTGGGGATATGAGCACAAGTCCCTCAAGAAGGCATGTATGAATATTGCAGAGGTGATAATGCGGTATGTGACTTTAGAAGTTAGGTTCATTGCAATACTTGATCACCATTTTACTCCTTTAAACCATTTCAGGCATGGGCTATTTATTTCCTTTCCATTTTTTTCATTGTCTTCCATAAAGGTTTTTTGTTTATGCTCATTTAAAAAATAGGAGGGCTCCAGTCCTCCATAAGGGTCTCATTATTTTAATCATAGAGCATGCTAAAGCTCTTTTCCCTACCCCTACTATTAATGGCAAGAAGAAAATTTTGAGCGATGCTTCTGGTTCATCTGGCTCGAATACCAGCATTGATGAAGAAGAGGAGTGGAATGAAGAAGACAAAGAAGGTTCCCTGTCCCCTATGACTACCTCCTCAAATAAGAGGAAGAAGGGTAACCTTAAAAGCAATCGGGTAGCTAAGAGCCTTGTTCTTTCTAACAGTGAGGATACGAAGGTGGGCTCGGGTGATTCCTCTCCCAGGAATGTAGATTTGGATGTTGGCTAGGGAAAAGCCAAAGGGGGTGGTAATGAGGAGGGTTTCTAGGAGAATGTGCTAACTATGGAGGCCAAGGATAAGCCAAGGAGGGATTCCAAATGCATTTCCAAATTGAAGAACCAAGCCTTGAAAGATTTAGCAAAAGACACCACGGTGCTTTATGAGGAGAAGGTTTATGTTGAAAAGGCAGTGGAAATTGATGACTCCCTAATCCAGGTGGATACTTTTTGTCAAAAATTGAAGTGTTACATATGCTTCAGTAATCAGCACCATGTCGAAGTTCTCAAAAAACTAAACCCAACACAACTTGAATGGAGCCAAAAGGAGCTTGTACGCTTAAGTTATGCTCAGTCAAAGTTGGGTCAAACAGGGTACCACAGGCCAATCAAAAAGGTGAAAAAATTGATCATCTCAAAATTAGTTGAAAATGTCATCAAGTCAAAGAGCTTGACGAGACAATTCCAATGTCGCTTGTTTCGTGTCAAACAGAGCTCGTATGGAGAAGACATGGTCGGTCAAAGTTTATGAGCAAAATGGGTTGGCCATGCTGACGTCAGCATGACATCAGCATGGTGACATGGCAACACACAAAGATGTGGATGAATCAGAACTTGACACGTGGTGAGTTGATGTCAATAGGTGCAGTTGACATGGACCTATCATATCTTGACACATGGCATCCAACATGGCAGGTGATGTGGCGAGGCAACGAAGTGGACATGTGACATGTTGACACGTGTCTTCTTTCAGGGAGTTAAATTATGCCACGTGGCACCCTAATTAGTTTGGCTTAAATTACTTTTGGCCAAAATTGAAGGTTGGGGGTCGAACCCCCAACCTCATAACTCCCAATAAATCTGCCCACCATTGCGCCAAAGATCTCAAAATGGGGTTGTGAGCTCTTAAAATGAATTCTTAAAATGGGGTTGTGAGCTCCTCACAACTCACATCAAATACCTCTTTAATAGCATCACTCAAAATGGCTTTCCGGCTGAATGGGCTACCAGTGTGGTCACCCCCTTACATAAAAGTGGGGATATCAATAATCCCTCTAACTATCGAACTATAATGGTCAATCCTCTTCTTGGTAAACTTTATGGGACCATGTTAGAGCGCAGAATCAGTAATTGGGCCGAAAGGGAAGGTAAAAGGGAAAAGGGGCAAGCTAGTTTCAGACCAAGGCATTCTACCATAGATCATTGCATCATGTTTAGGCACTTCATTGAGAAAGTTTGGGACACTCAAGGGGCTGAAGCTTTTTGTTGTTTCGTTGAACCAACAATTAATTGGGCTGTAAAAAGTCACATTATATCCAAGAGTTCAACCCCACGTGGGAGCATGATGAGAAAGACTATCTAAGGGTTACAATTAAAGGAAAGGCTAGGCTTTTGGTCGCTCAATTAAGAACCAGGTCACACCATCTTAGATGCGAGACAGGTAGGTGGGTTGTCCCCAAGGAGGCTTGGGAACAAAGAACTTGTATTTTTTGCAACAAAGGGACTGTCGAGACAGAATGACACTTCATGATTGAGTGTGTTGCTTATGATGATATCCATATCCAATATGAAGACAATTTTAAGGTGGATAATCTAAATGAGCTTTTCAGGGAGACTAGGCTCCTCAAAACTGCTAGCTTTCTGATCAAGATCTATAATAGAAGGGCTGACATGGAAAAGAACTTGAAAATGGTTAAAGTTTCGGTGCTTGGTCCCATAGACTGATGGTCTCATGGACGTCATTAAAAACCATTCATTCATTCATTCAAGTTGTTAGGGAAACAGTTTTATATAAACAAGGTAAGTTGCATATTAGGGGGTCACGTGGTTTGAACCGTTGAACTCTCCCCCACAATCCTTGGCCACCACCATTGAACCAACAATTAATTTGGCATTTGAAATGGAGGCTTAACGTTTCTATTAAAAGGTAAAGAGTGGTAGATATTAAAAGGAGGGCTCGGGCCCCCTAAATATAAGCAACTAAAAACCTTTAAATTTTTAAAGAAGCTGATTTTTAAACAACATATTAAGGTTGAATCTCCTATAGCTGATGAAATATACCCCCTCAAATTAAAAGGGAATCTCTTTAAATTTGATCTTAAACCTTTTAAGATATTCAAAGCCCGAATAATGATAATGATGAGGGGGCTTAATTAAAATACTAAAAGATTAATAGATCGATTTAAAGATTATGTAAGGGATTTAAATGATATTTTAAAGATATTGTAAAGCCCGGAATTATATGGGCCATGAATTAAAGGGAGAAGGTTATTTCGAGAGATTTATTCTTGTAATTGGGGGGATTTTCAAAGATTTTTACTATTGTAAATAGGATATATAGTTGATTTTGGAAATCATATGGTTTTAAACCATATTGGGAATTTTTCATGTATAAAAAGGGGGGAGTTTAGGACTTTGGGTAACCAAGTGGTGAATTATGAGGGAATTCTTTTGGGGAATTAAATAACTTTGGGAGGTTAGTCTATGATAGTGAATTGTTTGTCTTTGAGCTTGATTTCAAGCTTGTTGTACTTGGGAGAGAAGGACTTTTTGTAATTCATTATCAAGGAGACTTGAGGAGACTCTGTAACAGTTGAAGCCTTGTAAACCATTTTCTGGAGCATAATAAAATATTTGTCACTTTGTTGGAGAGGGACCCAGAGACGTAGCTGTTTGGTGAAATTCGTTATCAATTTGATGTTTCTTGTCTTCTCTTCTTTATCTGATTTCATTGTTTAATCATTGTAATGTTTTTTAAGCATTTCAATTACGTTAATCATGTTTTCAAGACCTTCAATTTAATAGTTGTAAAATTTATTATTCACGTGCAAAAGTATTAGATCCTAACATTAGATCAAGTGGTATCAAAGCTTTGTTGTGACTAGTGTTTGCATAAGTGAATGATAATGAGAGCCAAGAGCCAATGAGGTGAAGGCACGCTAGAAAAATAGAATCCTAAGATCGATAAAACGAAGAAATTTTCCAAGGATGGAAGGATCGAAAGCTAGAAAAAGTATTGAGCTTGATGAGGAGAGTTTTCAATGAGCTTTTCTCGAAATGAAGGCAATGGTGGAAGAACTCTACCAAGAAAGACAAGAACAGAAGAAGCATGAAAAAGGAGATTTATCAAAGTGAGAAAAGCATGAAGAGTGAAAGAACAAAGGGAAAAGACCAGGAGGTGGTGATGAGCCTCCAGAAAATCCTTCTTCTCAATCTTCTCCTTCTTATATGTCTTCTCCTTCTTCTTCTACTAATTCTATTTCTTCTGCTAATCCTTTCAAGGGTGCACATAAGCCTAAAATTAAATTGGTTGTAAAATTTGATCTACCTAAGTATTGTGGGGAATTAAATGCTAAGAAATTAGATGACTGGGTTCAACAAGTAGAAGTGTATTGTAGAGTTCAAGGTCTTCTAGATGATGCTTCTATGATCCAATTAGCTACTCTTCGGTTGGGAGGAACAACTCTCACCCAGTGGGAGAGTAGAACTTGGGCATAAATTTCACAACATGCTAGAGTCAATTTAACTTGGTTAGAATTTTTTAATGCTCTTAAGAAGCAATTTTATCCCCTAGGCCATATGCAATAGTTAATGATGGACTAGAAAACTTTTAGGCAAGGGAAAGGTCAAACTGTCCAAGAGTACACCCATGAATTCAGGAAAAGGGCTATTGCATTGAATGTACCATTGTACACCCAGGACACATTGCTTAAGTACATAGGTGGTCTTCACTCTTATCTAATACATTCCATTTTGGTTTTGAATCCTAGTAATTTGGATGAAATATGTGTACAAGCCACACACTTAGAATCAAGAGGTAAGAGTACTTTCATTGATAAGTCTGACAAGAAGCCATCTAAGCCTGAAGGTAAATATGAAGATAACGGAAAGGGGAAGAAGACAACTACCATTAAAAAGTAGGATGATAAGCTCACATGCTCTCATTATGGTAGGAAAGGCCATGATGAAGATCACTGCTGGCAGTTGCATCCTGAATTGAAGCCAAAATGGGTTTGTAACAAAAAGGTAAGAAGGATGCCGAAAATGTTGTTATGGATCTTGGTTCAAAGTCTGAAGACAAAACTAAGATAACAACAATGGGATTAAAAGGTAAGGCTTCTAATGTTTCTATTGCTAGTTTTGCTTCTACTCCTCAAGTCTATGATGTTGGACCAAAGATAGTAAAACAAATGAGTTATTTCACATAAGGGTTGTTGCTAAGCACACTAAAATTGATAGACTCATAGATAGTGGTTCTCAAATTGACTTAATCTCAGAAGATGTAAGGAATTTGAGATTAAAAACTACACTGCATCAGAGACCTTATCCACTAGGTTGGGTATGCGAAAATAATGAATTGCAAGTAACAAGACAATGCACTTTAAGATTCACAATCACAAGTATGTTGATGAGGTACAGTTTGATGTAGTTCCACTAGATGTATGTGGGATAGTGTTGGGTAGCCCGTATTTGTATGATCAAAAATCTATTTTCTATAGGGAACTTAATCATTATCATCTGTTTAAACATGGCATCCAATATATTGTACATTCTCACAGGATCAAGACAGGTAGATCTTTTGCAAACATAGGGCAGTTGAAAAGGGTGATTAATGCAAGTAAATATTTGTCTCTTATGTGTCAATTCAGGTGGTTCTAGACATGAACTTGAAGAAATCAAGGCTAATCATGATCAGCTATCACATGATACACCAACAGTACGACATGAGGAAACGGTAAAAGAAAGCATTGATGGTCCAAGTCCTCAACATATGGTTGGGAATTTGTAGTTTCCCTTGGGTAAAAATGTTCTTGTTGTGAAAGATAGAAATATTGTTAATTCATTCTATTTTGTATCTACATTATTATTCATCTTGATATTAGTCAGTGGTTATTGGTTAATGGTTGTAACAGTTGATGCATATGGAAGTGATAGAATGATGTATGTGTTCAACAATATTATTGCAGTCTTGATTGTGGTGATGAGCCAGGTGTGCAGATGGACAAATGATACAAGACAAGTGGGGATGCCATACCCTCACTTAAATTCTGAATAAATGTAACTTTTGGAGGTCCAAAAGCTCTCTAGTGGGGAGGACTGATCCAGGTGGATACTTTTTGTCAAAAAATGAAGTATTCCATATGCTCCAGTAATCAGTGGCATGTCGAAGCACTAAAAAAACTAAACCTAATGCAACTTGAACAGAGCGAAAATGATCTCATACGCTCAAGTTATGCTTAGTCAAAGTTGGGTCAAACAAGGTACCAGGGGATGGTAAGAAAGGCAAAAAAATTGATCATCTCAAAATTGATCAAAAATGGTGTCAAGTCAAAGAGCTCGATGAGATGATTCCAACACTGCTTGTTTCATGTCAAATGGAGCTCGTATGGAGAAGATACGACTGGTCAAAGTTTATGAGTAAAATAGATTCACAATGCTGACGTTAGCATGACATCATCATGGTGACATGGCAACATAAAGACATGGATGAATCTAAACTTGACACGTGGTGAGTTGACGTCAACAGGTGTAGTTGACATGGACCTATCATATCCTGACACACGGCATCCAACATGGCAGTTGATGTGGCGAGGCAATGAAGTGGACCTATGACATGTTGACACATGTCTTCTCTTAGCAAGTTAAATTATGCCACATGGCACCCTGATCGGTTTGGCTTAAATGAATTTTGGCCAAAATTGAAGGTTGTTCAATAAATCCTATGGAAATGAAAAAAGTATCCCTTTTTGATTGCTTGATTTGGGAATAATTGATGATAAATTGGACTTAATAAGGCCTTGATTTAGTGTTGAGAGGTTTTTCACACATCCACATTAGGTCTTGGACCCTTGCAAACTAAACAAAATGCACTTATTGATGTCTTGTAAAGGAGTTGTAAAGTGTTGTAAAAGATATTCACGCCTCTCTAGACTTAATGAACCCATTCTCCCTTAATTCAACATTATAAAATGTATTTAATTGCATCTTCACATCAATCTAGAAGGCTTACGAATTAAACTTAACCTTAGTCTAGTGTTGTAATGTGTCCTACACATTCACATTGGATGTTGTGCCTTCCTAGGATGTGTGGACATCATTTTAGTGTTGTAAAGTGTATTTGATCACACTTTCACATTGAATTTTGTGTCCCAAGCCCTAACTGGCCTTTACATCACCATTAATAGGCCCCTATTACCCCATATTATGCATCTTGAGGCAATATTTGATTAAATACCCGACAAAGTCACCATATAAACCTGATTTTCTTATCTCCCAACAACCCAGCTAGCAAATGGGCCCCTCTGGGACTAATTAGCCATCTAAGTCCTTGCTAGGTGGGACTGATTCACCCAAGGTGGCGAATTAGTCTGATTTGGATTATTTTTGAGTTTTGAGTGGGAAAAACTAGAATTTAAGTTTATTATTATTTTATGTCAACCTTGGGGATCCAATTTATAGGTGAATAAGGTGAATTTCCTATAAAATCAAGTCTCTAAACCATAATTCACAATCTCTTAACTCATTCACACATCTTTTATCATTCATTCATCATTTATCTTCTCTATCAAGTCAAGCAAGTTAGGGTTTTTACATTCTAAGTCATCAAGATAGCTTCCACGGACATTCAAGGGAATATTCTTCATGTTTTATTACAGAACTTCAAGATCAAACATCATGGAAAGGTATTAACTCCATTGTTTCATGCTCCATTACATTCTTTCATCATTTTGGTTTAATTACCTACAAAGGGGTTTGACCAAGGCAAACCCCCATGCCCTAACATCCAACATTTCTTTCTCCCTTCTTGTGTGTTTGCAGATTTAGGCATCTTGGAGGCTTGGAAATCATTGAAGATCAAGTTGCAAAGTTGTTGAATACATCTCCTTGTTGAACAAGTCAAAATATCAACAAAAAGTCACTTTCATGTTTGGAAATCAAACTTTAAGAGGCAGACACCTATCTAGAGCCAAAGTGCAAACCGAAGACTTCAGTTTCCATCTTTGGACTTTTAGAAATTCAAAAGTGGACTGATTCACCATGGATGGTGAATGAGTCCCATTGTCGGGCCTGAAATAGGTTTTCTGTAGTTTTGGATACCCATTTGCTCGAAATGGGCTCCAGAACAATTTCCTAGATCTGGGACTAATTCGCCCTAAATGGCGAATGAGTCATAGTAGGCTAAATTATTAGTATTAGTAGCATTCCAAATGTCATTTCCAGTCTCCATCAAGTTTACAGGTGCACCTCTTCAGTTTCATCCAATTCTGTTGTAATTTACTTTCATTTCTAGGTGTTTTTACATTACACAATGTGTTTTCAAACAAGTTACATTTCTTAGGTTTTGCATTCGTAACTCATTTACTTTTTTAGTGTATTACATTTAGATCATTTCATTGGCATACTTCATTCATATTTCATCTACTCTTGCATTAGTTTTGAATGTGACAAATTGGCCATTTTGGCCCTTCTTTCTTCTTTTAAGTGAAAAATCCTAGAAGTGCTAGAAAGGATTAGGGTGCCAAAATCCTTTGTTACAAATCCGCCCACCATTGTGCCAAAGATCTTGGGTTATTTATAGCAGGGCAAAAAATTTATATAAACAAGGTAAGTTGCATATTAGGGGGTCACGCGGTTTGAACCGCTGACCTCTCCCCCACAATCCTCGACTATCACCGTTGAACCAATGATTAATTCAACATTTGAAACAAAGGCTTATTGATTTTATTAAAAGGTAAAGAGTGGTAGATATTAAAAGGAGGGCTTAGGCCCCCTAAATATAAGCCACTAAAAACCCTATAATTTTTTTAAAAAATCTATTTTTAAACAACATATTAAGGCCAAATCTCCTATAGTTAATAAATATATCCCCTAAAATTAAAAGGAAATCTCTTTAAATTTGATCTTAAACCTTTTAAGATATTCAAAGCCTAAATAATGATAATGATGAGGGGGCTTAATTAAAATATTAAAATATTAATAGTCTTATTTAAAGATTGTGTAAGGGATTTAAATGATATTTTAAAGATATTGTAAAGCCCGAAATTATAAGGGCCATGAATTAAAGGGAGAAGCTTATTTTGAGAGATTTATTCTTGTAATTGGGGGGATTTTCAAAGATTTACTATTGTAAATAGGAGATATAGTTGATTTTGGAAATCATATGGTTTTAAACCATATTGGGCAAACTTCATGTATAAAAAGGGGGGAGTTTAGGATTTTGGGCAACCAGGTGGTGAATTATGATGGAATTCTTTTGGGGAATTAAATAACTTTGGGAAGTTAGTCTATGATAGTGAATTGTTCATCTATGTGCATTGGAGCTTGAATTAAAGCTTGTTGTATTTTGGAGAGGAGGACTTTTTGTAATTCATTATCAAGGAGATGTGAGGAGACTCTATAACAGTTGAAGCCTTGTAAACCATTTTTGGAGCATAATCAAGGATTCGTCACTTTATTGGAGAGGGACCCAGAGATGTAGCCATTTGGTGAACTCTGTTATCAATTTGATGTTTCTTGTCTTGTCTTCTTTCTCTAATTCTAATTCATTATTTAATCAGTGTAATGTTTTTTAAGCATTTCAATTACGTTAATCATGTTTTCAAGACCTTCAATTTAATCATTGTAAAAGTTATTATTCACGTGCAACAGTCCTAGATCCTAACATCAAATCACTCCCCGATTCATAACACTCCCAATGTGGAGCTTATGGACGAGAATAAGGGTCAAGATGAGGAGGATGTTGAGAAGAATCATGCGAACTCGAAGCCTCTAAAGGTAAATTCCCTTTCTGAGGACTTCTCCTATCTCAATGATGATTCCACCTCTATGTTTGAGCTGCTGGAGATGGCAAGGGTAGGGGCCACTGGAACTTTTAAGTTAGCTAAATAGACTCTTCAGGAGATTAATAAGGTTAACATTAAAATAAGGGGTTTGAAGGAGGACTTGAAGAATATTCTGAAAGGCTCGACTTTGAATATTTTGATCGGCATAATTGTGGACCTTGAGGGCTCCTTCCATGATTTCAAATTCCTGTGAGAAAAGCGCTTGGCTGGTTTAGAAGCCAAGATATTGGATACTAATTCAGATATAAAGAAGCTTCTCCATGCTTGTCACATTTCAGTGAAGAATAGTGTGGACTCTTTAGAAGTCTTGTTTCGTAAATTTAGTGAGCTCAAGGAGGACCAATTGTATTCTTTTGAGTTAATGGAGAAAGATCACTCGGCCAAAGGTAAAGGAAAAAAAGGTGTGAAAGATGATGTTAAGGCCTTGCTATTAGAGGGTTAGTTGACTGGAAGAAATCCTTTAAAGCTGAGAAGAAAGAGTTGCTAACATGATTGAAATGCACATGAGCTAGGAGCTTGAGGTGGCCAACACCTTAAGCAATATGAAATAGTGTTTTGTTCTCTTTTTTGTATGTTGTCTATTTACTGTTGGGACATGGTTTCTTTCCTATTTTTTTGTCGTTTTGTTGATGTTGGGTGCTACTGATAGTTTAATGTTTTATCTCTTGAGCAACACTTTATTTCTTTTGTTGTTCTGGGTTGTGGTCTATTGTTGGTTTCTTACTGTAGTATCTTTTGAGCAACATTTTGTATCTTAAGTTGTAAACAGTTTTGAGTCCCTTCAAAACCTACTTTTTCCATATAATCAATACTCGGTAACTATGAAATGAGATGTAACATGTACTCTCCTTCAGTATTACAAGCTTGCTAAAGGCAAGGTAAATGCTCTCTTTTTCCTTGCATTGTCATCTTTTCAATAGCATATTCATATTCTAGCGTGTTTATCTTCTTTATCTTGTTAATCTAAATTGTCTATTATCTATTTATTTCTCTAATTGTCTTCTTGGTTGCTCGTGGAGGTGGAAACACCAAAATGGGGGTTTGACTAAGGAAAATCCCAAAACAACCCCAATATTTTTCATTATCTCTGTGTAGATTGTTTGTGTGGAGCATTGTGGGAGGTTGTGCAATGTTGGTCCACTTGTGAGTCTATTTCTCTCCTTTCTCTCTTGTCATCTCATTTTGTTTAAATAATTGTATGTTAGTATTCTTCTTGTTATCATTTATATTATTTTAGCATTTTGTTAGTGTAGTTAACATTCAGATTTCAGTTCCCAAATATATAGTAGATTCCTTGTGTTTTTGTCTATAAGTTATGCCCTTGGATCACACCACAGGGACACCCACATGTTGCACTATTGTCCTCTAACCGAGAGCTAGCTAGCATGCTCCTAAGACTTCAAAGGTCTGCTCTTTCAGTCTCTAAAGTCCTTTTTCCAAAATCTATTCTAAAACATAAAATATTGTAAAAACTCCCCTTTGTCGTCTTTTGTCACCTAATCTTAGCCTTTTGAGGTAGTTGAGGTCCATTTGCTCCTTGTAGACTCTTCTTTGTCCTAAAGACTCAGAGTAGTGAATCTCCTCCTCTACATTTTGGTGAACCTGACGTGAACCGTTACTTCCCTTTTTCTTTTTGTTGAAAATTTTCTTCTTTTATCAGGATGTGTATTGGATAGAGAATTGTGATGTTTTTATGAGCTTCACAACCCAATCCACTACCTCTAGGCATGTAGTTAGGAGTTATTGGAATCTTGATATGGGGTCTAGAAGGTTCAGTCCTCCCCATCAAGGTTTGGATTTTGAGGAGTAGTCTACGAGACTCATTGTCGGATTCTCCCCTCCTCATGTTGAAATTGAAACACATACCCTACCAACCTCTCCTTCGAAATCTTCCTCCCCCTTAGATGAAGAGTCTGCTCTTATGGTTCCTCTTATCATATTCACTCTTTGGAAGTAAGACTTGGAGAGTTCAAAGAATTGTTAGAAAAGTAAAATTCTTATTCTTAGGCTGCTCCTCTCTGTAACAGTTCGAGGAATTTACTTATTCTCAATTATAGAGGTTTGGAGTTTCTTAAAGGAATTGTAAATATTATGGAGAGCCATGTCCTATCATACACTTTTGCCTTGGGTAACCCCCAAGATGTTCAGTCAAAAATCACCGGTTACCAATTGAATGTTTTGAGGCCAAGAGTGTCTATCCATATAGCTGAAATAGGTCCTTTTGTCAATACTACTACTAATAATGCTACCATCGCATCCGAGGAAATTCTTGCAATTAGAGTGAATTGAGTTCCCTTGAATTTTGAAGTCCCTACATCTGGAACTCGGAACACCTCCACCTCTGGTGTTGCAACTAGTCATACTCTTTCAATAGATCATGTCCTCAATGCTCTATTATAGAACATAGGGTAGATGTAATCTTAATTGGCAAACTTGACTAGTTTTTCTTCTCAACCCATGTTCTAGCCATATTGTTGTCATAGCCCTTTGTCATTTGTTATTCTAAATACCCCCATCCCTCAAGGGATGAAGATTCCTAAATTTGAAAAGTACAGTGGCAAAGGAGATTTGCAAACAAATGTCTCATCTTTTAATGCCATGTGTACCAACTTCTTCCACCATGATGCTCTGTTGGCAAAACAATTTTCACGTTCCCTCAAGGACACTGCCTTAGAATGGTATTGCTCCCTTCCTGATAATTATATTTTATGTTTTTACCAATTAGTAAATCAGTTGTTACAACAATTTTGAGCAAACATCGGAATGAAGGTCACCTTTACTAATCTCATACTATGCAAGAAGGGTACACACGAAAAAGTAATTGATTTTATTTCTTGTTCCCAAGCTCTATTTTTCCAAATCTCCTATTCCCTACTAGATTTTGACGTACAATATGTGTTCATTGGGAACTTGTTGCCGACATTGCGAGATAAATTCCTTCTAATGAAATATCCCTCTTTCACTCATCTATGTGTTGTGATATGTGAGTATCAGTGTATGGTTGCTCAGTATTGGGATTCCTCATTCTCCTGTCTTGATGGTTGTTTAGTTGTCTGTCTTTAGAGAGTCAAAAAATAAATAAAGTGGTAGTGAACATGGTGTTCCTATTGACAAAAGTTTTGCAAGTTGAAATAGATTTTTACAAAATTGTCTAAATCTTATTATACAAATGTCCTACAAAAATTGTTAAAAGATGGTGCAATTTCTTTTCTAGAGAAGACCACTCTCTGAGCCCTATCCTAAATAGTATGATGGGCACAAATTTTGCCAATACCATCAAGTATCAGGTCATGATATTGAGTTTCTTTGTCATGTTATACAAGACCACATTGACAATGGTACCATTCGACTTGATGGTAAAAAGAAAAATTCTAATTAATCTGTAGCTAAACCTAATAGTAAGTTGTAGATTTATACAGATCCCTTTCCATCCCATTCTACTAATCTCATAACACCCGCTTCTTCATCCACTGACCCCAGTGCATCTAAGTATGTGTATATGGTTACATTTTCTCATGCTCCTCCTTCAGGTCACATGGATAAAACACCTGATATAGTATTCATGCCATGTGACTTGCCTCTCATTAAAGAGCCCTCCCCTTTGTATATATTGGCTCACATCAATTATAATGTCGTAATTGGTGTTATGGTTGACCCTATGAGTCAGGTCAATATTATCATGGAGGAGACTCTTTTCATAAACAATTTATACAAGGAGAAATATGAGGAGTCGCAAACCATGCTTTGTACCCACAATGGTCTTTCTATTCCACCCATTGGTTCTATTTATTTGTTGGTCCTAGTTGGACCTAAGTCTTTAGAAGTTCCATTCATCGTGATACCAAGGTCCGACCTCTTCAAAGTTAGACGAGGCATCCCATGACTAGTCTCTATGAACGAGGTTGCCTCTGTTATCCACAAATGCCTGAAGTTTCCTCATGAGGGAACAATGTATTCCATCCAGGACACTGGATACAAACCACTAGTGTCACATGGGGGCTTCTCCCTTTATCATTTTTGGCCCGCTCTAGTTGGACGCTTGCCACCTAGAGGGGACTTGTTATACAAGGCATACTTTAGGTATAAGACTAGCAGTTTGATCTCTAATGGTGGTTTCCCACCTTTTTCCCATGTCATCTCTCTAAAGGATTCTATGCATGCACAACAACATATTTTATCCTCTGGCCCTCCAAACCTCTTGCCCCTAGGCCTTCTCCTTTCTCTTAATCTTCTTTTGCAGCTTCCTAGCCTTTGGTAGTGTCATTTGTTCCTTCTACTGTGCCTAGCACAGGAAAGGGAAATGCACTCATGTTGTGGAATTCCAAACCAGAAGTTTTCCAACTCCCAATTTTTCCCACAATCCCCTGACCCACCCTATATGGTAAGGGGAAGCATTCCCATGGATTTGTTCTTGCATCTCAGTCTTTGAATCACCCTATTGCTCCACCTACCCCTAAGGCAAATAAAGGAAATGGGCCCATTGTTGAGACACCATCTCTCTCCCTATTTTTGTCCCTCCTCCTGTCCCTCCTTAGGAGTTTTATTTTCCACTGGTAACAGTTGTGGAGGCTACTCCTTCGATGAAGTAGGATTTC
The DNA here is from genome assembly GCA_007258455.2 of Sequoia sempervirens. Classification (NCBI taxonomy): domain Eukaryota; kingdom Viridiplantae; phylum Streptophyta; class Pinopsida; order Cupressales; family Cupressaceae; genus Sequoia; species Sequoia sempervirens. The sequence goes on along the minus strand of VDFB02000008.1, from coordinate 1,070,908 downwards.
CTAGAGTCTTCTCAATTTTCACCTCCTGGTACCCATAGCCATCGTAATCGGCTTGCATGTGAGCATACGCATCATCGAAGAGCCTTGGCTAGGGAGCGTGAAGCTTCAAAGAAGACCGAGAATGCACCTCCTCTTTTTGCTTCTACTTCCCCTGCTGCCTCTATTTCTACTCCTACTTTTATTTCTACTTCCCTTTCTACTTCCATTCCCATCACCTCTCTGTTGCTTCTAGCTTCCTTAGTGGATCCTAATGAACCTCACCCCAAGGGGATGCAAGTGTTCATCATTCCTTCTATGAAGCTGCCTCTGATCACTTCTCTTCTAGATATTCCCCCTTTCCCTCAACTTGTTGATATGCCTTTTACAAAGGTTGTGTCATTCATGACTCCTCCCTCTTCCACCTCTACTACGAGGATCCCACATCCTTCATTGAAGCATAAGTTGGAGGATGACCTCATTACAAATGATGGTCGAAAAAGGACTTCTTTTTCTAATTTGTCTTGTTCCATCTTGGCTTGTACCATCCTCATGGCAAATAAAGTGCCTCCTTCCCCAAAGTTTTTCATTGCCCCTCTTCTCGAGGTTGACAATGACTCTCAGGTTTTTCATACTTCTCCTATTCAGTCACATCACTTCACTATAGAGAAGTGTATGTTCGAATCATTGGAGGATATTCTAACTCTATCATCCATCTTTGCTAGAGCAATGATGTTAGTCTCACACGATCTCGATGAGGAAGACCTCAATGGGGCTTCTTCCTTGTCTCTTTCCATAGGCGAGTCAATAGGCACCACTCTTGCTATCTCCCCTATAGGTTCATCTTCCCTCCCCTTCCAATGGTCTAGACAGGGAGTTGGATGACTTGTTGGAGGTGTTGAACTAGAACGATACCTCTTCTTTATCTTTAGATTAGATTTGTGCACTTGTTTGTGTTTCTCCCATGCTTGTCTATTAATGTTTGTGCTCTCACTTGGAGGACCCTTGCTACCCTTGTAGGTACTTGGATACAAGAGAGAAAATTTGTCGTACATTTCTTTTATTTATATAATTATTCTTCTAAATGTCATACACTTTGCTTTTTCACGTCGGGAATGATGCAAAGCGTTGGGGCATTTAGGCCTCTACCATGTTGACCCGACTTTTTATTTTGTCTTCATGTGCTCTTCTTCCCATTCCGATCTATTTAGGGGGGTGATGAAAGTTGTTGTACCCAAAATAAATTTTTGGAATTATGCTTAAATTGAGCTAAATTGTGTAAAAATGTTGTCAAAAGTCTATTTTAGGTCAAACCAAACATAGGGTTTTTGTGGGTTTCTGTCAAGGAATATATGTGCAAAATTTTGAAAAATCAAAAATTAGGGTTTCGTACCCCTATTTTTAGGGAAACCCTTGAAAATAGGACCTTCCTGGAAACAATTGAAAATTATTTTGATAGGATTAATTGACTTCAGAATCACACTGGTCAAGTTAGAATCATCAAAAGATATGTTTTACTCTGGTGGGTCTATTTCTGTTTTTTAGGAACAAAGTTAGGAGCTTCGCAGCCATTAATGGCAGATTGGCCAGTACCAAATGTTGAAAGCTAAGCTTCAAAAAAATCAACAAAGAAATCATGGTAGAAAAGGACAAAAATGGTGATCTTTGACGGAGGAGATTTCTAAAACTGAAAAAGGTCAATATTTGACTAACTCTAGAAATGTTACGAAGGAGAAATCAGTCCATGATTCAAAAAGAGCCCTTTTCAGAGAGGGGCACACTTGATTCTTAGGAGGAAAATGCAGTAATTTGATCACTCTAAGACAGTCATCCTCTTCGCGTACGTGCTGGCTCGACAACGTAACAATCAACAAGATCATCTGATGAAGTGATCGCCGACAAATATCAATAGAGTGAGAAGAGGTAGTTGACGAAGACATCAAAAATGGTTGTTCAACATGAGAAAAAGGGCCCTTGTCAAGCAAAGGAGCCCTTGAATGAGGTGGTCAAGATGTAACCCGTTGAGAAATGTCGCCTTCGAGAGATCTCTTCAATCCTGTTTCAGCTTGACAACGAATCTGTTAGCAAGCCTGTGAGACCGAGTTAGACGATTGTAGTGATGGATCAACTGAACATGCCAATTGAAGGATAAATCAATAAGATACAAGCTAAAAGCACCCCTACTGGCCAAGGGAACCCATATTTTTGAGGTACCTAATGACCCCGTTAGTAGTTGCGGTGTATAATGAACTTGTTAAGCTATCAACAAGCCTCTTGATCAAATCAAAAGCACTTTCATCGAACCTGCCAAGAAACCGGTGGAAGCAATCAAGTGGAAAATGTCCCAAAAAGAGACTAAATGTAAAACATGGTAAAACATGCTAAGGCATGGGAAAAAGAGCCCTTTCCAAAGAAAGGCACCCTTTATTTTGGGCCCTTAAATGCTGTCAGATGGCAGAAAGTTCTCCAGGATGACCTTCACCGTTTGGGTCAATCTCAACAATGAAGTTATTAGCACGGGAATCTGACGAGGCAATCAACCTGGAGTGAAGATCAAACAGGAGCAATTTCCAAGGTGAAAATCAATGACAGAAAGAGCAAAAGCGCCCCTGCTGGCCAAGGGCACCATTGCTTTCAAGGACCTTAAACTGACTTCCATAAACTAAAATACCAGCCATCCTTTGCATGACTAAGCTAGCCACCTGATGAATCATCAAACATGATTGCCTGACTCACTGATCAACGAGAATTTCAAATTAGGGTACGGGAGTTCTTAATGTAGAAGTTGAAGAACATATATCAAAAAATTGGCTAAGGAAAGACCAAAAATGCCCTTCCTAGAGAAAGGCGCCCAACCTTTTGGGGCCTTAAACTCATTTTTTCAACTTAACACCTCCCAAGAACAGTTCTTCAGCACAGATCGAGCTTCACAGTGAATCTATCAGCACTAGCTTAGGATCGACTGATTAACTTGGAACGAGGATCAAACAGAGGTCATTCAACATGAAAAAATGATCAAAAGAGTTCAAATCTTGAAAAGGACGCCTAAAATAGTCAAGGCATGTTTTGTTGACCAAGTAAGAGATTTTGGAGGAAAATTGTTTCAAACAACCCACAATCAGTGGGATTTGGCTTTGGGAACTCTAGATCAAGCCAAATCTCTCCAAAATCATGAGTTGGCACCCACATTTGAAGGATTCAAACTTGAATCAATATGAACCAAATCTAAGCATCCCATTTCATTATTTCTTTTGCAGGTTGAAGGATAAAACAACCATTTACTCTCCAAGGCGTATTTTCAAGATTTGAAGGAGGTTTTTGACCATTCTTCATTATTTTTCGAAGATCAGTGGCATAGAAAGATAAATTCTCAGAGGTTGCATCTAGAAGCACTTTTTTCCAGAAAGATAGAGAATAAATTCCAATCTTCCTCTTGTCTTTTTCCTCTCTTTTGTCTTAAACTTCTTGCATGTCCAAGAAAACAACAAATAATCAAATATCTGACCAACTGGGTATGATCAACATAGCATATTGAACAATATCCATGTGTTAGATTTTTTCGGGAAAAATAAGCCTTTGTTGCCTCTAAAACCTCTGCCCTGAAGGGCTCTTGCATTTACAAGAAAAAGTGATTTTTTGGGATTTTTAACGTTCTGGGTCCATTTAGAAAATTATTTTAAGTAAAATCCATGTCTCATATTTTTTTCATAAAATTACCCCTTGGCAGGCTATTTTTAGCAGTGGCAAGAAAGGTTGTCTGAACACATCCATGTTTATAGTCAACAGTCAAGTTTTTCATTATACAGTACTTCAAGCTAAAATCAAGACCAAAACAGTCCTACTTCATGACTTTCTAAAAACACTCGACACAAGCATGCATCAAGTGAAGTTCGTAATCAAGTTGGACGCCTTGGAAGGCGTAAATGACATCATCGTTCAACGGATAACCAAATACAAAAGGTAGTCATTCTAAACAGAGACCCACCACTGGTTATTACCACATACCTTCCACATTCCAAGTCAACTCAAAATAGCATTAAATGTGACTGGAGTTAACTTGATGCCCCTTTCCCAGTTAACTCTAGGTCCCACAGATCATGCATGTCAGATCCCACTAATTGAGGATGTCTAATTAACTTCCATAATTTGTGGATCTCAGATCTCCACTAAACGTGGATGTCTATTTTGGAGGCACACTTTATAATAAAGTTCACCTTTAGTTTAGTTTCAGTCAACTGAAGTAGTTTCCAGTTGACTCTTTGTTTAGTTTCAGTTAACTGAAGTAGTTTTCTAGTTAACTGATTGCTCACCTACTTTTAGACATAAGAATGAATCTTGTTGATTGGCAAGAAGTGATTGTTAACTCAAGGAGATTTTAGGGTTTCCTACTCCTTTGAGTTCTATAAATAAGAGCCTTGGGCTCATGATTTTGTAACTTTACTTCACGGTAGCAAAATAATGAGTAATTTTTCCTTCATATTGTTCGCTTAGTATATGTTCTTGGATTGTATTTGTTTTAGTTAAGCACTAAGTACAACTTGTACTCTCTCTACTCAGATAGGTGTGTCCAATCTTTGTTCATGTATCATTGGTTTGATCACAACATGTGTGATTGTCTCTTTGAGATAAGTTGTCATCCCAACGTGTATTCTTTGGTGAAGTATTGAGATAATAAATCAGGAGAGTTACCATGCCTTTGATCCAAAAGTCTCAAGGTTTTATCATTATGTGTTGTGATTAATAATTTGTTTTTGATCTACACCTCGGAAAGGCCTTGGTGCCTCCTTGGGAATTTAGGAGATAAGATTATCGTCTCTTTGTTGTTTCTCGTAATTTACTTTTTAGCCTACACCTCATAAAGGTCTTGGTACCTCCTTGGGAATCTTGAGATATAAATTACTGTAAGGATTACTTGTGTGAGTTCTATTTTAGTACAGATCTAGGAGTTCAGATCCTTCAGATGCATCCTGAGAGACCTATTCGACCAAGTGATTGAACCATCCATTCCCGCTCCTATGCCCTCATGCTCTGTTAATGTTGGAATATTGTGCCTCAATCTCACAGGCTGAAACCTCTGAAAGAGCAAAGTCGGTGTGACATCTTTATTGTCTGGTCAACTAGCAACTGTGGAACCTTGTGAAATGTTTAGGTCGCTGAGACCTTGTTGTTGTCTTGCCGACTGGAGTTATCACTGTGACTTGTTGTGTTTGTTGTAACCCTCTGCCGAGTGGGTTGGTCTTGCCGACGGTTTGGTTCCTAGCAGATGTCAGGGAAACTCATGGCGGCTATAGTTATCGGGGAGACCCTTGGCCGAAAGGCTTGCTTCGGTATGATGTCTCATTGAATAGCGGAAGTCTTGCCAACATTGCTACATGTGTTTGTTATCGGGTGTCTTCGGTGAGACTCCTGGTGACTAAAGTCATCGGCGAGAGGTGTGAACATTCAGTAAGAACTCTTAGCTGCGACGAATGAAGTCTCACCGACGGTAGGAAATTTCGGTGTAACATGAAGGCTTCGGTATGTTCTCTTGGCGAATAGTGATTGTCTCACCGATGGGAATGCTGGTGTCTATGTGACCTTTTGAACATCGGTATGACCTCTCACCGAATAGCGATAGTCTTGCCGAATAGCGCTACATGTGTTGGATATCGGTATGATGTCTTGGCGACAAGGGGAAGTCTGAGCGACTATTTTTGAACTTGGTGTAACCTCTTGCCGAAGGTGATGACTCTTGGCAATATCGACGGTTGGGCTTTGTGGCATCAGGGAGACACGGTTAGTGTCTCACCGACATGCGAACACAGTTTGAATGCTTTGACCGATTGGAAGACTATCCTACGTGGTGTGTCTTCAACCAATCAGGGAGCAGAATGGGAACCGCTAGCAGTTGAATTGTTATGGCCGTTTTTGTAAGGAAGTTCAATAGACAGGAGCGACATGGATATACTCAGGAATTGAAGATGATGTTCGGTTCAACGAATGGTTGGATGAACAGTTCGATGAGTGATCAGTGTGAATTCAATTCAGAGAGCATTGTAACTAGAATGTTTCCTGTACAAGGTTGATCAAGGATTATGCTGTTGTAAATTGACATCAAAAAGATAAGTCTGATCTCTGTATGTAATTCCATTATTGTAATACAAAGAGGCCTTTCTTGGTGTGGTGGGTTTTTCTCCCGTAAGGGTTTTCCCACGTAAATCTGGTGTTCATCTGTGTATGTTCATTTCTCTGTTTCTATTTCTTTCAAGTGTATCTTAATTGGACTATAATTGAAAATTTAAATTCACCTCTGCATTCTTCCCTGAGGTTTTGATGTTAGGAGAGTTAGTTCTGCACCTTATCTTTCCTTACAGTTAATCTTGAGGATATAGGATAGATTAAAAGCCAACTTAGTCATAGTTAAGATTTGCCAAAATTAGAGAAAAAGCTTAGCTATGACGCATTGTGTTTATGTATCCTTGTGTCCTACCATCAAGTAAAAAAGACAGGATAGTAGTTTACTTACTTTATCTCTTTCATTTATGCATAAATCAACAAGAGGGATCTTCCCCTCCCAATTTGAAGAAGCAAACACTAATAACTTGCAATAGCTAACCATTACCAATAAGCACTCCAGAGGTGCTAATTGAAACGCCAACAAAAGTTCATACGTATTATACTGTATTTATCTATGTCTATGATTAGTTCTAACCCTGAATAATTGGATCCCCCTGTGATCTTGATTTCTTCATCTCTGCTCTTTCGTGATGTTGTGGATTCTATGTGTTGTCCCTCACGTGACAACATTCCATGAATACATCTTGCTATGTATCTCATGCCACATCATCTCTTTGCCATTCTCTTCTCCTTAGAATGTCATTTGCTCCTTTGCATAACACACATCATTCTAAGGGGGGGCCTATCATATCTCCTTATTTTTTAAAAGAGATTTAAAAATGTATTTATGTCTTGTTGTCTTATAATCTCGTCATCTAGCTTGGGGGCAATTTGACTAGATTTGTCTTTTTTTGTGATTGTCTTGCAACACAGTTTGTAGCAACCATAAGCTTATTTTCTTGTCGTATGGTCTCTAGCCTTGCTAGCCATACCTATCAACGTCGTTTTTTAGCTTATTAGATTATGTCATGTCATGTCTATGAAAATTAATCATGTCTATTTTATGATTTTTCGCCTAACATGTTTGTTTGCAGCTAACATGTTTGTGGTGAGATTGCAGTCAGCTTTGCAAGATGGAAGACCCTGTCCTCTTCGTGTCTTGGCTTAGCTTCTCCATCGCATATACACGATCAAAGACCTGCATCCTCTTCATCTTAGGTATATTCTCTTCAACCTTTTGTTAGTTTAGCTCACACATGTTTAGAATACATATGCTCGCTAAAGGGGACAAAATATAGTGTTGTAAAATTACACCTTAGGCAATTTCACACTACATAACCCTCCCTTTAGCCTAATAAAGATGGTAATGCAAATTCTCCTTTTCCTCACCTTCAAATTCATCCTTAACCCTTTGTTTTTGTTAGTTAAATGAATTCTTGTCGGGGATGCTTCTGTGACGCGTAGACGTCCTGACAAGATTTCTGGCTTTGTGATCATTGGGACGTTATGCTTCCACCTGCCCGTGAAGTGTAACACTTTTTTGGTTGTAGATGCACCTGAAAATGACCTCTTTGCATGCTATTATCCTATTTTTTCACTCTCTCATTCAATCTTTCATTCTATCATTCTCATTCTCAAGCTCATTCTACATCACCTCTACACCATTTTTCTCAAACTCTCTTGCAAGTTCTTGGCTCCTACATCGATGTCTCAGCTCTCTCAGCTCGTCTAGAGTGTTGTACTCTCCTTCGACATTATAGGCTTGCTAAAGAGAGGGTAAACACTCTCTTTTTCCTTGCATTATCATTTTTTCAGTAGCATATTCATATTCTAACATGTCTATCTTCTTTATCTTGTCAATATACATTGTCTACTGTCTATTTCTTTCTCTATTTGTCTTATTGGTTGTCTGTGGAGGCAGAGACACCAAAATGGGGTTTGACTAAGGCATACCCCAGAACAACCCTAACATTTTTCATTGTTTCCTTGTGTGTAGATTGTTCATGTGGAGCGTTGCAGGAGGATGCATAGAGTTGGACCTCTTGTGAGTCTGTTTCTCTTTTTTTCTCTCTCATCATCTTATTTCGTTTAAATTGTTACATGTTAATATTCTTGTTGTTGTCATTTCTATTGTTTTAGCATTTTGTTAGTGTAGTTAAACATTCATATTTCAATTCTCGAATAAACAATAGATTCCTTGCGTTCCTATTTGCAAGTTCTGCTCTTGGACCGTATGAGACCATAACATGTTGTGGGGGAATTCGTGCGCTGTGCTGTCATCCTCTGGCCGAAGTTTGCTCTTTCGATCCTTGAAGTCCTTTTTCCAAACTCTGTCCTAAAACATAAAATATTGTAAAAACTCCCCTTTATCGTCCTTTGTCACCTAACTTAGTCTTTTGAAGTAGTTAATGTCTATTTGCTTTGAAGTAGTTAATGTCTATTTGCTTCCTATAAACTCTACTCTATCCTAAAGATTTAGGAGTAGCAAATTTCCTCCTCTCCGGATAGTAAATTTAGCAAATTAGTTGATCAAAATACATAATAGAAAATCCAAAATCCAAAATGAATGAATGAGGGATTTTAATGTCGTCCATGAGACCAAAAAGTCTAAGGGATCGAGAACCACAAAACTACAGAATCTCCAAATTCTTTTTGATGTTGGATCCCCTCTATGAATTTTGATAAAAAAACAAGCAGTCTTGATGATTTTTTCTTCGTCAAATAGCTCGTGCAGGTTGTTGATCTTCAAATTGCCCTCATATTGACTACAAATATCCTCATAAGTCGTGCACTCCATGATAACATGCCATTCTATCTCAACCACCCCTTTGCTACAAAACATGCAAATTCTATCCTCCCACGCTTCCTTAGATATAGTCCACCTTCCAGTTTCACACCTTAGATGATGCGACCCGGTCCTCAATTGAGAAATTAGCAACCGTGCTTTACCCTTAATAGCAACTTCTAAATAATTTTTATCTCCATGCTCCCAAGTTGGGTTGAATTCTTTGACATAGTGGGCTTTTTTTCGGCCAATCTGCTTTGTCCACATGGCAGCCAAGAAAAGGTAATCAAATAAATGTAGGGTTGACGTTGCTAAAAGAGAAGAATAGAATAGAATAGAATAGAAGACTCTTAACGTCCACGAGACCAAAAGAAGGCCTATGGGACAGTGACCCCTGCTATTTTAGCATTGTGAAGCGCTGTTCTCCTACCATTAAGTTTGATAATGAGCTCTCCCATTCTGCCCAGCCAATCCATGCTAAATAAATCTTGAAAATTTATAGCTGTTAACCCACTTGTGTAGCTTCCTCTGATGTCACTATAAGCTTTACAATCTAGGATAAAATGTTTTTCAGTTTCCACTTGCCCATCAGCACAAAAGATACAAACCCTCTCTTCCCAAACTTCTTTTGGCCTTTTCCATCTCCCCGTTTCACACCGAAGACGATGTGAGTTAGTCCTCAATTGTGCAATGAGAATCTTTGATTTCCACGAAATATTTGCCTCTATATGTGCTTTTTGTTGATGGTCCAAATTGGGATTAAATTCTTCAACATAATATTTTTTCTTTCTCCCAACCGCTCTTGTCCACATAGCCTCGCGAATTTTTTTCAACCACATATAACTTTAATTCCTTGCTATTATTAGAGCACTTGCTCAAATGAATGTTCAACTTGTTCATCCACTTACAATTTTGTTTCATCCATGCCTTTTTTTTTGGCCCTAAGACTCCTCTAAAAACAACATTTGGCCACCGTTGAGCTTCCATCTGCTCAACCTTTTTCAAATATCTCAAAAGACTCACCATAGCGATGGCCTCAATAGGAATTGCCCCCGTTTCAACAAGAAGTATCTCATAAGGAATCAAAGCTTTTAGTTTGAATTTGCTTGTGATCAAACGCTTTTGAATTCTCTCTATTTGTGCCCACTTGATGCTAGAAGTGCTGCTAGCCCAAATTTCACAACCATAGAGGACCACCGGTATAAGTAACAGCCCAAACAATATTTGAATAGTTTTCCAATCCCATAGCTCTGCCTCTCTGCACCTATTTTGGAGAGAAAAAAGAGCTCTCCACCCTCCCAAGGTTCTTTTCCTTCTGCAAGTTTCCCAACATAGCTTGTTGTTGAAGTCAATTCCCAAGTATTTATACTTTGTTTCTTCTTCTAGGATAGTTCCTTCGAAATAGAAGTCGAACTGATTTTTTTTCTTCTTCTTAGAGAAAACTATGATCTTGGTCTTACTAATGTTAACTTGCATACCAACATCCTTGCAAAAATGCTCAAGCACAACCATATGCGCTTGCAACCCTTTTACAAACCTAGCAATCAAAATAAGATCATCTACATATAAAAGAAGCTTTACAATACACACTCCTAAAGGAGCCCCTTCTCCACCCTCCAAATTCAACCACTCCTCAAGTTTATCTATATATAGGCCAAAGAGTGTAGGAGAAAGAGGGCAGCCTTGTTTAACCCCAATATCACTCCTAAAGCTTTCCGAAGTACCTGCCTGAGTTCTGATTTTTACCCGAACTTCTTCATAAAGCCTATGGACAGCAGCTCTAAAATGCTCAGGAATGCCAAGATCCTTCATTCTATCCCACAACTTTTGCCTGGGCACTGTGTCAAAAGCCTTCCTGAAGTCCACAAAACAACAAAAGGCTTCCTCTTTCTCATCCCAAATCTTTTCAATGATATGCCTTAAAGTGATGCCATGATCGATTGTTGAGTGTTTTGGCCTAAAACCCACTTGCCCCTTTGCTCTCTTATTTTTAAATTCTGCCCATTTGCTGATTCTGTGCTCAATCATGCTGCCAAACAATTTTGCAAACAACAAATTGATCATGATGGTACGATAATTAGATGGGTTGTTGGCATCCCCACTCTTGAATAGGGGTATGGCTAAGCTAGTTATCCAATCTTTTGGAAACCCAAACTGAATGATGTTGTTAAATATATGCATAATGTGAGGAGCAATGATTTCCACCCCCCACTTTAGATATTCCGCTTGAAATTCAACCATGTCTCTTGCCTTGCCTATCCTCAACTTTTTGATACCTTCTTTAACTTCTTGCAAAGTGAAAAGCTTTGTTGTTGTGTTTACTCTTGGAGGCTCTTCATTCCCTACATCTTGTTCATACAAGTGTTTTGCATAATCAAACCATTGAGCCGAGATGATGTTATTCTTTGTTTCCTCCTTTGTTTGAAGCTCTTTCCAAACAAATAAATGTAGAGTTGACGTTGCTTGTTTTGGACTTATCCCCGTTGTTGTTGACTTGTAGCGCCAATAGACTAAATGTCCTCGTGGACGTTATTAAAAACGTTCATTCATTCTAATACCTTTCATGATTTGTTGTACATACCGATTGCTTTGACGAGCACTGGACTGGCTATAATAAGGTGGAACACTTGTCGTAACGGCCTAGCTTTTGCTTACAGGAACACAGTGCAGAGGGTAGAGAGTAAAGAAAAGAGAATGGGGAGCAGAGGAAGCGTGAGGTGTGGTGACATGCTCCGCAAGTACGTGCACGGGGGGCGTGGCATAGGCAGTAGGAGTGGCGAGATTACGAGGGAAAAGAAAAAGAGATGGGCGGCGCTGTGGGGGAACGGTGACTTTGGGCGATTGGGGTTAGGGTCGCTACAGTCGCGATGGAAGCCCACACTGAGCCTTTGCTCCTCCCCTTCCTCCATTGCCTGTGGCGGTGCGCATACCCTCCTCCTCACCGGTCAGTATCCTTTTCCTCTCTATCCATCCCCAATTTCACTTTCTTGGTATGCACTCTCCCGAAGATACACCATCAATATCACAGAGGCTGTTCAAATGTGATGTTATACGATCCGGGGAAGAAAAAATGACAGGGTGAAAATACTCAATTTCTGTCTTTCAGCGTTGTTTGTCAACAATATTGATCAATCTATGAAGGAATAGGTGTCTCCGAAGGCCCCTCGAAAGAACGAAAGAGGGGAGGAGGAGGACGATATGCACCTTGCGTGGCAAAACATGGCATCGTGTGAATTATTGTTTTTATAGGCAGCGAGATCATTCATGTTCTTGAAAGAATATAGACCATAAATAAAATGATCTGCAGATCATCAATCCAATGCAAACATAATTCAAGAAAAAATATACAAGGTTCACAACTTCTTCGCTGATTTATTTGTGGAAGAAAATCTACATTATAATGAATAAATCAAAACTAAATGCAAAACTAATTGTAAATGAATACAAATCTAATGGCAAGAAGGGAGATTTAGTTTTCTACCAGGTTTTCAGACTCAGAACTCTACAAAACTCAGACACAGATTTTCGACTTCCAGAGAGACACAGAATTTCGACTTCCAGATTTATTAAATTTTAATGTGCTGAATGCAGAACATTATCAGATTTCTATGTCTGCATATCATTGAAGGATTCGCTAAATATATGTTTAGGAAATCAGGCCTCTAAGAGACACGTCTCATGAGAGGACATGTCTCCAAGAGTGGAGACACGTCCACTCATGGGACGTGCTCTTTAGAGTCCGTGTTAACACATAGTTAACAATGCGTTTAGCATAACACATATTTACTGACTAGCGAATAACACTATAAATATCGATTTAGAATACAAATATGATTCGCATTTTATACTCATAGATTTGAATGATATGATGTTCAGAAATAGCGATAAAATCAATCAGACAAGAAATACGATGGTGCTTGCAGCAATCGTTTTTCCAGATCTGACCGACGCTATCTTTCAATAACACTAATATCTAACTAACTGTCTACTAACAACCAACTGCTGATAATTAAATTATAATTAAACAATGTTCATTATTCTTTCAGTCTCCCCCATGATGAACAATGATAATTACAAAACAAATGTGGGTTATTTGTTCTCTCCCCATAATGAAAACTGGGAAGAACTCGAAGCCGATCTCAAAGGTTCAGAAACTGGTCATGAGCAAGGGGCATCGTGAGTATATCAGCGATTTGATGCTCTATAGGACAGTAGACAAGCTCAATCAGTTCACGGTGAACCAACTTGCGAATATAGTGATGCTGAATTTCAGTTTGCTTAGTGTTGCTGTGAAACACGAGATTTTTACTCATTTCTATAGTATTCTGTTTATCACAATATGACACAATGGGACCGTTTTGTATGTTCTACATATCCTCTCACAATTGCCTCAACCATGCTACGTGGAAAATTGTAAAGGCGGGCGGCTTCATACTTAGCCTATGCTTTAGAAAGTGATATAGTAGGCTATTTCTTGGACTTCTAAGAAAATACAATAGAACCAAAACTAAAACTATACTAGAATTAGACTTTTGATCATCTGTAGAACTTGCTCAATTTGAATTTGTCTATCCAACTAAATGACTGCCCTCTGTATGTTGCAAGTGGAGATCATAATGCATTGTCCCTTTGAGTTACTAGCGGCACTCAAATGTGTTGCCTTAGGTGCAGACATGAACTTAGATACAAAGCTTACTGCATAGGTGATATCATGCTGGGTAGTAGTCAAGTGGATCAAACTATCAATCAATCGTTGATATAGTGGGATCCATTGGATCAAACTCATCAGAAATGGACAACTTAAGTCCAAAGTCAATAGATGTTGCAATCATAGGGTGGCAATAGGTTTGCTTCTATCCTATAGTTTTGCAGATTCCCTATAATTCTTGTAGGCTCTAGATGCCACTTAAACACTTCTAGCCTTTCTAGAGAATCAGACATAACCAAGAAAAGAATGCTGTTTCCACTTGTTAACCAGAGAATGGCTTATATATCCAAACTCCAATGCATGGATTGTATACAATATTGCTTCTTTAAGCTTGTGTGACCTAGCATGTGTTACCTTGGTGACAGGGTTTGCTTTGTGTGGATCTGTGAGGTTTCACTCCATCTTTACTGAAGGCTTTTGTGGTAATGTAGTTCGTAGATTACTTAGGCTTCCAAACATACAGAAACAAAACCATGCACAAAAACACACAGCATGCTCTTAAAATCAAAACATAATGAATGAAACCCTTTTGAGCAATGCCAGATTTCCTGTCCACTAGGATGCTCTTGCAGTGAAAATCCCTAGCATGCCTTTTTATTTATTCTTTAATAAAAATAAACAAATTTGCTTGGTTTTTTGATTCATTTTAATATCTTGGTTAGAACTTATCATTGCAACTTTGGCTTTGCTTTGGTGTTCCTTTATGATGTATTTGATTCCATCCTCAATCCATTTGTTAGCCCTCCTTATAAAAAATGCATCTCCAACATACAAGGACTGCCAAGCACTATGCCAAAAACATCAAGTGTTGGAAGTTACATCCCAAATTGGTATATTGATGAAAATTTTGGATGTAAACTCCAACACTTAGCATCGATATCCCCATCCCCATCAATGTTGTGGTTTCTACAATGATTTTTGGGATTCTTGCATTGGTGCACAACCACAATAGTTTTCTTACCCTTCTAATAACCTTTCTCGAAGAACTTGTTGTCTTTAATCCAAAGAGAACAATGCAAATGAACAAAAATCTAAAATCATTTCAATAGAGAAAACTAGAAGAGAAATAGACACAAAACACTAAATACACCTTGGGAAAACCTTGGTTTGGAAAAGACCCAACCTCTAAAGCACACCCAAATGTATTGCTTCTTCAAAATAGGTTACAATACACTCATGAGTTGCAGTGCTTGTCTTTAATCCAAAGAGAACAATGCAAATGAACAAAAATCGAAAATAATTTCAATAGAGAAAACTAGAAGAGAAATAGACACAAAACACTAAATACACCTTGGGAAAACCTTGGTTTGCTAAAAAACCCAACCTCTAAAGCACACCCAAATGTATTGCTTCTTCAAAATAGGTTACAATACACTCATGAGTTGCAGTGCTTCACATGAGATCTGCACTTTGAATTTGGAGTAATTATAATAGTAACATAACCCTACATCAATTGATCATATGATCTCCATCCCAAACCCTCAATATATAGGCTAAGGAGACTCATAAAACTATTAATGGGTTTCCAAAACCTTGGGCTCAAAACTATGAACCAATATTTGGTCCAATTGGTTCAAGTTGGATCCATGTGCCTTCTTCCAAACATAACTCCTCCCATAATTGAATGTAACTCCGGATGACTATTGACCCCGATGACCAAGGTAGTCAAGTAACTCCCAAGTGCTCCATGTGGGTGCAATAATATCTCTTGCACATTGCCAATAATAGTTAAGAAATGCTAGTTATAGTCCACCTAATAACCCCCTATTCAATGACTTCTTGCAAGTGTCATAAGACCAATGATACCCAATGTCAACTTTGAACTCTCAAGATTGCTTCCAAGTGGGGCATCCTTTTCTATGTGGGCACATTATTTTACAACATTATGGAAATATTAAATAATTGCAGCAACATAGGACTTGCAATGTATACAAATGGAAGATTGTTCGGACCAAGTACCCACTAAAAGGAATTTTATAAGTGGCATCCGGGTGGATATTGTAGGTTTTTTAATTTGTTACTATAAACATTGCACATTTTGTTCTTTGGGGTTTTGCATGAAGATGAAATAACTAAAGCAAACTTGAACAATTTATTTTTAATCTTAGAGGTTAGAGCACAAAACTTGAAAATCTCCTATCTCACCAACAAGTTTTTTGGTTTTGCTATATGAAACTACAATATGATTTAAAGTTAGAGATCATCAGCATCACATCCACTTTTGGTTGGTTTGAACATAACATAAGAATGAAGGATAAGCAAACACTATGAAACATACAAAATTGCTTCATGAGCTTGAAAGTAAATACTATGCAAAGCTAACATAAAACTTCTATTAATTGACTCTTTCCTTGCACGGTTACAACACTAGAATCTTGACTTGAATGGAAATATTGGCAGTGTAAGCAAGCTTCACCTTTGCATTTATTATACACAAGAGATTAATACATTAACTTGACTTCGAACTTGAGTGACAATCTCTGCATCATAAGTCTGTGTTCAACTATTATTACAATTTGTGTAAATGACATGTATTTGTAGTTTTCTAGTTGTAGCTTCTCGAAGCTTCAAAAATAACAATCGTCATCCCTTCAAAAATTATATTGAATTGCACTTCAATCTTCAAAAATAACATAAATTTGTAATTCCAGCACATTATTTCCATTTTTGCTTCTCATCTTGGATGCCACTGTAAAGGGAGGGCATAGATTCATTTATTTTTCCCCTTTATTTTGCGTTGTTTGCCTTTCATCCTTGACTTCTGCCCATAGACTAACTTGGATGCCACATAATCAAGGAATTAAGCAGATTATCCTTAATGCTACTTGTGAGCATGTAGTGAAGTGTTGTAATACATGGCATGATCTCAGAGCACTATCTGCATTTGTAATTGTATAAATAGAGTCTCAGGCTTTGTAATTAACATCTTTTGAAATACTTTCTGGTACTAGTTATGTCTTCACAATTTTCGTCTGTATTCCAATATATGCACATGTTGTATTGTTAGTCTAAATTGAATTCAATTGAGTTTCACTTATATTTTGTAGACTCTTGATTTAAGTCGTGAAAATGTAAGTTTATACAAATATCATGTGTGCATTTATTATCTATTATATTATTTACCTAAAATTAGGCTTGAAGATCCTTTATTTGACATTTTTTCTAATCTTAAGCAGAACAAGGGCGTGTCTTTGCAACTGGTCTGAATGATTATGGGCAACTAGGAGTACCTTTTGGAACAAGATATACTCAGGTAAATGCATGCCCATTGTAATGAGATGTCTGTCATCAAAGTATGATTTCCTTTATCTGTTAGGTCCAATGTAGTTTGCATGTCTTTTATTGCTTTCCATTTAAGGCTTTTAGTGTTGAATTGCCCATGTGAAACGCATAAAATTCTAAAGTTGTTTGGACTACCATCTTGAACTGTCATTATTTAAACCATTGATTATGCAGTTTCAGTATTTGTATCTTGAGTCTTACTTAGCATATTCATAGGGTCTTAGAGTTTCTTAAGAAGAGCTTTTTGACCGGTGTAAATTCAAGACAACATTGAGGGATTAATGAAAATTCTCCCATTTTTTGATTAGAGGTATGGATCATCTAAAAAAAGACAACTAACAAAATCTAAATCAATCCTTATACCTTGAAATTAATGGAATAATATAAAATAAAGTAAAACTTGAGATTAATCTTTAATTTGAAGACTTTTTAGGAATGGTAAATGAGAAAATTTTAACATTTATGGATCATTCAACTTCTGCAGTTATAGCAAAATCAGAATTGCAATCAGCCTGATATGGTCCAAGCTAATCACAATCTGTGCAGAGATGTAATAAGTTATACTGTTATTTAAGCAACATTTCATAACATTAGTTCAAATAATGAAAGCCAAATGAATTTGTTCAAATAAGGAAAGTCAAATGAATTCAACTTCCGAGAAAATCTGTACCCGTGCTTGAATGCTAAGAATTAACTTAATAGATTCTTAGAAAGTAAAAAGAGCTTATAATTATATTCATCCAAATCAAACACAAATTTAAATCAACAAATGTCCAAATTAAATTAAATGGACAACTTGGTTATGAATTGAATGGAACGCATACTGCTTACTGTCAAAAGAAAGGAACCCAGAACAAAACTAAGCTTTTTAGCATTAATTCTAATATTCTTGATTCCATACAAAATCTCCCCACTTTTGGAGAGTAATCGAAAATTATATTTACATGGAAGAGTCCTCAAGGAAGCAGAACTCAACACTTATATTCTTTTCACTTTTGAGAATGTAAAAGTAAAACAATAAATCATTAATTGCTGTTTTAACTCCCTGAAGGGAGTTGAGAAGGAAATTATTGTTAGTTTTAGGATCAGATATCAATAAGCAGATTTTAATTCAATTTCAAACAAATAGACACAGCATATACCCTGGGAAAACCCTCCTCTTGAGGGAGAAAAACCCAGCAACAATATATCACTTATATATTGAATATGAATCAACAATGTTCTTTACAATGAGGCCGATTACAAGGCCAAACAACAGCACCAAAACTTGATGCAATCACAGATTATTATCTTGCTCTTCCTTGATATCAAATTCAGCCTTCTTGAGAAACTTTGATCTGCACTTGAAGAATTCGCACGCCTCTCTTATCGAACTATGAATGTGTATGAATGAAATGGCAAGTGAACAATGAGCAACTCTAATATATACAAGAGAGAGAGAAGGATCGCGACCTTTCAAAACATCATGTCGACCTTCTAAAGTGAAACGATATGTCTCCATAAGGTGGCGAATAAATCAAGTCGGCCTCAAGTAATTATTTAACAATAATTAAATATTATATGTTTTCAAGTGAAGCGCCCCTTCACATTCATATCGGCTTAATTAAATTGAATAGCCGATAAGGCTATATTCAATTTATTTCTTCATAAGTCGTGGCTGGAAGTGACGCACGATGCCACTAACATCAACAATTATTAGGATTTCAGTTGCAAAATAATATCAAATAGAACAATAACATGCACAAAAAAATACAGTGTTTAGAAAATAGCTGCAAATATTCTTATACTGATGACAAGAATTATAAGTCTCTCTCAGTGGGGCAATCTCCTTGAGAGAAAAACTCTATTACAAAATATGATTTCTAATATGATCTTTGCTTTATTACAATATAAATATAAAGTTCCTAGAAAGAGTGATCTACAAGGTACAATCAATGTGGGATAAATTCCATGTAATGTAGTATTACTATTAACTAAATAATGATGCTATGAATATTACAATCTTCAAAATAATACATGGTTAGGATGTGAGGGTCCTACCATGCTCTCACCCTTTGGAAAGCCTTGTTCTCAAAGCCTAAATTGGGAAAACTATTGTTGAAGTTGGTGGAGACGTTCCAAAGTGGCATATTTTAGTTGCAATTGTTGCCACTAAACCAAAATTTAATGATGGTGTGTTATAGAATGAGATTGATCATTGGTCCAAAATAGCCTCCAGCTTGAGGATGATAGATCCTTGTTTATCCAATTCAAGAAGTGTAGAAAAAATGTGAACATGTTGGCCAAGGACCCTCTTTAGACATGAGACATGGGAATCAAGATGTGTCTTGGAGGATGGAGGGAGATCCAACTTGTAGGCCACTTCTCTGACCTGCTATAGTATCTAGAAGGGTCCATGATTTGGGCACTAACTTTTGTTTTCCGATAAGCTTGAGGGTTGTTTTCTTATATGGCTGAAGACACAAGATAATAATATCCTCAATAGTGAATGTGCACCTGAAGTGTTGATTGGCTTGCTGTTTCATGTGATTTTGGGCCAAGGACAAGTTGTCCTTGAGAGTTTGGAAAAGAAACTCACAGGTGCTGAGAATGGAGTCAACAATTCGTAGTTTGGAACTGCTTTGCAATTACGTTGCAAGGGATGGTGGAAGTTGGCCATACACAACTTCATAGGGTGTCATCTTTGTGGAAGAATGATAGGTGTTGTACCATCATTTTGCAAGAGGTAGCCATTTAGTTGGGTGAGTTTCTTGTTTAGAGCCAAAGCAACAAAAACAAGTCTCCAAGAGTTTATTGACTATCTTTGTTTGACCATCAATTTGCAGGGATATGTTGAGCTCATCTTCATTTGTGTTCCTTGTAGCTTGAACAGTTCTTGCCAAAAGTTATTGGTGAAAGTCACATTCATAGATAATGGATGGGGCATACCATAGAGTTGAAAGATTTGGTCAAGGAAGACTTGAGCAATAGTAGAGGTGTGCTACAAATGGGCTAAGGAACAAGAGTGAGCATACTTGGAGAGACAATTAGAAACCACAAGAGTGAATAATTTACTGTTTGACTTAGGCAATCCTTCAATAAAATCCATGGAAATGTTGGTCCATGTTGCTTGCTAGAATGGGCAACAGTTTATAAAGTGCTTGGAATCTGAACAGTTTTGCCTTTTTGATGTTGGCATGTATCACATTGTGCAACAAATTGTTTGAGATCATTTTCTGTACCAACCCAAAAGAAAGTGCATTTTATGCATTTATATGTCTTGAGGAACCTAGAATGCCTCAGAAGGGGATGCATGTAATTGCTATACTCGTGGGACTTGAAAAGTAGAATTTGTTGAAAGAATAATTTTCTCTTTGTAATGCAAGTAGCTACCATCCCAAGTGTTTTTGAGCTTAGTTGTGAAATCATTTGTTATTTATTCAAGAAGCTGCTGAATTTGTGCATCCTATTGCCTTTCTAGTTGGATAGTTTGTAACCAAGGTGGAGTCAAATATGATAAAGCACATAAGATTCCTTGGTCCTCAAATTTCTAGGAAAGGGCATTGTCTCCACATTCTCCTTCCCATTTTTGTATATAATCACATAATCATAGCCTAGTAATTTGGTGACATGCTTTTGTTGTTTTGGAGAGGAGACACGTCCTATGAAATACTTGAGGCTAGAGTGATCTATTTTTATATAAAAATGCTAGATATGGCTTCCATTTACTGACAACATGAAGAATTCAAGTTTCTTCTCGTAAGTTGATTTAGCAATATTCTGCTCCATTAATGCCTTACTAGTAAAACACAATTTTGATACGGCTTCCATTAATGCACGTGAAAATGTGCGAAGAACTAGGGTTAAATGTGCCTAAAACAAAAATTTCAGTCTATAAAACCCTACATTCACCCTTAAAGACCACAAAGCTTTGATATTGTTGTTTCTAGGAAGCAAGATCCAATCTGAAATTGAGATGCTACATTGATTATAAATCCCTGAAACTCAAGGGTAACTTGATGCAATGAAATTGCTGAACACCACAAAGCATTGATATAGTTAATTCATTTGATCTAATGAGACATTAAATATAATAAAATCCTTGAATACCACTAAACTTGATATGATAATGCTAAGTTGCCGAATCGGGTACGGGCACAGGTACGGATACGTGGGTACGGCAAAATTTTTGGGAGGGTTGGGTACGGAATCGGGTACGTCTGTACAAAATATAATAAAATATTCAAATATATATATATATATAAATAATTAATATTTTATTAAAATTAATAATATTATAAAAACTAATGTATGTACAATTAATATTTTACTAAAATTAATAATATTATAAAACAATGAAACATAAAAAAAAAAAATTAAATTATAATAACTAATAAATAATTAATAAGTATTATTTTAGAAATTAATAAAACAATGAAATATATAAATTAATATGAACATATTAATCATAAATATATAATTTCTAAATATCTAATACATTAATATAAATTAATTAATAATAATAAAAAATCTTACACAATTTTAAATTTATTATTTAATATATTTATTATTAATTTATTTATAAAATTATATATTAAAATTTAACATATATTATATAACTATATTATCAATATATATTATTATTATTTGATCTACATATTATTATAGAATCTATAATAATATACGATTCATATACTATTAGCATTAATATTATTAATAATATTATATAATCTATATTCATGGTTCGAACGGGAGGGAATTATTAATAATCTATTTTCATGGTTCGTATCGGGAGGGAATGCGGAGGAATGAGGGCACAATACATTGAAAAACTCTTGGAAAAAACACAGACAAACGATGCAAATAATGATGCCGCACAGGTTTGAATGTGGTGAATGCGGTGAATGCGCCTTGCACAATACGCAGTGAGTATTCACATTCAGCGGCTCGGCTCGGGTCGACCAATAAAAAAATACAGAAACGAAATCACTGCCTTAGCTTTCACCCTAGATTTTAGGTTTTCATTTTATTTTGCAAAGTCAAATCATGCCGGAATCGGTCTGAATATGCCGCGTCCAGCTCCAAAACGCCCGGAATCGAAACGCTGTTCACAGAATCGTTTCAGGGGCAAAAATTTCGATTCTTGTTCGTACCCACAACGATTCGAACCCGATTCCGACTCGGGTATGTTTCTGAAACAAAAACGACATGCAAAACCCCACGATTCGGCTACTTAGTGATAATGTATTCAACCTCCATAAGGATTTGATACTGAGAAGTCCTCAAGCTCCTAGAGGCATTAGGCATTTCTTTAACTCAGCAACATGTCAAAATCAAGGAAAAAATGTGGGTTAGATATTGTAAAAACTCTATCTTTTTGGGTTTATAAGCATTGTTTTTTGCTTGCCGGTATTGGCATAGTGTGATGGTTTAAATGTGTAATGTCCCCATTTTCCGACTCGCCACCTGGGCATTAATTTAATTATTTGATATTGCTTGGCAAAAGGTACATTTATAAATGTAATATTAAATAATTAGATTAAAGTATTATTATAAAGTGGCACTAAGGAAATATTTAAAAGGTATTTTATAAAGTCACTTTATAATAAAGAGATTAATATAATTTGGGCGGGAAATTTCAAATGGGGTTTCAAAAAGTGATAAAAGGCGAAGTGTGCTCATTTGTCGATATGTTGGTTTATTATTCTTTTGGTATTTTGGAGGAGCTCTTTGGAGTCGAAACCTTAGGTGGAAATTCCTCATGAGATTGATGTCTTTTTCTATGTTGGTTTAGTGAGCAGAAAAAAGAGGTATTGAGATTGTAGTTAATTTGGCTGGAGAATTTGAGGTGGATATGCAAGGCATTGTGGGCTCTAGTTGCAATCCACGTATATGTACCGCATCCACTTCATCCACTTCGAGCAAATTTTAGTTTTTTGTGCCTAGAAATGTTCAAGGATCACAACCTTCATTGGAAGGTACTAGGTGGAATAGGGAGGTACACAAAGAAGCAGCAAGGCTTGTGCAAGTTTTTGGTTTTATGACAACCTTCCCTTCAACGTGGCAAGGAGTTCATATTGGGAGTGTTTGGTGACAACAGTGACAATTGCAGGGAAAGGGTATAAGACCCCTAGTCTAAGTAGCCGAATGGCTTCTCTGAAGGCATAGTTTCTAGAAACGAATCGTTTCGGAAACAAAATCCGAAACGAATCGCCCATGAATCGTACAGGAAACGATTTTTTTACTTGTGGGTCCGATTCGGACTTCGCCAAAACAATTCCAACCGTTTCAAGTGGATTTCGCATGTTTTGTTTGACATTTTCCATTTATTTTCTTTGCCGGTTTTATTCCTTTTCATTGGGCGTTTTGTTTTCGTCACTACAAAAAATGGCGAAGCACATTTCATGCATCTTTTTCCTCAAGCACAGAGAAAACGTTAAGGAAAACTGATAATAGGCGGCACAAAGAAAACGCGTGCGGATTGTGCAAAATGGCGCGGAGAGAAGGAAAAGCACAGACTGAAGGAAAACGCGCGCATCAGGTATGGTTTGTATTTTTAATTTTTTTCCATTTTTTTTGTTTCTTTTAAAAAACGTGAAACAGTGTTTTTTAATTTTATTTTTTAGTTTAAGTTTAATTTTTTTAATGTTTTAGACTATAAGTCTATATTATAATTTTAAAAGTATTTACATATTAAATATTTATAGTTTCATAATATATAAATATTAAATATGTAAATATTTTTAAAATGACTTATAATAATTAATATATATAATTTTAAAATATTATTTTAGTTTTTACGTATTTGATATATTTTATTTCATAATATGATAATAATATATAAAATTTATTATTTTACAGTTTTGTTTATAGTCTTATTATTTATTATTTATATAATTAAATTATTAATAATATATTAATATATAATTTGTCATGGTTTCGTTTATCATATGTATTGGTATATGACATTCTAAACTTAATTTTGTTTCTATATATATATATATATTATATTATTATATTTTTGTACTGGCGTACTCGATTCCGTACCCAACCCCCCCAAAATTTTTGTCGTACCCACATACCGTACCCATGTACCCGTACTAATGCCCCGTATTCGATTCAACAACCTAGTCCCTAGTCCAAGAGATATAAGTGGCAGGTTACTTGAAGATGCTATTGTAGATGCAAAAGGAATTGTGGAAGCTGAAAAGAAGCAACGACAAAAGTTTGAATGCTCAATTCTTTCAGATGGCTGGACATATAGAAGAAACCGCACTCTTATCAATTTTATAGTGGCTTCAAATGGTGTGATGGTTTTTCCAAAGTCAATTGATGCCTCCAACATAATAAAGAATGCAAAAAATTTGAGCTTGATGTTGGAGCAGGTTGTTTTAGAGGTGGGCATAGAAAATGTTGTCCAAGTTGTTACTAACAATGCAGCGGCATATGTGGTAGCTGGTAGATTACTTCAAGAGAGGCATCCGACACTTTTTTGGATCCCTTGTGCAACTCATTGCCTTGACCTTCTTTTGGAGGACATAGTCAAAATTGATTGGGTGAAACCAATTGTAGAAGAAGCAAGAGATATAAAAATATATATATATATATATATATCACCCATGGGTTCTTCAATTGATGAGAGATCACACCAAGGGGAAAGAGCTTGTGCGATTGGGTGCTACAAGGTTTGCAACTAATTTTCTAACGTTGCAAAGTACTACTAGTTTATTGACTTCCTTGAAGCAGATGTTTGTGAGTCAACCATGGGTGGACTCAACTTACTCAAAGAAGGATGATGGAGAAAAGATTGTAAAAATAATCTTTGATGGTCAATTTGCAACTAGAGCATTAGAGATTGTCAAGGTAACTTCAACTCTAATTAATTTTCAAATTGAATCCTTTATTTTTAATTTTAAATTTTATAAGTATTTTGTTTCATTGTAAGGTGTAATTTAAGTTTGGTTCTACTATGTATTTTGTCGATGATTGAGCCATTGGTGAGGGTCTTGTGCTTGGTAGATGGTGAGAAAAATGTAATGGGATATCCTTATGAGGCAACGGATAGGGCCAAAGAGGCCATCCAACACTATTACATTGGGGACACAAATAGATTTGCCCCTATTTAGGAGATCATTGATCGAAGGTGGAACAATCAACTCCACCAAGCCATTCATGTAGTGGGGTACTTTCTCAACCCTAAGTTCTACTTTTCTGATGGCTTCACGAATGCTAATGGGGACGTTATGGAGAGCCTATCCACATGTATTGAGAGGATGACACCATTTGCAATGAAAGATCTCATCCTTTTAGAGTTGCAAAATTATAAGGCAGCTAGGGGACCTTTGTTTTCTTCCAAATTAGCTATACGAGGAAGAGAGATCTAAACACCAAGTAAGAAAAAGTGAAGTCTTATATCTTGTAAGTTATGAATTACAATTATTATTACTTTATTACTTATTACAATATTGTTTATTTACAAAAAATTGAATATCTTATTTGTAGGTTGGTGGGAAGATTGGGGTGGAAATACCCCAAATTTGAAAAGGCTAGCCCTTTGAATTTTAATCCAATAAGAGAGAAAATGAGTTATAGTTTCTACTTGAAAACTCATAAGGACATTTATTCTTGTTCCAACCAAACTTACTTGAATGCGTCCTACAATCTATTGCTTTATGACCAAAATGATTACACAAAAAACAATAACTAAAGAAAGAATGTTGAAACTTGGTCATGTGCACTTGCCTTGGAGGAAAGAACTTTCTAAATTTGTCCTTGTTACCTTTTGGAGAAGTGCTTGATTTCTGTCGGACATGATTCTCCTTATTGCTTTCATTTTTGATTGGACTTTTGAGAGCATTTGCATAGATTTTTGGTTTTTCTTCATTTTCTTTCTTAGATGGATCTTTGGAAACTTTATCATCCTTTGCTTCATAATCAAGACCCGTCTTTATGAATGGTGATCTTTGTTCATTGATGATATTATCCATAGTTGGCAGACTCATCGAGTTTTCGGCGAGTCTACAAAAACTTGCGAGTTTTTTGCCCCCTTGAGTCTTCTTGCCAAGTCTTTGCGGAAAACTCGCTAAAAAATCGGCGAGATAGTATAAAAGACTCGCCAAATACATAAAAAATGCAAAACACAAAAAAAATGCAAAAAAAATCGGAAAAAAAAAACTCATGATTTTTCCCTATAATGCACCACACACTTCATCACATAGCGCTTGGAGAGCAAATATTTTTCATGAAAGGGTGTCAAATACCTAATTTCTTCCATAAGTGATACAATTGTGAAATGGTGTGCGACAAGAAGTTTTATGTGGTTTCAAAGGCCTTAATTTGGGCTTGATGGTGGGGGCTCTGCCCCTTGACCCTGCCCTATATCACAATAGGGATTGTTGTCCTCGGACCCTGCGAGGGGCGCTGCCCCTCGACCTTGCTGGGGGCGTTACCCCTAGACCCCCATGAGGGGTGCTGCCCCTCGACCCCACTAGGGGCATTGCCCCCAGACCCCCTCGAGGGGCGCTCCCCCCGACCCCATTGGGGGCCTTGCCCCCAAACCCCCATGAGGGGTGCTGCTCCTCAACCTCGTTGGGGGCGTTGCCCCCTAAGCAAACCCCTACAAGGTCATTGATATCTCCACTCCTAGACCCCAACTAGTTATTGGGATCTCTTCTCATATAAGAAAATTGATTACAATGAGGGGATTTGGGAGTGAAGAATGGAATCGACAACTTAGACTATCAAGCTTTCAGCCATCAGGATTATGCATGAGTGCGATTTTGTACTCAATTTGCACTAAAATCAATCAAATTTAATAGAAAACACTTTTGTACTCATTTATGGACTCATTAGATTCATCTTCTCATTGAATTTTGCAAAAAAATGTGTTTCTAATAAAATTTAAGCAATTTTTAAGTTGCCGAGTTTTCTCTGAGTTTTTGTTGACTCGTCAATTTTGGGTTTGGCAAGTTTTTTGTCGAGTTGATTTTTCCAACTATGATATTTTCTAAGATGTCAACACTCTTTTTGACTTTGAGGCTTCTTTCAACTTAGTGATTGTCTTTTCTAGTTCCTTTCTGAAGGAAACAATTTTAGACTCTAAACCTTGTTAGTGTTTTGTAGCGGCGGGAGGTATTTTTCTTAAAGAATAATTTATTCAAGGCAAGTCGGCCTTTCTATTATAAAACAAACAATATGTTTTTTAGGTCGGGTCAAGAGGAGAGCTTGCCTAGTTTGGTATATAATGGAGATAGAGTCTCCACATTAGGCAATCAATTCATTCCATTTTTTAAATTCAATTTCCTTCAGCAGCAGATTCGCATTCAAGAGGAGCAGATTTGCTTCAAGGAGAAGAGTTGATATTTTGTGTATCTAAGGAATTCACACTATCTTCAAGTGCTGATCTATTGTATGAGATTCGGCCTTTCTAGGGCCTAATTCTGAGTGCTATTTCTGCACTTCTATTTCTAATTTATAAGAGAATAATTTGCTGCTGGGTTTTTCCCTTGTGTAGAAGGGTTTTCCTAGGATAAATTGCTGTGTTGTCTTCTCTGTATTGTATTTTCTGCTTAATTGCATTTCTAATCTGAAAATTAACATGGTATTAGAGCTAAGGTTCAAGAAATCTGATCAGATTTAATGCAGAAATATATGTGAAGGATTAGCAAGAAACACATAGAGGGTTTAGAGCATCATTCATATCAGTTGGGAGCATTCACCATGGGCGAACATCATAAACCTCTCTTGAGGTAATTTTGAGCATCATTGTTAGCGAACTTGGTGAGATATCCTTGTAGCCCTAGAGCGACTTCCTTGGATGAGTGATGAACTGCCTTAGGGCAAAGTTACATTTGCTTTTGCTGCTTCTGCCTATTGAAGAGGAGATACTGAATATTGTCTTCACACCTGGGCATAATGAAGAAGTTGATTCATGGAGGCATGAATGAGCTATGTATGGGCCACATCTCTTGGAGGAGAAAATGAAGATTGAAGGAAAGGATGAGCACTTGAAAGAATTCCTCTACCTCACTCAATTTCAAGAGTTTCAAAGGACTGTGCCTATGATGGAGGATGTCTACTTGCAGCCCCTTATGGATAATGACCATCTCTTCAAAATGTACGTGGTATATGTGCGTGCTTTGAGAAGGGAGGAAGAGCTTGAGGCATCCTGTGAGGAAGACATGCCGGCTGGAGAAATGTTTCTTCATTGGAGACATGCTTTGATTCTATGTAAAATTTGTCACTCTATAACAGTGTTACAGGGTACATCATCGGGCGAAGATGATGGTTGTCGGGAGGAGAAAAATGGCTGCAACTGAATCAACAAAGATAAGTTCTATTATGTATCATTCTTTTAATAGTTCTATCTAATGATATTTGCTAGATGACTACATGCTTCATTTGTATTGGGGTAGTTTGCTGAACTATTGTTAATCTCTTTAAAATGCAGGATGGATTGAGGAGCAAAAGGATGATGGATTAATTATCAGAGATTGCATAAGGAATTCAGGGGCAGAGAGGACAGTAGATTGGTGTTCAGATGCCGATGATGGTTTAAGCATTTGAGGGAGAGTAGAAAGGGGAAGGAAGGGATCTCAGGAATCCTTTGTTTAGGGAATTCTCAAAGTAGTAAAGTGTTTGTCCGCACTTGAATGCTTGCTCTTGTTTCTCTCATAGTGGAGCAAAGGAGGAAGGCGGTCGATGCCCAACCTCGTGAAAGAGATGACAATGATTGGGCTCTTCTACATATTGCAACTCCTAAAGGCATTTTGTAAATGGGATCAATTCTCCCTCAATCGGCATTGTGTTGGCAGAGCACATAAGGATGGAATAATCTCTTTCTAGGTGTTGGATTATTTGAAGATATATTGAAGACCTCATTATTTGAGGTGACGATTCTTGGAGATTATTGGTGAAGTACTGCCTATTCATTGAAGACTACTACAGCAACAAACAACTGGTTGAAAAGTTTGATATTATTGCATCATCGAATGCCTTGCTTGAAATAAGCCGGGATGTCCCCTTTGAAGAGGAGGTAGCCTTTAGGTGACCTAAAGGATATTAAATGGAGATAGTCAGTGAGGAGCAGGAGGCTCCAATGGATATGGATTCATCCCTCGACTACACTCTTGCCATTTAGAGGGGGTTAGATTTCGAGAATTCAAGGCACGAGTTGAGATCATGTCCAGGAAGAGGATTAAGGTTCTGAAATCAGGATTAAAATATGGCAGGGTCAGAAATGGTGCTGAGGAAAGCAATCCAGCTCTAGAGGGAGTCACAACATCATTAAGATTTGTTGTAATGTATATTTCTTTGAGACAGAGAAATATGAGGTGAAAGCCCTTGTAATGTATATTTCTCTGAGACAGAGAAATATGAGGTGAAAGCCTTTGTAGCGTATATTTCTCTGAGACGGAGAAATATGAGGTGAAAGCCCTTGTAGCGTATATTTTTTTGAGATGGAGAAATATGAGGTGAAAGCCCTTGTAGCATATATTTCTCTGAGACGGAGAAATATGAGGTGAAAGCCCTTGTAGTTATATTTCTCTGAGATGGAGAAATATGAGGTTAAAGCCCTAGTACAGATCACATCTCTGAGACTGAGCTGTGTTTTCCACAATTGGGTGTAGCCATTATGGATGTCATGTTGAGAGACTCCATGACGAAGATACTTGAGAAAACCTCCCTAGCTAAGAGGGAGTGTTAGTGTTTTGTAGCGGCGGGAGGTATTTTTCTTAAAGAATAATTTATTCAAGGCAAGTCGGCCTTTCTATTATAAAACAAATAATATGTTTTCTAGGTCGGCTCAAGAGGAGAGCTTGCTAAGTTTGGTATATAATGGAGATAGAGTCTCCACATTAGGCAATCAATTCATTCCATTTTTTAAATTCAATTTCTTTCAGCAGCAGATTCGTATTCAAGAGGAGCAGATTTGCTTCAAGGAGAAGAGTTGATATTTTGTGTATCTAAGGAATTCGCACTATCTTCAAGTGCTGATCTATTGTATGAGATTCGGCCTTTCTAGGGCTTGATTCTGAGTGCTATTTCTGCACTTCTATTTCTGATTTATAAGAGAATAATTTGCTGCTGGGTTTTTCCCTTGTGTAGAAGGGTTTTCCCAGGATAAATTGCTGTGTTGTCTTCTTTGTGTTGTATTTTCTGCTTAATTGCATTTCTGATCTGAAAATTAACAAACCTTTCACAATTTTCTTCCTTTTTCTTCAATTGGATTCTTACCTCCTCTTCAGTCCTTTTTGCTTCTTCAATTTGAATTTTTAGATTTGTAATCATCCTTTTGGACTCTTCAAGAATTTGTGATAACTTTACCTTGGATTCAAAGCACTCTTGAAGTTGTAATTTTTGTTTCAGGTTCTTTCTCTTGAGTTTCTTAATTGCACTTAGGGCGTAGATGGGTTGTTCTTCCAAATCCACTTCCCCATCGATTTTGGCATTCTCTTCCCCTTCTAACTGCCCTTCCTTTTCTTGGTCTTCATTTTCCAAGATATATTTTTTTCTATTGTCATGAATAAAATCTTTTCTTTATCGCTAGAGGAGAAACTTTCTTTAGAAGAACTACTTTTCTCTTTTGAATAGAGGCTTTTCTTGTGTTTGTGAAAGCTCTTCTAATTCTCATTTTTTCCCTTTTTGTGGTCCCTTTTATGTTGATGATGTTTGCTATCTTTCTTCATGTTATACGCTTCCTCGTCATCACTACTTTTACTTTCATATGGAGATTTAGCAGCAAAGTGTCATACTTTTCCCCAATTAAAGCATTTAAAAGACAACTTACCTTTATACTTGTGGATCCTTTTTTTAACTTCCTGTAATGTCTGTTATTTTTACCATAAGATCTAATGCACAGAAAATTAATTCAAAAATCAGACACAAAACACAACAGATACCTTGGGAAAACCCTCCACTTGAGGGAGAAAAAACCCAGCAACAATATATCACTTATATATTGAATCTCAACAACAATTATCTCCTTACAAGAGGCCGATATGAAGGCCTAAATATAAGCACCAAAGTATGATGCAACACAGAAACACAATGAAGTAATTCGTTGATGAAATCTCAGCCTTCAACTATGTTGATCTGCCTTTGATGAAGAACTCACACTTGATGAAGAATGGAAATAAGTCGATAATAAAACAATGAGACGTCACCAAGTATATATACAATGTGATGGAGGGAGACGTGCCCTTTCAAACCACAAGTCGGCCCAAAAGATGCGCCCCTCCAATAAGATCATGTCCATGCAAGAGGTTGGCCTTATTAGTAATTTGTGCTTCTTCATTAATTCGTGCTATTCCAATAATTAAATATAGTAACCAAGGATTGCGCCTCTTCAATAAATCGATGTCACATAAATTAAATAGCCCTAGGCTATCATTTAATTTATCATCATGAAGTAAGGAGATCGGCTGGAAGTGGAGACCGACGCTGCATAACATCAACACTCCCTCTCAGCTAGGGAGAACACTTCCAGCTCGACAAGACATATCACCTCATCGTGATGTCTACCACAATGGCTACACCCATATGTGGAAAAGAAAGATATCACCTCATCGTGATATCAACCGTCATGGCTACACCCATGTATGGTATGTACAAGTGCTCATCACTTAACATGATGTTGTCACCTCATTGTGACGTTCACCATGGCTCTCCCAGAGGGTGAAACATAAGTACAAGAAAATCATCACGGATTCTCTCACGTGATTGTCATGGAGTCACACACATGACATCCACCATGGCTCTCCCAGAGGGTGGAAACAAGGGCTTTCACCTTAAATCTCAAAGAGAAATGCATTAACAAGGGCTTGCACCTCAAATTTCTCTCAAAGAGAAATGCATTAAAGAGGATCACTAATACTGAGACTCCTCAGTTAGGGCTTGATTCTCCACCATACCAAGCTTGTCTCAAAAGTACACAAACTTTATCCTGGAGAGAGGTTTGGTGAGAATGTCTGCCGTTTGCTCATCAGTGCTGATATACCTCAATTGAATTGCCTTCAATACCATATCTCTGATATAATGGTATTTGATCTCAACATGCTTAGTTTTGTCATGAAACACAGGATTGACAGAAAGCTTCACACAGCTCTGGTTATCACAATGAATGATAGTAGGCTCCATTGCCCAAACAATCCTGCAAGGAGCTTCTGAAGCCACACTGATTCCCTAGCTGCCACACACGCTGCAATATACTCTGCCTCTACTGTACTCAATGCTATAGATGACTGCTTCCTGTTGCACTAGGATATCATCGCAGACCCCAAACTGAAGCAACATCCAGAGGTGCTCTTCCGATCAGTGACACACCCTGCCCAATCAGAATCAGTATAACCATGCAACTTCAAATCTACACCTGAAGAATATCTAAACCCATATCCAATTGTGCCACGCAAGTATCTCAGGATATGTTTTGCTACAACAAGATGTATCTGCCTTGGTTCACACATGAACTGACTGAGTGCACTCATTGCATAGCAGATATCTGGTCTAGTGTTGACTAGATACATCAAAGATCCAATCAACTGCTTGTACATCGTGGGATCCACCAGGTCTGAACTAGCTGTAGCCTCCTTCAACTTATGTAGGTTGGTCTCCATAGGCGTAGACATGGATTTGCAATCCATCATTCCGAACCTCTTCAAAATATCAATGGTATACTTCCCTTGACTTAGAATCATCTCATCTGGCTTCTGCCAAACTTCTAAGCCAAGGAAGTAATGCATGAGACCAAGATCCTTCATTTCAAATTTAGAAGCTAACTCCTTGCATTTGATAATGAGGTGTTCTTCTCTAGTAAGAATCAAATCATTAACATACAAATCCAAAATCAATGCTTCACCATCAATTACCTTGAAGTATAGATTTGAGTCAGCATCGTTCTTGGAGAAGCCCAAGCTTAACAGGTAACGATCAATCCTTTCATACCAAGCACGAGGAGCTTGGTTAAGACCATACAAGGCCTTCTTCAGCCTACAAACATGACACTCCTTCCCATGTACCTAGAATCCATCAGGTTGCTCAATATAAACTTCTTCCTCGATTACACCATTCGGAAAAGCTGTCTTCACATCCATCTGATGAATCTTCTATCCTCTAGATGCAACAATGGCAATGATGGTTCTGACAAAAGTACAGCGAGCAACAAGAGCAAATGTTTGTTCATAGTCAACTCCCTCTTATTGTGAAAACCCTCTAGCCACGAATCTTGCCTTGTACTTCTCAATGCTCCCATTAGCCGCATGCTTGATCTTGAAGAGCCATTTTGAAGATACCACAAATTTGCCTTTGGGTCTAGGAATATTGTCCCAAACATCATTCTTGAGAATTGACTGATACTCCTCTGCCATAGCATCTCTCCAAACCTATTGACTAGAAGATTCCTCAACATTGGAAGGCTTGGACTCAATAATCTGACTCATTAAAGCAACATAACTGGAGAACTTGTGAGGTCTCTTACTTTATCTGAAGGTTCCTCTTGGTGCTGCAAACCTTTCTGCCTCCTGCATCGTTTGCCTAGCCCAGAGGTCTTTTTCTCCCAATCACAATATCGGTAGGCCCATCAGTAGGTTCCAAGGGCTCAACTGGACATCATCTTCCTTCGGTTCTGAAGTCTCCCTCTGAATCTCAAGAGTGTGGTCAACTTCCATATCCTGAGGAGACTCTTCATTATCAATCTCCATATGAGTACCCTTGGATCTTCTGAATGCAACATCTTCCTCAAATGTGACATCTCTACTGATCTCAATCAACTTCTGACCTGGAATGTAGATTCTGTAGGCTTTTGATGTTTCACTGTAACCTACAAATATCCCCTTCTTGCCAGAGGGCTCCAACATTGGACATCCAAAGATCCTCAAATGACTCACTTCTGGATTCTTCCCAGTAAAGGCTTCTTCAGGAGTCATGTTCTCTAGGATTCGGTGAGGACTTCTATTTTGAACATAGATTGCTGTCCTAGATGCTTCTGCCCAAAGGAAGGTCTGCAGATCTTGGTCATGAATCATGGCTTTGGCTGCTTCTACGATCGATCTGTTCTTCCTCTCTGCAACACCGTTCTGTTGAGGATTATAAGGGACACAAAACTCCCTCTTAATCCCAGCTTCAATGCAAAAGTTTCTAAAGTTGCCGAAAGTGTACTCTCCTCCATTGTCGGATCTCAAGACTTTGATCTTCTTCCCGGATAGGTTCTCTACCTGAGCTTTGAATTCCTTGAATCTTTCTAATACCTCCTCAAATTCTTTAGATTTCAAGAAATAAATCCAAGTCTTTCTAGAGTAGTCATCAATAAAAAGAATGTAATACAAGAAACCACTCGAAGAAGCAACAAAGATTGGACCACATAAATCGGAATGAATGAGATCTAGAATACATTTGGATCTACTTTCTCTACTATGAAATGAACCTTTTGTATTCTTACCCAAAGCCCAGCCTTTACAAGTACCTTCGTGCTTCTGGTTGAACTTTGGAAGGCCCGTGACCATCTTCTCCATGATAGGTAGAGCTCAGAAGTGAAGGTGAGCCAATCTTCAATGCCAAAGATCACACAAGCTTGAAGAATCATGTACTAATGCCTGAAGTGGACGAGTGCATAGCCTATAAAGGCTCTCATGTCTAACTCCAATTACTCGAGCAGTCTTGAAGTTGGAATTCTTCGTCCACACAAGAACTTTGCCTTTAGAGAATGCAACTTGGTAACCCTTGTCTTCCAAGGCTGAAATGGAAACAAGGTTTCGCTTGATGCCTGGAACATATAGAACATCACACAACTGTAGGGAAATGCCGAAATCCAAGTGGAGAGTGGAGGTCCCAATTCCTTTCATCGAGTAACTAGCATCATCTCCAATAATAACTTGTTCACTAGAGTCTCTCTCCAAATTTGTTAAATGCTCCCTAAATCCGGTGATGTGGCGAGAGGCACCACTATCAATCAGCCAAGTGTTGGTGTCGGTAGGTACATTGCTTGACAATGCCGAATAGAACAAGTATTCACATGAGTCCTTTTGTGGAGAGACTTCATCAACATCTGCAATGGTGGCTTGCTGCTTAGGCCTGGTTGGACAATCTTTAGCAAAGTGACCATACTTGTCACACCTAAAGCATTGGACTTTGGAGAGATCCCTCTTCTTCTTGAATGTGGGAGCACCATCAGCTCCTTTATCTCTATTCCTCTTGAAATATCCTTTCTTCTCTTCTTTCCCTTTCTTCTTCGAAGATTGAGAGGCGAGAACATGAATGTCTTCATTAGTTGAGCTTTGACCAATTCCTCTAGCAGCCAACCTAGACTCCTCTTGAATGCAATCTGCCCTCAATGGATCAAACTTAGGAAGTTTCGATCTTGCACTGATTCCTTGAATGTGGGACTCCCAAGATGAAGGAAGACCACAAGCATGGTCAAGTCCTTGTCATCTATGACATGACGAATTGTAGAGAGCTGATCTCTCAACTCCGAAATCTTCATGAAGTAAGCAATAACCGTTTCTCCTTTCGCCATCTTCACATGATGAAGTTGTTGCTTCAGTGCAAGAGCCCGGCTGGTGTTGTTGATTTCGTACATCTCCTCCAAGGTTTTGAACATCTCTCTTGCCGTCTTCAACTTGGAGACAATAGGAACAATATGATCCTTGACGGAATCAACTAACATCTTCTTCGCCTTGATATCTTTCTTCCTCCATTGAAATTTCTCTTCCTCATCCGTAGGTTCAGGAACTTTGCTCTCCACAAACTCAGCCAATTCATTTTCCTCCAAGGTGAGCATAATTCTGAATCTCCATGAAGTGAAATTTGATGCTCCCTCGAGTCTTAAGACCGTTCACCATCTTGACAAAGAGATAGAGATAGACAACAATGAGAAAGAGAATAAAGAGTATCGCTGTAATAAAATCTGATCAAGATCTTCTTCAAACCTGCTTTGATACCATGTTATTTTTATGATCAGATGTAATGCACAGAAAATTATTTCAAAAATCAGACACAAAGCACAGCAGATACCCTAGGAAAACCCTCCACTTGAGGGAGAAAAACCCAACAACAATATATCACTTATATATTGAATCTCAACAACAATTATCTCCTTACAAGAGGCCGATATGAAGGCCTAAATATAAGCACCAAAGTATGATGCAACACAGAAACACAATGAAGTAATTCGCTGATGAAATCTCAGCCTTCAACTATGTCAATCTACCTTTGATGAAGAACTCGCACTTGATGAAGAATGGAAATAAGTCGATAATAAAACAATGAGACATCACCAAGTATATATACAATGTGATGGAGGGAGATGTGCCCTTTCAAAACACAAGTCGGCCCAACATAGAAAGATGTGCCCCTCCAATAAGATCGCGTCCATACAAGAGGTCGGCCTTATTAGTAATTCGTGCTTCTTCATTAATTCGTGCCATTCCAATAATTAAATATAGTAACCAAGGATTGTGCCTCTTCAATAAATCGATGTCACATAAATTAAATAGTAGGCTATCATTTAATTTATCATCATGAAGTAAGGAGATTGGCTGGAAGTGGAGACCGACGCTGCATAACATCAACAATGTCCCCATTTTCTGTGTTCTTATTCAGGCTAGTTTGGTTTTGACTCACTATTTTTAGTAAGTACTATATTTAGTAATTGGTCCTGGCAGCAGTGTAGTGTAGGGTTTCTTGTTTGGGCAGTGTGTGGCAGTTGTCAAGTGAACTCTAATGTTTTGTGCCAGTTTGGTGATTTGGAGTACTTACTATTTTTAGCAGTGGCTATAAATAATAAGTATTTGTGGTAACTGGTCCTAGCCTAGGCTACTTTAGCAGTCTCTGTTTCCAGTTTGGGCGTTGGCATGGCTAAGGCTTGATTTAATTATTATTTATATTTCTCACATAAGTTATTTTAATAAAGTTACTGTAACTTAAGTGAAGGGGTCAGTGGGTCATGCAAAAATTACCTTGAAGCCTAATGTAATGACTTAATGTTGTTTTAAAAGGCAACAAAAGCAAAATAGTTTCCTTATGAGCAAGGACGCCCAAGGGAGGTACAAGGTGTTTCTTTTAAATAATTAATAAAAATAAAGTGCTCATGAAGAGGGTCGTTGGCTTTTGGATTGAAAGAGGATTTGAAATTGTTTGCCCTAATTTCCTTTTGGCTCTTTAAAACCTCTTTTTGGGCATCATTTGCATATCTCTGAGTTGACAACTTAATAGGATGCTATTGGATTATTTCTAGAATATTGCTGCTGTGTGTTGAGGACAAAAACCCGCATCATTGGAGCTGGTTTTGGTGGTGAGAGATTCACCCTAGCTGGATTTGGAGTGGTTCTATCTCAGGAATCACCTAGAGCTTCACGGTTTGATGATTTATAGTATTTTAGCAGAGGTCTAAAGCTATTTCTTGAAGTTCTGGAAATTATCTTTTACAGGGGCAGAAAATGGTAAAAAGTTCATAACTCCGTTTTGGCTCGAGGTATCATTCTGGGTATTGCTTCATTGGAAGCCTCTCTTCAAGGTGTCCCATTTCATGCCCAAGGTCAAATTTATTGATTTTAATCTGAATTTCTAGAGGGGGCCGCCCAGCTAAGGAGGCCCGTACAATTTGGGGTTTTGGGCACCTTGACCTGCTGTATTATAGGTCATTGTTGCTGCCCTTGCTGGAGTGCGTGAACCTGATTAATGGTGCTGGTTATCAAGGAGTTAATTGGCTTTCTCTTTGGTGATGAATGATAGTTTGATATATGTTTGTTAAAATCTGATTTTCAAGATGTTATCAAATACTCTTTTAATTAAGTGATTTTCTATTTGAAATGCAAAGTTCTTTTCTAGTTTTTCTTCTTTATGTTATGAATATCATGCATGCAATGAAACCTATGAATGATACGTGAAAAAAAACACAAAACCATTAGCAAACATTGCAAACAGCAAACAGAGATATTCTCAAAAAAAATTCATGGGGTGACCATTTCACTTCATCACAAAATGAGCTTCCTCTTCATCTGATTTGTAATCGGAACTATCGCTTGGCTTGGATTCTTTACTCTTCATTTTCTTTGTGGCTTTGAAGGCCTCCTCTTGTTTAGATGACTTCTCTTTTTCGGTCCTCATGTCATATGCAGTAAGGATTCCATGCAAGTCATCCATTGTTAGACTTATAGTATCTACATCCTTCATTTCTTCAATAGCGGAGATTTTGGCATCAAATCTCAGAGGAAGGGACCTTAACACTTTTTGCATAATTATTCAATCCTCAACCTTATCTCAAAGGCCTTTGATAATATTAAAAAATTCATCTATGCAAAGTAGGTAGGCTGCAATGTTTTTTCTTCATCCTCCATTTTAAACTTTAAAATTATTTTCTATGTGTTTGAAGTTTGGCTTTCTTTACCTTGTCGTCTCCTTCATAGGTGTTTTGAAGTTTGTTCCACATTTCTTTTGCCGATACACATTGCATCACTTTGACAAATTCAGATTTCAATAGACCACACATAATTGCATTCATAGCTTTTCGATTGTTTTCACTTGCCTTCTTTCCAGCCTGATTTGTTGGTGGAGATGATGGAGCAATATAACCATCCACTACTGATTGCCAAATATTAAATCCAAGAGCCATTAAGTAGGTGCGCATCCTTATGCTCCAAAAAGCATAGTTTATTCCATCAAACAATGGAGCCTTGTTGGAAGAGAATCCTTCTTAGCAGGCCATGTGTGCTCTTAAGATCTTCCTTCTAGTGATT
Organism: Sequoia sempervirens; assembly: GCA_007258455.2. Taxonomy (NCBI): domain Eukaryota; kingdom Viridiplantae; phylum Streptophyta; class Pinopsida; order Cupressales; family Cupressaceae; genus Sequoia; species Sequoia sempervirens. Next base: position 1,032,354 of record VDFB02000008.1, on the reverse strand, counting down.
GAGATATACTTTGAAGGAACCAGCCCTGATATCGATTGATGAGCACACATTTATACTGAGGAGGCGGGGGGGGGAAGTGGGGTGAATTAGTATAAGACTATCTTTGACTTTTTCAAATTAATAATCACAATAACTTCAAATACACAACATCAACAAATAAGAACACAAGAAGAATGCAAGATTTATGGGGAAACCCATTCAAGAGAAACCACAACAAAATATTGCTTATATAAAATTCTCTTATAAACTTTGTAGGCACCAACGTATTGGAGACACCAATCCCCATCACTTGAGCACTAACTCAGTATGAGACACCAATCCTTTTAATATGACACACCAACATCACCAACTTCAATATGAGGCACCAACCTCTTGATAGACAAAGTATTTTTCTTCTTGATAATCCTCCAAAATCCTGCCTTTGAATAATCTTCTATTATAATCTCTTCACACAAATCTGCTGGTGTATATATGATATATCTATTTATCTTCCTCACTCGTTCTTCTCATCATTCCACAAACTCTTTTTATATCTTCAGAGAAATAGGTGACCTTTTGGAGGGATACGATACTTGACAAATGAGATGACTCTTCATTATTCTATACCCTTTCAAAGCATCCTTTGATAGCAAATTTGGGCAGTCCATAAGGGGTTGGCCCCTATATAAAACATAAATTTATTTAAATTTCTTTTTTCTTTTTGGGTGCTAGACATGGGTCAGCCCATATTTTGATTTATTTATTATTTTTAATTTCCAAATTGTGCGCCACTATAAGGGGGGTCAGCCCATACATTAATAAAATAATTTATTTATTTATTTTTTAAAAACTCAATAAGGGCACCAATCTTGAAGAGGTTGACGAGCATGATTATGGATTTAACTTTATTTTATTGCTGTCTTGTGAGGAACAATTGGTGGCCTTTGACCTTTATTTGATGTCCTTTATTCGCAATATGAATGGTGATTAGTTCTTCTTTGACATCACCTCTGACATCAATGACAATCTCGTCCATATGCCTTTGACATCAATGACAATAATTCTAACACATATCTGAGACAAGATCTATCTCCTGGCTTTGACTTAGTCAATTAGATAGTAGTCTTAGGCAGAGCATCCTTTGTGAATGAGTCCCAGGGCATCTCTTTGCTGTTTGTTTTTAGAATTTGGATTGTATTTTCAGTTCTTACAGTGAGCTTTGACATTCATATCTGATTGTTCAGAATCGGTTGTTAGTTGGCTATTATTGAGGGTTCCACAACATTTGTCTCACCACCTTTTAAGCCTTTTGGTCTTTTGAATTTTTTTTCTATAAATATGAGCAGGATCTAATGGATAAGAAAAAAAAAATGTTCTCAAGCATAGAGATAGATTTACTTCGCAGAAATTACTTTCACTCACTGAAGTTGTAAATTTTGAAAATAGTGTACGTAGGTCTAATCTGGAAATTAAGAGCTACTGGAATACTAATACATTTAGTTTCTTTTGCAAGGCTTGTTGGAAGCATTTTAAATCCTAGATTTTCTGTTCACTTCTTCAATCTAGTTTTTGTTCTGAATAAAAATCTAGTGATGTTGTAATGCACTTGCTTTCATTTGCACGGCTTGTTGTAAGCATTTTAAATCCCTGATTTTCTGTTCACTTCTTCATTTAGGTTTTCTCTGAATAAAAAATTATTGATGTTGTGGTGCCCTTAGTTTCTTTTGCATAGCTTGTAAGCACTTTAAATCTCAGGTTTTCTATTCACTTCTTGTATTTAATTTTTGTCGTGAACAAATATTGTTTCATTTGAAGCTACTCAGACTATATCTGAATTAATTGTCAAATCTTCTCAAAGTGGATTTATCTGATGTGGTCATCTTGACAGTATTGCAGGTTTGTTTGATGAGTTTGGTCTGCATTTATCAGTGTTTATCATAGCCAAATTTTCTTAAAACTGAGTTTCTGGACATAAAACTCAGAAATTATTTAGATTGAATTCCTGCTTGTTTATTGTTTTAAGGGCTTTTACTATGTTCTTTGGTTTTCTCAAATACAGGCTTACTTGACCTGGTTGACCTATTTTTTATTGTTACACAGTATATAGCGTTTCATTTCTTTGTTCTTTGCTTTGTTAGAAAGTTGGATGGAATATCACTGAAATTTATTTTAGAAAGCATACTTCTAAAATTGTATTTGCATCTGCCTAGATCTTCACAGGAACCTGTTGAAGTTGCTGGTCTTCCAGATGATATCAGCCAAATATTTGCTGGATATTACCATTCTGCTGCAATTTCAGGTTACTTCCTGTGTATTGTTGCAATTCTTTTCATCTTTGCACTGCACAATGATATTAGATGTTTCCAAATTTTATTTATTTGCAGAGAGTTTTGTTTGAAGAGGTGAGGAGAAGATTTTGTATTAAGAAAGTTTATCAAAATTACAATAGTCTGTCAGTGTCCAATTTGAAACTAAGTAGCAGAGTTCACCAACTAGAAAGTATCAGGTTGCTCTTATTAAGACCCGTCCCATCTAGTGTAACTTTGATTTAAATTTTTTCAAAGCTACTGTAAATAGGCATGCAAAAGGTAGCATCATAAAAGGAAGTATCCTGACCTGCCTTTGAAAGGAAATACTCAGTCAAATTAGTAATGACAGGAATAGCATGAAATGAGAAATCAAAACAATGATCATCTGTAAAATCCCCTCTACTTTTGATCCTTATTTTTGCAATAATTTTAGTTTGACGTGTCATTTTGTCAAACATATTGCATCTCAAAAGGACTGTATGTTGAGAGAGTTTCAGTTTTCAATGACATATAATAATAGCACCAAATAGATAATCTCATTCATGGCAATATAGAAAATCATCTAATACAACGGAAGAGCTTCAACATTAACATTCTGAATATGAAATGACAGCAATATGTGCCCAGCAATACAAATTACAAACTACTTCATGCACAGTTCAGTTCCGGAGAATGCTACAGGACTGAAATGGATGTACACAAGTTTGAACTTCTTCACAATGCCCTTCTGGGGTGATTAATGATAACAGCAAATGCTTTTCATGAAGACAAAGACAGTCTATGATATAAATACCAGTTAACTCGACTCCTTGTCTGGAAATGGTGATTGGTTGTGCTCTCATGGCTTGCAGCTACAGGTAGTATAATGACAAGATTATTGCCTAGTATTTGAGGATCTTCCTGGCAGGAATACATGCCCAGCAACACAGAAGCACCCACGGCTGGCAAACAATAGTTAATGCAGGTCTGAAGGAGCCCGCACCTCTCCAAACCCACATGACACCTTCGTACAGCCTCAGGAATAAGCAGGGAAGCAGCGCCAATACAGCCAATAGCGTCTGCACTTCATTCACAATACCTTCCAGCACTACTCAAGAGCAGGTTATTTATGGTCTCAAAGGATAACTTTTCACTGCAGAAGTTAACATCAGTTGACCCAAGAATATAAGCAGCAAAATACTCTTCAATCCCATGCCTCACTGAAGTATCAACCCTTTCAGACGCCCAGCCAGGAATGTAGAGTTCACAGTATTCACTCAGCTGTATAAACTCCACTGCGAATCAACTATCAACAATGCCCAGGAGATGCTAGCAATAACAGTATGATCCATTCAAAACATATCGACCCACTTGGCAAACCGTTACTCTCCAAAAATGCAAAGGATATTTTGTTATCTCCAAGTTTTTCTCCGAAGGAGACCCACAAACTTGAGCAATATCACACACAATGGAAGACCTGAATGATCTCCCCTCAAACCAGCTAGGGTGGAATCATTTCACCACCGAAACTGATCTTCCCCAGAGGGTTTCCATCTTCCAGAGGCTGAGATGAACCAGGTTCAATCTCAAGAACCACAAGCGTTTCAATTAGAGAAATAAAATAAACTAAACATAACCAAATGAGCTCCCATAACCCCCTTTTATACTTTTCCCGCCAAACTCTTTATAAGCTTCTATTTAAAATTCACTTTTTAATTTAAACTCCCCTTTAGGTCCGAAAAGAACCATTTTATTAAAATAATGATAATTTGATACACAAGGCCCCTATTTTAAGCATCCATGATTTAAAACATTTCATCCCGGTACCGACGAGCTATATAACACTAAGATACCTTATAAATATATTAAATAATATTTGGCAACCTTAGTAAAATAATTAAAAGAAAGCCATTAATATACTCATTTTGTGGAAACTGTTGGAATGCATTGGAATCAAAAACTAATTGCACTGGGGTGATCCTGATGAAGAATAATGATAAATGGAGCCAATCGGGCGACTTTCTATAAATAAACATGTTCTCCAAAATTCTTGGAGAGCACACTAGAAGCCAAAGTTAACATATGTTAGCATCAAATAACTCCTCTAAACCATTTGAGTTCACTGGTAATATCAAATTACCCTTCTGATCAAACAGGCACAAACCCAAAAAACCATCTCCAACTGCAAAGCAAGAGAACCAAAAAATGGGGACATTACAGTCTGCCCTTCCTAAAGATTGCTTGTCCCCAAGCAATGCCAAGGTATCCACAATAGCAACCAACTGAAGCCAATTGAATTCAAGTGTAATCCTGGGGCCCCAAGTCAATCTTTGCAAATGTCCACCATGCTGTTGCTGCACTACTCTGATAAAAATGATAAACTCATCATGCTCCAGCTGTGCTCTCAACTCCCGTGACCCCAAAAGTGAACATCTCCAACGCCCAAACTGAAGTACTTGCAAGGGCTGAAATTTGAATCATGAAAAATCTCTTGCTAGGGCGTGCCAATGAAGCCCATGTCTGCAATCCCACTGTCTAACACGATCCTGGGCAACACGAAGTATAATTTGCTCAACCCCAAAGGAAAACCCTCAACATATCTCCTCACATTATCTCGGAAGTGATACTAATCAGTCCCTAACCGGAAGCCGATAACAATAGTGTCATCCTCATAATCATACATCCTGACAAAGCCCTCCCGATCATAAACTGATAACCTCTCACCGACACCTAATCTCCAAGTGTCAATATGCTCATATCGAGCACACCAACTCATCCGATTGATTGCAATTATCACAATAACATCAGAAAATACACACATCAACAACTCTAACTGATCCCAGTCACTATCACTCATATAGGTGAGAGCTGGAAAATAACCGTTCTAACTCTGTAAGTCCTCCCACAACCTGCTGCCATGAAGCTTGTATGTATCGAGGTCCATCTGCTCATAAATTGAAATTGCCATAATCAATGTTGAAATACTAGGGCAACAACTGTCATAAAAGATTACCCCTGAAAACATAGGGAATGTGAATGTGGCAATGACCCAAGGAACTCCTCCAATAATCACACTACCTCTATTGTTATAAATTGGTAAGATTTCATTAGTATTCAAATTCCAGATGCTATAGTGACAAACCTGTGCACCAATCCATGCAATCAACAACTATCATCAATGCAAAGTCTGAAAATATCATGATCAGCACCATAGAACAGCCCTTACACATTAATGTGTATTTAGGAAACCAAGGAACTAAGTCTTAACATCCTTCCTCAATTTGATGTCCATTGCAGTTATGCGTTTTCATGAAGTAAGGTATAGTAAAACTATTATGAAACTTTATATCATTTGAATGACTTGGGCTAACAAAACACCAGCTACGCCCTCCACCAAAGAAAAGACCATCAACCCTCACACCAAACAACTGTCTAACAGCCACATCAATGACCAAATAACAAACATTAAAGCTCGTTGGACAACTCCAACATACTGCCCAAACAAAAAACCCTACATTGCATTGCCGCCCAGACTAGTTACTAAATATAGCACTTACTAAAAATAGTAAGTGTGTTAGAACCAAACTAATCCAAAAGAGGACATCGAAAATGGGGACATTACAAGCAACTATATCATACCTTTCATCGGTGTCGTCATGGATCTCATGCATACCTTTTCCGTTTCAAGATGTTCATCATTATCCACTGATTCATAAAGTGCATCATGTTGAAATCTGCCTCCATTACTTGTTCCAATGATCCTCAAGCGGGTTCCAATCTTTATCAACATACTGAACCTCTCCAATATGGGAAGTGCTGAAATCATGATGCAACATTTCATTCTTATGGAGTTCATCAAACCCTCCAACAATTTGTTTGATCTCCTTAATCCTTGTGTCACTTTCTTGAACTTTGGATGTGGCTGCAATAGAATTTTCCGCTTGGTATAAAGAAAAGTGAGCCATACTCAATTGTAAGCAAAGATCATCAATCTGAATTTATGCTTCTTGGAGGTCCACTTGAGTAGACTCCAAGGAACCCCTAGTGTTCATAAGCTCGAAGGTAAGATGGTCAACTTCTTCCTCTTTCCCTCTCAATGCATCTGAATAGATTTCAACGAGGTTGAGGAGATGGTCACGATTTGAAAGAAGATGTAACTAATCGGATTTCATTGCCACTAGGGCTTCTTTGATTACCTATAAACTAGCATGAGAAGATTCTTCTTCAATACCTTTTTGTCTTTTCTCAAGTTGAGCCTTCCGAAGGTGATCTTCAATCAGTTTGTGAATTCTATCATAATGTGTCAACGCTGCAACAATCTTATCGTCATGAACCTTCAATTGGTTTTCCAAATTATGTGGACTATCAGACTTATGAACAACTTCTGCTTCACATGAAGAATCATCAGATTGATCTTGAAGCACTTGACTCACACAACTTTCTTCTTCTACGTCAACATCCGTGTACGCTTGCTGATTTAGAACTAGGGCAGCACTAGTCCCACACACCGTATCATCTTCAATACCATCATTAGGTGTTATAACACAAGAGAGCTCAATTCTCCTTTTGTACTCATCATCCAACTCAGCTAACTTACTGGATGATGTGATTCAATTTTCATGTAGAGATGTTGGGATAGTGTTATGATCAAACACATTATCCTCAAAGGAATCTGTCTTCTCCTCACAAAGCTTATCAATAACAATCTGTAAATCACCCACATAGAGACTTGTGCACTTTTCACTTGTAAAATCAATTGATTCCTTTTCCTTGCAGCCCAAAGTGTCTTCCTATTGGAACAACACTACGTTGGTTCCATCTTCCTCATTGAACCCAAATATATGATCAGGAGTCCAATCCTCTTGACATGAAAAACAACACTGCTCTTTTCTCATTTGATTTTTGCTCTTTTTGGGCGATCTTGGGACTTGTATACCAAATGAGATTAGTTCTTCAGTCAACTGTTCCTTGAACTTCTCAATTTTCTACTCAACCAATCTTTTTGTGAAATCATAAGTTGCAATTGAGATGTGTTGCTCTTTTCTCCAAATGACCAACAAATCTGAGTGCAACTGTTTGCAAATATCATCACCTTTATCTAAAATCAAGGACAAAACAGTTAGCATGCTTGTTTTAATATTGTCTGAATGTCGTCTTCTGATTCTGGTTAAGCAACAGTGGAACATCTGAAGAAGCCCAAGCTTGACAGGTAACGATCAATTCTTTCGTACCAAGCACGAGGAGCCTGCTTAAGGCCATACAAAGCCTTCTTCAGCTTGCAAACATGAGACTCCTTCCCATGCACCTCAAAACCATCAGGTTGCTCAAAGTATACCTCTTCCTCGATTACACCATTCAAAAATGTTGTCTTCACGTCCATCTGGTGAATCTTCCATCCTTTAGATGCTGCAATAGCAATGATGGTCCTGACTGACGAGCAACTGGAGCAAAGGTTTCCTCATAGTCAACTCCCTCTTTCTGTGAGAATCCTCTAGCCACAAACCTAGCCTTGTACTTCTCAATGCTCCCATCAGCTGCATGCTTGTAATGTCCCCAAAATTTGGACAAAATGACTCAATTATTTAATATTCTCTAACTCTTAAATTATTTTCAAAAGAGGGATATTAAATAATTGATAAATCAAGTTATTAAGTGACTTAGTAAAATATTTAAAATATTACGTTGTAAAAGTCACTTATATTTTGATTGGGGAAAAATTATAAAGTGTCTTATGAAATATTAATACCTTTCTAAAATATCCATTAAAGTGACTCATGAATTATTAAAATGTATAAAGTCACTTTGCTGTAGTTTGGAAAAGAAGGAAGAAAAGTCACTTTATTAATTTGTGAGCAAATTAAAGGAATTTCGCCACTTTTAGGGCATGAAGGAAGAAAATACAAAAGAAGGAGAGAAGAAAGGGGTCGACACCTTTTTGTTGCATAACTTTCACGGGAAAACCAGTCGAGTTCTCTATGGAGAATATGAAACCCTAACAGCCTTGGTTCGAGTGTGAGATCATCACTCCTAGCTTGGCGTGGTCGAATGCATGGAATAAAGGAAGCTGCTTACACACAGACTTTCGTTTTCATCATTTACTGAAATTTTGTATGCCTCTTGTGACGTTTTTTGAACAGCCCAAGCTTGTTGAAGGCGTGGTTCCCTTTTGAGACCATAGACGAGCTATTGCTTGCTGCACCTCCATTTTTTGGGCATATTATAGAAGGAATCAGGCATTTTTAGATGGACGTGTTTCTTTAAGGCAAAAACGGCTTGGCATTCAGCTTCTACCTGTGCTGGAGTAGGCCGCAGTGGGTTCCAAGGAGGCGAGTGGACACCATAGAGCAGGACGACTCATCCTTCATGAGTTTCGGTTGGAAGAAAGTGGGTTTCTGTGTTGGACGTGATAGCTGGGAGCCTCCCCGCGGTTTAGCTTCATACTAAGATCTCATGTCGCTGCCATAAGATTCCACGCATTTCTGGCGACTTCTTCAGCAATCTGTGTGTTAACCATTCACACAATACAGGTCTGGGCGATTCTTGCTATTTCCTTGTATTTTGAGGCTGAACAAAACATTCCATAGTTTTTTGTAATGACAATGATTATAATGGAAATCTGGGTCAGTTTGGCATAGTATTATATTGTCTGTAAACTCAGAAAATATAGCTTAATCTGCTGCTATAAATTAAATGTTATTTCTGGGTACCTTCTGGTCCTGATATTTGTTACATTAAATCTGGTCTATGCTCATGACTGCCTATGCAATGTCTGTGTGAGAAACATCATGAACAGAAATTACTTTTGATGATTATTATTTCCCTCCAAATCTACTGTAATAGACCTGTCAATGAGATTGAAATGTGAATCCGAATTTGCACAAATGCTGCTAGTAAATCCTGCATTGCAAAGTTCAAAACACAGTTTGGATTATAAATAGAAAGACAAACCATAAACTCCAGATTGCAGTCCGGTCAAAGCACATAGTAATATAGTATTCTGTGTGTCGTCTAAATGTTACCAGCCTTACTACTGTTCAGTTGAATGCATGACCGTATGCTGCACAGCTGCGTATATTCTGTGAATGTCTGTCAGTTATAGAAGCATGAGACAAGTTTGGTAAAACAAACATCAAACAACTTGAAAGCAAATGAACCGAGCTCTCTTCAAACCAAACAAAATAATCAGAAAATTATGACAGCATAAAATCAGATCGCAAATCAGGTGTTTGACAAAATTCCAATAGGTTGTTACAGAATTTTAAAGCAGAAAATTTGCAAGGCATTTTACAATGCTTGATCTTGAAGAGCCACTTAGAAGATACCATAGATTTTCCTTTAGGTCTAGGTACGATGTCCCAAACATCATTCTTGAGAATGGATTGATACTCCTCTGCCATAACATCTCTCCAAACCTGTAGACTAGAAGCTTCCTCAACACTGGAAGGCTCAGATTCAATGATTTGACTCATCAATGCAACATAGCTGGAAAACTTATGAGGTCTCTTACTTTCTCTGAATGTTCCTCTTGGGGCTGTAAACCTCTTTGCCTCATGCATTGTTTGCCTGGCCCAAACAGGTCTTTTTCTGCCAATCACAATATCTGTAGGCCCATCAATAGGTTCCAAGGGCTCAACTGGATCATCATCTTCTTTAGGTTCAACAGCCTCCCTCTGAATCTCAGGAGTATGGTCAACTTCCATATCCTGAGGAGACTCTTGATCTTCAATGTCTATCTCCATGTGGTTTCCCTTGGATCTCTTGAATGCAACATCCTCTTCAAATGTTTTTCTCAATTGGAAAGAGAGAAAATTTGGAAAAAAATGGTTAAGGATATTACAATGGTACCAAAGCTTAGAGACTGCCAACCTGTTGGGTTGAAATATTTGGATGATTGAAATATTTAATGAATCTGGAAGATAGAGAACATATCACTTATAGAAGGGCAAGAGAAAGGGGCGTCCTTAATTCTGATTTAGAGGAGAAAAGCATGGGGGATAGACATGATAGACAAGAACACCAAAACCCTAGTATTTTGGCTATGTTGAGTGATTTAGCGAGGGGACAGGAACAATCGGTTCAAACCATAACCCAAATGATGCAAACCATGAATGCGTAATGTTATATAATTAATTTAATAAAGCAATATAAAGTGACTTCAGTGAATTATTAAAGGGGAAATATTAAAGTTACTTTATTGTCGGAACTTAATGAATTATTTAAATCGGAAATTTAAAAAGGTTTTCAAGAATGTTCCTCGGGTTTAGATAAAAGAAGATTTTGGAGCTCATTTTGTTTATGCTTGAATGTTCAAACCATAACCCAAATGATGCAAACCACGAATGGGTAATGCTATATAATTAATTTAATAGAGCAATATAAAGTGACTTCAGTGAATTATTAAAGTCACTTTATTATTGGGACTTAATGAATTATTTAAAGCGGAAATTTAAAAAGGTTTTCGAGAATGCTCATCGGGTTTAGATAAAAGAAGATTTTGGAGTTATTTTGTTTATGCTTGAATGTTCAAACCATAACCCAAATGATGCAAACCATGAATGGGTAATGTTATATAATTAATTTAATAAAGCAATATAAAGTGACTTCAGTGAATTATTAAGGGGGAAATATTAAAGTCACTTTATTATTAGGACTTAATGAATTATTTAAAGTAGGAATTTAAAAAGGTTAACGAGAATGTTCCTTGGGTTTAGATAAAAGAAGATTTTGGAGCTCATTTTGTTTATGCTTGAATTTCATATTCTATTGTGGAATTTGGAGAGCTTCTTGTGGAGCAGAAACCCTAGGACAAAACCCCAAAGTGATACTGGTTTCGGTAGTGCAAGATTCTACCCTAGCTAGTTGTTGAAGAGATCATTCAGATTTCTTACATTGGATTTCACTGGTTGGACATTTAGAAATTCGTGAAGTTTGGTGCGAAGATGAATTTCCTAAATTTTTGAAGAAAACTGTGAATGGATGAAAGGTATGAATAAAACATTAATTGTTATCTTCTGTACTACAATTTAGCCATACCTTTTTCAAAATATCAAGATCGTACTATTTCTACTCATTAAAGGAGTCCTGCAGTTGGAAGATTCTTGGGAAATGGTTGACTAAGCTTGAAGGAAATATCTTATGCCAGTGTCACCTTTATTTAATAGCAGCGAAATCTAAAAGGGCCGATAATATTGTTTAAGTCGAGATTGAGTGATTCCATAAATAAATCGAGTATGAAGGGAGTTGAGCGCCGCCATTATTGTTGACTAGAAATCTGATGTAAACCATTTGTAAAAGTCGCCGCTACTTGGAGGATAATTGTAGGTCTTTGGAGACCCTTAGTTGCTGGCTGTGGATCTCAACAAGAGTGGTGGAAGGTCGACGTGGACCAATAAGATAGGGGCTGAAGGCTTATATTGGAGATTAATATCAAGTTGCAACACATCCTAGTTTTTTCGTAGGAGGTGACAAATTATATGTGGGGCCACGACATTAAATGAGGACCGTATGAGTCCTGAAGCACCATATCACCTGGACAGGGTGTGGGGTGAGAGACAGTTGGGTGGAATGGAGAGAAGTCGACAATAACAGGTTCAATCTGGGCGGTTCCCTATTCATTGTGAACAATCACTCAAAGCTACAGTCAAATAAGTATTGTATTCTGTTGCTAAAAGTTCAGAGCAATATTTTGTTCTTTGTAACTTGTTATGTGTGGAAGCAATTGCAATGCTCATTGTGTTGAATTTAAATCTCCATTTTGAAATATTGTGCTGCATGCAAATTGTTCGTAATTGTCAAAATTCAATATGAGTTATTTGAAGTGTTGTAATCTCAAAAAACTATAATTTGAAAATAAAAACCTTTACGCTGCCTTATGCAACCTTTTTGACAAAATGCCTATTTAGAAAGAGTGAGGAATTTTGGAAAAAACTGGTTAAGGATATTACACATGAAAACTTGATGATTAAAAGGATGGAATGCTTGTATATAGGTAAGTCCCAATGCCATCCTTAAAAGCAATGTATTGTTGAAAACTTGAAACTACTTGAAGATGCCTTTTCATAATAAGTTCTAAAGCATCTCTTAATTAATCAGTCAAAGGTTGGTTACACCAAGTCTTATCCTTCCATTATCTGAACCACAAACCAGAAATATATCAAAAAAAAAAAACAAAAAAAAAAAAACCTCAAGTAACCTTAACAGCCTAATAAGTTGCGAGTGACCATTTTGGCTTGTACATTTGCTCATCATTTGCTTTAGTAAATGTAAACGTTGTAAGTTTTAGCCTTTTATGTAATTTCTAAAGATTGTTTTATCAAATGATCATTTCATCTCTCTACTTTTATTGCATATTTAAATAAAATATGGTTTTTTGTTAAGTCTGCTACAATGGTGGTAATTCTCTTCTATGTTATTTGTTGTCTGTGCAGAGAAAGGTGTTGTTTATGCATGGGGAAGCAATTTCAGTGGTCAGCTTGGTTTGGGAAAAGGTAATTATTTGCTTAGTGTCTACCTGTGGGATCTTTTCATACGAAAATAACTAGTATTGAGGTGCATTTTCATCTATTAGACATAGACATTCTTTAAAATGCAAAGAATAATCTCCTTTATATTTTCATGGGGGTGGTTCTTCCGCATGCACTTTTAGGTGTTCTTTGTTATGGGTATGGTGGAGTAACGTAAACTGTTGTTGGACTTTCAGGCTTACCAATATTTTGTATTCAACTTAATGTGTGCTAAGTTATGTTCATTTTCTAGGGATTGTTGGTTTAGTAATTTATGTAGTGTTTCACTTTCAATACTTGGTAAGTATGTGCTCACTCACAAATACTCGCATGTGAAAATAGGTGACAAGCAACTTGTGCTTGGACTTGCTTGATGCTTGTAGATGTTAGGTACTCACCATGAATGCTTTGTTCACGAGTACTTGCATGTGAAAATTGTGGATGAGCAATTCACACTTGGATTCGCTTGCTGCTCATAGAGAAAACCGTGTTGGGTACATAGAGAAAACTGTGTTGGGTACTCGTAGTTCTGGGAAGTAACTTTTGTAAATTCATTTGTGTTTAGCAAGATTGTCCAAATGCACGCTGAACCTTGCAAATATGCTTTTAATGCTGAAAATTGCTCTACTTAATTGCATATATAGTGAAGAGAAAAATGTAGAATGTTGAAACTTGAATGAAATTGTAACATTTTGCAATGATTCTCAATCATCATGTGATTCATATTATATCATCAACTATTGTATTTGCATGTTGATGCAATATTGTACTCTTTTATTCAAATCCAAAAGAAAACACTTGCTCAGTGTTCTACAAATTCATTTCATATGTTTTGTAACAGTGTTTTGCATGATATTTATGTTTTCTAAAGCTGTGATGTCCCCACTTTTTAATAAGCCCAAGAAGAAATTGGATTAATTATTTAGATATTAAAATGGTCTTATTTGCCTTAAAAGACCTTTTAATTATTTAATTAATTAATATGACTTTATAAAATTATTAATAAATATTATATTTTTTATAAGGTCTTTAATAGAATAATAAATCGGTTTGGCCAACTGAAAGGTGGTGGAGATAAAAGGAACATTGGGCGGATACCTATATCATCACGGGAAATAGAATAATGCTTGGTTTTGACATTGGAGAAGTCTGAGAACAAAAACTCTCAGAGTCAGAGGATCATGATTGGACGAAAACCCAATCGTGATTATTTGAATACTTTGTTCGGTATAATCTCAGGTGATATTCTGATATTCAGTAGAGTTTAATATATTGAGATTGTGTTAATTTTCTGTATTGAAGGAATTTATTTATCGGAGTTTGCCGGAGATGATCTACCGAGATATGTATGTTAGATAGCTGGGTTGAAATCTAGTGCGACTTCCTGAAAGTGTTAATGTCCTAGAAATAATGATGGAAGGTGGCATGAATATTCATTGTCAAAGACAACTCGTGGTTTCACATTTGCGCTGAAGATCGTCAACATTCCGCGATCTGGAGTCTATATATTCTGCAATAATAACGACAATTGGCATCTGCAGTTTAATATAGCAGTCAGTGGTTATATTCCAAATCGTATGGTTGAATTATTTGCATACCTGTGGATGATTCCATGCTGTTATACTTTAAGTTGTCGATGCTGGTCAATACTTAGCAAGTGACTCCCTCCACATTATCGGGCCTCGTCTTCATATTCATGTCAACATTGGAATCTGGCATTGTTTTATGTTCAATACATATACGCTGGACATAGGAACTTAAGGGAGGAGTTTAATATCATTTTGCAACTATACTCTTGATTGGTCGAAGATTGAACTGGACCTGCTTGTGTATGTGGCTAGATAAGACAACGATATAAAACATGCTCCGCCAAGTTTATTATTGGGAATATTCCGAACTGTTGCCGTGAGTATTCATAGGTGTGGGCTCATACTGGATCGTGATTCATCTCAAACTTGTTGTCATGATTACTTATTGGCGTGGGAACATAATCTCAACAATGGAAGAAGACACATTCATTTATTGCGGGTTCGACATAGTTATTGGCGCCTTTGGTGTATTATATCACCGACTCTACTGCTACTTCTTGTGTATAGGTGATTGGAGGAGTACTCGGGTAGGAGATTGTGAAACTGAAAGTTAATTTATTGCTATTCTTGTGAAGTTTGGTAGTTTGCAATACCTTTACTCAATTTGCAATAATCTGCAATACACATTGTATGATCTGCAATAATCTGCAATAACCTGTAATTGTCATTCCTGTGAAATCTAGAAATTGTGTTGATTTGTCCTTTATTCAATTTGAATGTTTTGCAAACTATCTAAATTCTTGCAAATTAAATATCATTTTTGAATAGAAATCTGGAGAATTATGTTCATGTATTCAGAGTATTAGCAAATTTGGGAATATTGTGAAAATCATATATATATATATATTACATTCATTTCTTGAAGTCTGGGAATTATGTTCGGTTGACAACATGCATAGCATTGTCAACTAATCGTGATTAAAAACAAAAGACTACCTATCCGGAGTAAGGGATATTACAGTGGTAGTAGAGCCATTATCCTGCCAGCCTGAGGATATAAATCAGTTGCTTCAGCTACAACGTGCGTCAATGGCTAGAATTCAGAATGGAAGATTGTTCTCTAACTTCCTGCCTCGCCAACAAAGGAAAAGAAGCCTAGTGTGGAGAAACTATTAAAAGACCTCGCTCAATCACAACAAAAGATAAATTGTGACTTTGCTCAATCACAACAAAAGATAAATCATGATTTGCAGCATCTTGTAGTTTCGCTTTCAAGAAAATCTAAGCATTCTAATGTTTCATCCACACCTACAGGTAAAGGAGCTCATGATCTATTTGTACAGGGAGAGGATAGAAAAACTACAAGGGAGGTTTGCGAAAATATTCATGAGGAGTTTGAGAAACATGATGATGTGGTATATGAGGATAAAAGGAAAGGATTTTGTAATGATTCTAATGTGACATCAACATCCTTGGCAATCCATGGAGTCTGAACACCTCCCTGACAAACAACTCTGCAACCTATGGTGCCTTATACTCTGATGTGATAACAAAGAAATGTGCAAACTTGGTCAATCGATCAACTACCAGAAAAATACAATCTTTGTCTTGTACCTTCAGTAGATTAGTAATGAAGTCTATAAACACACTCTCCCATTTCTGCTCTGGAATAGGCAATGCCTGAAGCAATCCGGCTAGAGAAGTGTGTTCTGATTGGTTCTACTGAAAACTCATGCATTCCCGCACATGTCACAAGACATCATCCTTGAGGCCCTTCCATGACAACCTCTCTCTGACCTGCCTGTAAGCTTTAAAATATCTTGGATGTCTTTCCAATGGTGTATTGTGGATGGCTCTCATTCTCTCTAAGCTTTGACTTAGGAACCAAGTAAATTTTTTCCTTGAATTAAATAATATCATCTACTACCTTGTATCTGTCATCTTGAGTTTTCCTATCCATAATCTTGCATGCAAATGCGTTTTTCGAATACTCCACCAAAAGGCGAGCCTTCCAATTAGCTGAAATTTATGCTAGAGAGCAAACAGTGGGCTTCCTAGAAAGAGAATCAGAAACAACATTCTTTTTCCTATTAACATATTCTATGTGAAGGTCACACGCTTGTACCTTGCCAACCAATTTCTGTTGCCTCTCATTCACATCTTTTTGTTCCAAAAAGTATTTCAAGCTATTATGGTCCGTTTTGATCATAAATTTCCCATGTACCTAGTACTGTTTGAATTTCGGCAACATATGCAAGCATCTCCTTATTGTAGATGGAATAGAGCCTCTTAGTATCTTGGGGCTTCTAGCTCTCCTAGGTGATGGGGTGTCTATTTTGCATTAAAACTGCTCCAATACCCTGACTTGATGCATTGCACGCCAGCACAAAGGGCTAAGTTAAATCTGGTAGAGCCAACACGGGACAAGTACCTATCACCTCTTTAAGTCTGTCAAGTGCCTACTGAGGCTCATGCATTGTAATGTCACCTTCCGAGGAGTAGTCCGAAATAGCTAATTAGCCTATTTTATTCCCATAGGCTAAAATCATGCAAAATGGAATAATTTAATTTAATTATTTAATATTATCCAACCAAGCACATTTTATGGGCAATATTATTTAACTAATTTAATAAAGTTTTATAAAGTGACTTAAGTGAATTATTTAAAGGAGATTAATAAAGTCACTTTATTTCCCGGATCAAATGAAATATTAAAAGAGTGAGAAGTTGAAAAGTTTTCTAGTGGCTTTGGGAATTAATACAAAAGTACATTTTTGATGCTCATTTTGGGGATGCCGAATTATTTTCTTGATGAAGTTGGAAAGTTTTTGGGAGAAACAAACCCTTGGACAAAAACCTGAGGGATGTTGGTTTCGGTAGTGCAAGATTCTACCCTAGCTGGTTGCTGAAGAGATCATTCAAATTTCTTGCATTGGATTAAGAGGTTGGAGATTTTGAAATTCATGAAGTCTTGTGCCAAGACGAATTTCAGAGGGTGATAAAGTTGTAGAGTTACAAAACTGAAAAAAAAATATTATATTTGTTGTCTAGACCCAACCGTACCATTTCAGATTTGTGGGGACCAAATTTTATATCACCATACCATCTTTATGAAGGAAAGCGACCAAATTAATTTTGAAGGCATTGAAGCATTCAAACCATATCACAAGTCTTTTATTGGCCAGCCGTACCTACCATTAATAATTGCAGCTATTGTCATGTGCGCCACACACCATATAGGTTGATTAGGAGGGTAACATGGGATATTTTGGAGGTCACATAGGTAAAACTATGTTACCGGATTCGCCTTTGGAAGCTAGGGTTCGAGTTTTGATTTACTCTTGGTTTGTATCTTGGGCCGATTCGCCTGTGGGTTTGGGCAGGATTCGTCATTTTTGGGTCTGATTTTCCTAGGCAGAACCCAAGAGAACCCGAGCAAAACCCAGACAAAACCCAGGTGAACCAAGACAGAAGCCGCATGCCAAGGCATCCAAAAAGTTTTTTTTTGAGCATTTTTTTAATGTTTTATGGAGTTTGACTTTGACCCACGCCCAAGGGAACCCTAAAAGTGACTCTTAATCACTCTAAACACCTAAACTACCTCATGCTTAATCATTTGTTTTGCAAACAAGCATTTTCATTCCAAGAGGCCGAGCTTTCATTTTTGCTTGTTGGATGGAAAGCGGACTGTGACACAACTTTCTTTTTTCAGAAATTGTTCTGCATCATTGAACTGAGAATTTATCACACATCTGTAGAGAGCTAGAGGAATACAATACTACAAACTAAAACACATTGCACTTCTGTTCTCACTGATTGTAATGAGCCTTGCTCAAACTGATCTCAATTTGCCCAATTTGCAGCTGTGTAATTTCGTCAAACACTTTATATGCAATGTTCTATGATGCTGATATGTTGTTTGATGCAAGAATAAATGCTAATTGATTTGGAAAGCTTAAATGATCTTCCACAACTACTATGCAAGTTTCTAATGAATTATGATGCTCCTATGCAATTTTAAAAGCATTCCAATGAAGAACTAAGTGCATAAAGTGCATCTACAGCCAAGAGGCATTTTGTCAAACACTTGGCATGTAAATTCTAAAGCTGATTACAATGCATAAAATCAACTAATAATCTGAACAACTTCTTATTACTCCTTCAATGCAATTGTCTTTACATTACAATGATGATTTCCAAACAGCCAAGACTCTTGGCAAAATACATAGATATAATGTATGACAATGGCTGATAACAGATATAACCTACAGCTGAAAACTAATGACTCCTATAATGCCAAATCCTGATCTACAATGAACACCTACAGCTGCTTAAATATGACAATGCCAAAGGACCTATTTCTCAACAAAGATTACAATGCCTTAATGCTGAAGAATGTGCAATATAATGATAACAAGGAACCTGGAAGTAGATGGCTGTCTGACATAAAAATTCGATTCTCTTTACTTGCAATGTCTTTGACCTCTTATCCTTAGTGCCTAGCCTCCAAGCCTTATAACAATGCCTTAGAAATTTATTTGGATTTTTTTTTTTTTGGAAGCTCCCTTGTCAAAATCGCCCAAGGTCTCTTAGCTGCCCCTGTCTTTTGTATATCAGATTTTCTATTTAATTTATGGGCTGATAAACATCCTCTCAAATGCCCTTGAAATCACCACACTTCATCAATGAAAGCCTTGCAATAAACCATATGAAGAATCGACACCAAAAGAGGAAGATGTGAACAAAATCGTGGCCTCTTCTTGCTGCTTTGTATGTCTGATAATAAAATCTGAGTGCTGTATGATAGATGTGCATGCAATTCGACCTCCTCTTTGCCAAAATAAGAAGACCATAAACTACCAAAATGTCTCCTCAATCTGCAATAATTTTCCTTAAATCGATGCCACCAAAATTTGGCCAAAGGCCATGAAATTTTGCTTTGAAGAACAAGTAGAAAGTCTGAAGCAACTTTCTCCTCTTTGCAATAATTCAAGTGATATTTCACACCCTCAAAATTGCTATCAATAGGAAGTTTTCGTTTCCTATGACAAAGAAGCAATCTGCAGAAACCCTAGGCTCCACAAGATGAAATGACAAACACCAACATCAACATCAAATCTGCCTCTTGAGAATGAAGCCCTCTTGAGAATGAAGCCCAAGATGTCTATTTATTCTTTTTCCTCAATTTCTTCATAAGCTTTTAGAACATTATTTTATTTTTTTATTAAGTGACTTTATACGATATTTTATAATTCAAGTCACTTTATTAAATTAATTAAATATAAGGTCACCTTATAATTTTAATTTATTTGATAGCCTTATAAATAATTAACTTTACACTTAATTTAATTTAATTAAAATAACTAATTAGTCATCCTCATGAAAAATCATTATTTTGGAAAACTTAATTAATTAAATTAATTAAATCAAATTACCTCCAAAACGGGGACATTACACTGATTTGATGTACTCTCCAACATCTCTCTTCTCTCATGTGGAGAGTTAGAACTACTTGGCCATGCCTTTGCATCATCAAGGAAGTTTTGCTCTTTTTGACAATGTCAAAAGCATGGGTGCATATAGATCAGGCAAAAGACCTTTCCTTTTAGATTAGCAATGCATGGAAGATTCAAAAAGCATCCTTGATATCAGAAAAAGATTGTGTTTATACACTTCAATTGTGCAGTCACCCTTTGGTTCTTTCAAAGAAAAATCTGCCTATGCCACTTTTACACTGCACAGGTAAACCAGATTTTGTATTGTGGAGCTATATTAAGCTACCACTCTCAAGACCAATGTAACAATGATACAAAATAATGTTTGAGACTGCAAGAAGACATCAAAATGGCTAGTGTACTAAACAAATTCTTATAATTTCTGAAGAATGCTGATAACTCATAACTCTACTCAGTTGGCATCTTTTTTCAAAATCATACAAATTGAACACTGGCATCAATAGACTCTGTATATCAAGGTACTACAATTCAAGTTTCAATGATGAATATTTATCATGCATGTTTTAAATGACATTCAAGTTTATGGTGGTTTTGTTGTTTATATGATGTTATGTGATATTCTAATCCTCATTCATGCCCAAATTTTAGCTGAACCAGTGAACCGAACCCCCGAATCTGAACCCGAACCAGTACCGGGACCGACTACTTAGAGGTAAAAGTATAGCACGGAGTATTGCTGATTAAAAAATGTTTGAAGAAGCACTGACTAGGTTAACTATATGATTCAATAAATATTTCTGTATTTAATTTTTGGAACTATCAATTCGAAACAACAACATTTAAGCTTGGAGTTATTCTCTGGCATTTACAAATTGTGTTAATTCTGTCTGGGACTGAACTGTTGTATCACATGGTTTGAGAAAAAATTGATATTTTGATGATTGAATGCAATTGGAAACAAACAAGTAAATTGGAAACGGAACAGCTGAAGTACAATTGTTTGACAAAATGCCTACTCTTCTAAATTGAATTTTCTGCAAGTTCTCTGTAAGAGACCAGGTGTCTCTCAACCCCTGACTGAAGCTGAATATGAAGATTTGTTTTGTTGTTTTGTAATTTTTTTGTGGTTTTTGTGCAATATGAGGGTTTGTGCGATTTTAATAAAAAATAGATGCTAAATCAAATAAAATGCTGAAACCATAAATCTTGAAGCAAGCTAACATCTAGACAATGGCGGTTATCTTTATTCTGACCAATAATCGATTACAATGTGAAATGGCTAACATGCAATAAAAAAAGTGTTGTACCCCAAAATTAAATTTTTTGTTACACTTAGACATTTTGAAGAAATAAGTAAAAGTCTTGTCAAATCAGTCAAAAAGGTCAAAATTTGGGTGTGCATGTCTTGCATGAGGGGTTAAAATGCAAAATTTTCAATTTCTGACGATCTGGGTCTGCTAAGGGCAGATTAATCTACAAAACCCAGATCTTAGTTTTTCATCCCTAAATTTTAGGAAAACTGCTATTTTTAGAAATTTTCTAAAATTAGTAATGTTTTCTGGGTTTTTCTGGGTTTCTTTCGAAACGGATACTGGCAAAATTTTCTAAACATAGAAAATTTCTAAAAATAGAAAGTTGGTCCGACAGGGTCCGAACTGATTTTGATTGGCTCAAAATGTGTCCGTATCAGGCTGGTGCAGTCAGAATCTTAAAATAATCAGTTTTGCCCTACTGGGTCTATTCTACTTTTTTAGAAGTATATCTGGAGCTTCGAGGTCATCAATGGAGGTCATCCGACTGCCAGGCGTCAATTTCAACATTCAAATTTCTGGCAGAAGGTGAAACGATGAACATGCACGAGGAACGAGGAAGAAAGTTGAAAAGTCATGAAAATTTTCTAACACTGCTGAGCTTGGGCGCCCCTGTTGAAGAAAGGCGCCCACCTTTTTAGGGCATCAGATGAGTGAATTAGGGTTAGAATCTCCAATGGAAGTTGCTCAGTATTCAGTCAGCTTCGCGATGAATATCCCCGTCAGAACATCCGACAATCCAGTCTCCGACAAATTAGAGTCAAAGTGGAAGGTATAGAATGAAGATCTGAAACTTGAAGAAGAAGATAAATTGAAAACTTTTCTAAGTCTGGAGAAACTGGGCGCCCTAGGTGAAGAAAGGCGCCCAACTTTTCAAGGTTTCAAACAGATGAATTTGCAGTCAAGGTTATAACGAGATGTCTTCGGAATGCAACAAGCTTTCCAGTGAGCTATCCAGCACGACAAACGGAGCTCGCAGTCATCAGATTCAAGGGGCTGAACAGAGGGTCAGACGAGAGTTGAAAAGAGAAATCCGAAAGCAAAGGTGAAAAATGTAAAAAATAAACTAACTCTGGTGAAGTTGGGCGCCCTAGCTTGCCAGCTTGCCAAGGGCGCCCAGGCTTTTGAGGACCTAAAATCTGCCTTTTGACAAAAGTGTTCCCAGAAGACCCCTCCTGAAATCCTCTCAGCTTCGCAACGAGTCCAAACATTCATCAATCCGACGCCCGGAGCTCAAAATTCAACAAGATCGCCCGTAGAAGTGAAAGACGTGAATAAAATGATTTTTTTTTTTCTAAGTCTGGTAGAAGTGGGCGCCCCAGTTGAGGAAAGGCGCCCAAGCTTTAAGGCCTTCAAATGATGAAATTTGCAGAAGTAGTATCCAAGAAGGTCTCACCAAAATCAGTCTGGCTATCCAACGAAATATTCAGACAGTCAGTCGGATCAGCGTTGCTCCCGGAATCGAAGATTCGTCAGAAGATCAAAGGGAGAAGGAAGAAGTTGGAAATCAGAAAAATGGCTAACACTGAAGAAGTTGAGCGCCCCTAGAAGGAATGTGCACCCGTGAATTCGAAAGTCAAAATCAAGTTTTTAGCAGGAGGTGCCTCCAGAACATCCCTCTCAGTTTCAGTCAGGCTCCGCCGTTAACCGCTCAGCTCGCCTGTCGGGTAAATCTGTCAATGGGAAATCAGAGGTGAAGTAGCCTGTCAAAATGGAGAAAAGTTGAAAAAGTTAAAATTTTGACTAACACTGGTGAAAATAAGTGCCCCTCTTGGAGAAAGGCGCCCAAGGTTTCATGCCTTACAGAATTTTCGAATTTTCAAAATTTCAAAATTTGCAAGGAGAGGAGGATGGCGTCCAAGTTCAAGGGGCTGGGATTTAGGGTTTTGAAAATAAAAGCAAAAAGAAAACAAAACCTAAATCAAACCCTAAGTCTATTTAACACTTCTTTTCAATATATTTTTCATTATATTTGCACGTAGCATCCAGAGGAGGAAGTTGGAGCAGCAAGTTTGAAGAATTTTTGTGATTCAAGAATCCATAGTTGCTGGTTTTACATCAGATTTTTCAGACCAGCAAGCATAAACCCTTGCTTTTTCATTCTTCTTGTTCCAGAAGATCAAATTTTTCAAGCAGAAGGCCAAGGCTTTCAATTTTTCAGTCATCTGGGTCATTTTGCCTTAATCTTCTGAAGAATTTTTCAAGAACTTCATCAAGTTGCAGCAAGTGCTTTTATCTTGCATGTCAGTGAAAACCTCAGTGCATTCAAATTTCAACCATCTGGGTCCTTGCCAGTTAGTCTTCTGAAGAAAACCCATATCGCAGCTTTTTTTCAAGAAAGTTCAAAAAACCTAGGGTTGGCTGCTTTTTCGATCAAACATCAGGGTTTTGCAAATCTAATCATCTGGGTTCATTTCTATTCATGTTCTGAACAAAACCCAGATGTCAGCTTTTTTTCGGGAAAAATTGAAGAAATTAGGGTTTGCTGCTTTTTCAGGCAAAATTCAAAGTTTTCAAAAACGGACGATCTGGGTTGTCTTGCATCGATATTCTGAACAAAACCCATATCTCAGAAAAATTTCTCAAAAATTTGTCCATTGGAGCACAAAAATCAGCATTCTAAAAATAGAAATTGTTCAAGACTTGTCTGAACCAAGGCGAGTTTACAGTCATTCTTCAAGTTTTCTGAAATGGAGTACACTCCTAATG
Organism: Sequoia sempervirens; assembly: GCA_007258455.2. NCBI lineage: Eukaryota > Viridiplantae > Streptophyta > Pinopsida > Cupressales > Cupressaceae > Sequoia > Sequoia sempervirens. The sequence goes on along the minus strand of VDFB02000008.1, from coordinate 1,008,581 downwards.
TTTTCAAGTCCGAATCAGCTCTCTTTCACAATTACATCAAAACAGCTGAGACAGACTTGCATCATGTCAAGCCGGTGTTCGATCTACATGCCTTGGAGAGAGCAGGCAACACTTCAATCAAGAACCTGGACATTCGGACTCCTCGCAGCAGCGTCAATTCCTATATCAGTTCAGAGCCTTGAGTTCGTAATCGCTTGCATTAAGCATTACAACCCGGCTACTAGGGAGATCCAGTCAGCAGACGGTAGATTGATTTGCAGTCTAAAGCCTGATATGGTCGAAAGGTGTTTTTCCATTCCCCCGTGGCCTGAAAGCGTAACTCTTTCAAGGGATGAATGTGAAAGGATGTGGAATATGCATAAAGATAAATATAGCAAGAAGATTGCACAGAGATGGATGAAAGAAAAACATAAGACATTGCCCAGGAATGTCGGGCTTGAGGAGGTGCAAAATCAGTTCCAGAATGTTGTTCATAGTTGCAGTCCAGTTGGCGAAAGGATAGGCCATATTTCAGTGATGTCAGCAAAGTTCGATAAAGCGGCCAATAAGGTCGAAGATTTCCTGAGATCTATTGCAGATGCTGAAGATATTCTTGAAAAGCGGTGTTTTGCTGTTGATGGCATAGATGCACCGAACCGGGACACAATCTCTAACTTCCTAGCGGATGTGATCGAGCTTTAAAGCAGCTTTCTTCTAGAAGCTTTCTTTCCGCTTTCTTTCTATTCTTGGAATAATCCTTATCCATTCTTTGAGGATAGAAAGAAGATAAGATGTAATAGTTGGCGTTTCCCGCTTTTTCTGCTTTCTAGGGTTTTATCTTTCTAGATTTAGTAATAAAGCTTGCTTGCTGAGCAAGCCCTAGATTGTGAAAGCAAGGAGATTTTAGGGTTCCCTACTCCTGCTTCTCTATAAATAAGAGCCTTTGCTCATTTAGTTTCTTTAACGGTTATTGTCATAGCAAATTGCGAGCCTGAATTGCAGCAAATTGTTATTCAGTTTCAGTTCACTTAGTTTAAACCGTGCTAGTGAGAACAAAACGCTGAGCCTATTGTGCCTTCTATTTGTTGCTCAAGTATTGTTCATTTGTGTTGTGATAAGCAAATTGTTGAGCCTCTTTAGCCAACAAGGAGTTAGTGAGATTGCTGTTTTCTATTGTGTTAAGAATAAGTTTGCAAGCCTCCTTAGCTGCAATTTCTTGTTCAAGGCATGTTAGAAGTGAGCTTTGTTTTAGAGATTTGAGTAATAAAATCATGAGCCTCTTTTGCCTTGGTCTAAAATCTCAGATTTCCGTTATCAATGTTCTACTTTTATGATCTTTATTTCAGCTTGCAGTGAAGTGTGTAGGTGTTCGTTGAAAGAGAGATTATTGAAGTATTTTTGTCAGAGAATCTACCTTGTTAATTTCTAACTTCTCTTGCTCTGCTATTACTTGAGAGGCTAGGAACGTCTTTAGTTTAAGTTAGTCGTAGTTGAAACTTCTTATCAGAAAATCTCAGCTGCGGCGTTTGTGTTTAAAAAACCTTGTGCTCCAAGCTGATCAAAAAGATAGGCAACTTAGTTTTAGTTTACTTTCTTTCAAACACCATCAGCAAGAGGGAGCTTCCCCTCCTAATTTGAAGAGCAGTTTATCTGTGCATAGCTGTCCGTTTTCAAATCCGCATTCCAGAGGTGCGAATTTAAACACCAACAAAAAGCAAACCGGATTTTTATCAAAAACATGGTTACACTTGCAGCCGCTTGAGAAAGGACATAAATGGTACGGCCAGCTTGTTGACAAACTTCTCCCACCCAAGAATGAATGATAAAGCCTCCAAAAGTCAAGGTGCCAACACGGGTGCAGAGGAAGAACCAAAAAGCAAGGCGTTTGGGTCCAGTATGAAAAGACGTCCCTTTTAGCCGTAGTACGGCCTGACAAGAGCAGTAAATGAAGCCGTACAATTCTTGGGAAACGTGACAGGTAATGGGTTTGACCAGCCGCACAAGAATACCTCTCCTTTGATAAAAATTGGTTCAAACTCTGAATGAAAACTCCACAATATGCATTGATGTGATCTCTGAATGAAGCCACTCAACTGACAAGCTTCAACTAGTATCTCACAGTCTCAGTATGTCTGATTCTGAAGAGGGAACGTTCTCCAAAATCCAATGATTTGCAAAAACCCTTGTTTCACAAACCCCAATGTTCTGAGAGAGAAAATAAGACAAATTAGAATAATTCACAATGAGGTTCGATTTGTCTTTGATGAAATATATGTACTCTCTCAATAAGTTGACCCCAAAAAACAACTGATTAAGCATTTAATATTATAAAATTCGCCCTTTGGAAACTTAGGGAAAAATATCATAATATGGCGTCCCATTATTAAAATGATTGATGAAGACATAATCATTAATAATAATCGCCCTTTTAATATAAAGTATTAAATACTTTATATTATTCCATTGAGACTTTAATATTTAATTAATTGACTTTATATTATAAAGTCACAACTTTAATATTTCTCCCAATATCATTAAATGCTTAGATATTCGTTATCTGCTCACCAAATTGTCAAACTGGGTCGAAACTGAGTTGACCAACTGAACCAGGTGCCCTGCCAGAAATAGTAACCCCTGTTTGCTTGACTTACTATAAATAGTAAGTGCCTGAATTTGACTCTATAAGACTCTACCAAGGCCCAAACCTGAATCAACTGATGGAGTAGTGTCCCCAAATGTCGGATCACTGCCACAATAACCCTCTAAACACATCTGTCAGCCTACGAGGGTTTGAATGATAGGCTAACCCCTGAATCAACTGTACTGCCTAGGAAGGGGACATTACAGTCTGCCCTCCCTGAAATTGCTTGTCCTCAAGCAATCTCAGCTCTAGATGCTGTAAAATCTCCTCTGACTCCCATGTAGCATCCTCAGCCGACAAGTCTCTCCATTTAATCAAATACTCTCTGATAACCCGCCTCCGAAGATGTCTCTCTCTAACATTGAGGATGGCCTCAGGCACCAATATCAACTTCCCCTCGTCATCAAGGGGTGGCAGTACTGGAGAGGGAATCACATGCTGACCCAACGCCTTCTTCAGGCGTGAAACACGTTGTGAACCCTGCTATCCGCCGGTAAATCCAACTCATATGCAACCTCGCCCACTTGTCTGATGACTCGAAATGGACCATAGTAACGAGGTTTCAACATCTCTGCACCACTCTTCCGCAGAGTGGACTGACGGTAAGGCTGTAACATGAGATACACCATGTCACCCATTGCAAAGGAACGCTCAACCCTTTTCTGATCAGCATACTGCTTCTACTGATTCTGTGCCCGCTGAATATTGTCTCTGAGAGACCTCATAATATCCTGCTGATCCTATAACATATCACTTGCGCTAGGCACTCTGCTATCACTCAACACCAAATCTAAAAGGTTGGGTGCCTCATACCCGTATAATGCCATAAAGGGCGTCATCTGTATAGTCATGTGGTGAGTAGAGTTATAACAATACTCACAGAGGTATATTCACCTCACCCAAGCTCTCTGCTGTCCAGCTATATAATTACGCAGATATCCTTCCACACACTTATTGACGATCTCTGTCTGCCCATCTGTCTGTGGATGGTAGCTGGTACTAGGTGTCAGTTCGGTTCCACAAAGTCTGAACAAATCCTGCCAAAAGTTGCTCATGAACCGACTGTCTCTATCGCTGACTATAGTTCAAGGCAAACCATGTAACCTGAATACCTCTCTGAAGAAGAGCTCTGCAGTTTGCGATGCTGTGAATGTAGTGGTGATCGGAAAGAAGTGTGCATATTTTGTCAGCCGATCAACAACCACGTAAATACAATCTCTCCCTTGGGCTTTCGGCAAGCCCATGATGAAATCCATTGATAAACATTCCCACTTCCTGTCAGGTATCGGAAGTGGCTGAAGCAAGCCAACAGGATATGTGTGCTCCTGTTTGTTCTGCTGGCAAACAGAACACTCTCGTACATACCGAAGAACATCAGTCTTTAGTCCTTTTTAAGTAAATCGTTCCTGTACCAACTTATATGTTTTGAAATAACTGGGATGGCCCGCCATAGGAAGATCATGAAAGATTTTCAGAATTGTATCCTTCAACTCTGAATCAGGAACCAGAAAAATCCGCCTCTTGTAAATGATCAAGTCATTCACAACGGTGTTTCTACTATCCTGCTCTGTCCCATCAACTATGCTAGAAGCCCATTGGTTCTTAGCACACTCTGCAATAATCTTGTGCCTCCAATCCTCGGAGATCTGTGCCATAGCATTCAACTGAGGTCTGCGAGACAATGCGTCAGCTACAACATTTTGCTTTCCCTTAATGAAGGTGATATCAAAATCATACGATTGCAATTTACTGACCCATTTTTGTTGCCTTTCATTTAAGTGTCGCTGTTCAAGGAAGTGTTTCACGCTATTGTGATCTGTATGCACACTGAATTTATTCCCACCAGATATTGCCTGAACTTACCCAAAGCGTGCATAATGGCTAACATCTCCTTGTCATAAATGCTATAAAATCTCTCAGGACCCCTAAGCTTTCCTACTCTCAAAAGCAATAGGGTGTCTCTCCTGCATCAATACAACACCAATGCCCTCTCTTGAGGCATCACAATACAAATCAAAAGACTTCGTAAAGTCTAGTAGTGCTAGAATGGGACACGAAGTCATAATCACTTTGAACCTGTCAAAACATTCCTGAGCCTGAGGTGACCAAGCAAATGCCCCTTTCTTTGTCAGATCAGTAAGGGGTGCGGCATGTCGTGAGAACCCACTAACAAATCGTCTGTAAAAAGCACATAACCCAATGAATCCTCTGAGCTGGGTAAGGTTCTCTGGTACTGGCCACTCTACTATAGCTCAGACCTTCTCAGGGTCCATACTGACTCCCTTGGCACTAATGATGTGCCCAAGATACAACAACTCAGCCATGCCTAGCTACTTGGACTCCTTGGCATACAAGGACTCCTCAGCCAAAATACTCAAAATTGTATCCAAGTGAGCTAAATGCTCCTCCCATGACCTATTGTACACCAGAATGTCATCGAAGAAGACCAACACAAATCTCTGCAGCTGAGAACTGAAAACTTTGTTCATTGTAGCCTGAAAGGTAGCAGGGGCGTTGGTTAGACCGAAAGGCATAACCAAGAACTCGAAGTGACTGCAATGGCACCTGGAAGCGGTTTTCTCTATATCCTGCTCCCTCATCCGAATCTGATGGTACCCGGACCTCAAGTCAATCTTCGTGAAGAAGATAGCACCATGCAACTCATCAGTCAACTCATCGATGCAGGGTATAGGGTACCTGTTTTTGATTGTTCTCTTATTAAGCTGGCGGTAATCTATACACATCCATAGTGACCCATCCTTTTTCTTCACCAATACAACCGATGAAGCAAAAGGTGACTTGCTAGGTCTGATATGCCCCATAGTAAAAAACTCACTGACTGTTTTCACTATCTCATCCTTGAGGCGTTTCAGATGTCTGTAGGGTGTGATCATAATGGGCTTTGCGCCCTCCTCCAACTCGATAATGTGCTCAATGCCCCTGTTTGGAGGTTTGCCATGTGGAATATCACTAAACACTTTAGAGTGTTTAGTCCTCATTACCTGAATGTCAGGATGGTACTCACCCTTCTGTTGCTTCTGTTTTGCTGGTAACAACATGCACTCTGCAGCCCAATCCACCATATCATGACGAATGAGCCTCTCCATCCGTCTAAAAGATACCACTCTCAAATTACTTTCTCTGATGGCTTTTATGACGTGGTTTCCCATTTACCTTGAACTTCATCTCCATGTCTCGAAGATTGAGTATGAACTCACCCAAATCGTGAAGCCATGCCATCCCAAGTACCACATTAGTATCTCCCATATTCACAACGTAGAATTCAGCCTTGAATTCATAGTTGTTAAGCCGCATTGGAAGATCTGTTATTCTCCTATCACATTTGAGGGTGTACCCATCAGCCACCTTGACTCGAATACCCTCAAACTCCTCAGTCTGTATGCCTCATCTCTCTACTAAACGTGCATCTATAAAGTTATGAGTGGCACCAGTGTCAAGTAGAGTAATCACTTTTTGACTTGCTAGGAGCCCATGTAGCCTAAAAGATCCATCTCTCTGAAGACTAGTCAAATGTGCCTCCTGTAACTTCTTTCCTCCTTCATTTTCACTATCATTTTCAGACCTTTCATCATCTGAATGCTCTGAATTAGCTTGCTGGTCTGACAGATAAGATTGCTCTTCACCCTCATAAAACCACTCCATCTGGTTACTTTTGGCCTTAAGACGAAGAGGGCATACATGTTTTTCATCATAAGGTGCCTTGCACCAAAAACATAACTTTTTCTTGTGTAAATCATTCAATGTTTCCCTATCAAATGGTGGTGCATTCCGTTTCTTAGGATCAGGTGGATCCTTCTTCCTGTCAAATGCTCTATTCCCGTCAAATGATTTGTTGGGCCTCGAATAAGGTGTAGAGCCTGAAGAGAACTTGCTGCGAGGTGCTGCAAGCTCCATATTGCGTGCCTTCCTCATTGCCTCCTGAAGAGTAGGAGGATCAAATTCCTTGACCCAACCTCTCATCGGCTCAAACAATCCCTCAATAAACAAAATGACAAGTCTTCTCTCGAAAATACCTGTCACCATGACTGCAACCCTCTGGAATTCACCAATGTAGGCATCCAAACTACCTGTCTGCCTAAGCTGAGCTAGCTCCCTGAAGTAAAGTTCTGGATCCTTCTTATCAAAACGCTCTATGAGCCTGTTCGTGAACTCCTGGTAAGTAGTAACCGTGTGATGACCCAATGTGTACATGCCGTGATGCCACCAGTCATGCGCATGAAGATGTAGTGTGTAAAATTTAATGGCCTCGTCCTCCTGCATAGGTCTCAAAGATAGGTAATTGTCTAACTTTTGTACCCAAGACCTCGTTGAACTCTTATCCGAGCCATCAAAATAAGGCAAGACAATCTTGCTCACTGCATGCTGAAGATCCCTATTCACCTGTGGTGGTGGCTGGTATTGAGGAGCTCTGCGCTTGAATCTACATCCACCCCTGGGTCTATGTACATCCATAAACTCATGAAAGGACAACGACTGCCTGATCTCAGTAGCCAATGTCGAGTACTCTCCAAAGAATCTGGTCACGTCTGCCACTGATGTACCATGCTGTGGCTGAAACTTTGGCTGGTGACCTAGCTGCTCTTCCTCCGGAGTCGGAGATGCCTCCCTAGTAATAAAGGTAGGTTGTCCAGGCATACGCTCATGAAAGATAGGTGACGACTGCTGCTGTGCTGACACCTGTGGCTGGTCTATGCCTGCAGTCCTGCTGGTCTGTCCTATCTGTATGTAATGCTACTGAGGCGAAGTATACTGCCTCTTCGTGCCCATCAATTGAGACATCATGTCCATCATATTATCATGTCTCTGTCTAAACTCAGTCTCTGACATCTCACCCTCGGTAGGTTCTTTCCCTGTATCCCTACGAGACTCTGTAGGAGTCTCACGATCTGCCATGAGTGTGGTAACACTGTTCTCATTGCTGTGGAACTGGATCTGTGTATACCCAGAACCCCTGATACTGTCTCACCTTTTGGAATAGGTGGACTTGTCCAATCCTCAACTCTGCCTATTCCTCTACCCTTACTGTAGAAGATAATGTCTCTACTCATGAAAAAGCATCGAAAAAGCACACATTTAATTGAAAAAGCACAGGTTGGCAGGAAAACTGTGCTCTGATACCACTGTAAGAGACCAGGTGTCTCTCAACCCCTGACTGAAGCTGAATATGAAGATTTGTTTTGTTGTTTTGTAATTTTTTTGTGGTTTTTGTGCAATATGAGGGTTTGTGCGATTTTAATAAAAATAGATGCTAAATCAAATAAAATGCTGAAACCATAAATCTTGAAGCAAGCTAACATCTAGACAATGGCGATTATCTTTATTTTGACCAATAATCGATTACAATGTGAAATGGCTAACATGCAATCAAAAAAGCAAACCGGATTTTTATCAAAAGCCTAGTTACACTTGCAGCCGCTTGAGAAAGGACATAAATGGTACGACCAGCTTGTTGACAAACTTCTCCCACCCAAGAATGAATGATAAAGCCTCCAGAAGTCAAGGCGCCAACACTGGTGCAGAGGAAGAACCAAAAAGCAAGGCGTTTGGGTCCAGTATGAAAAGACGTCCCTTTCAGCTGTAGTACGGCCTGACAAGAGCAGTAAATGCAGCCGTACAATTCTTGGGAAACGTGAGGTAATGGGTTTGACCAGCCGCACAAGAATACCTCTCCTCTGATAAAAATCGATTCAAACTCTGAATGAAAACTCCACAATATGCACTGTTGTGACCTCTGAATGAAGCCACTCAACTGACAAGCTTCAACTGGTATCTCACAGTCTCAGTATGTTTGATTCTGAAGAGAGAACGTTCTCCAAAATCCAATGATTTGCAGAAACCCTTGTTTCACAAACCCCAATGTTCTGAGAGAGAAAATAAGACAAATTAGAATAATTCACAATGAGGTTCGATTTGTCTTTGATGAAATATATGTACTCTCTCAATAAGTCAACCCCAAAAAGCAACTGATTAAGAATTTAATATTATAAAATTCGCCCTTTGGAAACTTAGGGAAAAATATCATAATATGGTGTCCCATTATTAAAATGATTAATGAAGACATAATCATTAATAATAATCACCCTTTTAATATAAAGTATTAAATACTTTATATTATTCCATTGAGACTTTAATATTTAATTAATTGACTTTATATTATAAAGTCACAACTTTAATATTTCTCCCAATATCATTAAATGCTTAGATATTCGCTATCTGCTCACCAAACTGTCAAACTAGGTCGAAACTGAGTTGACCAACTGAACCAGGTGCCCTGCCAGAAATAGTAACCCCTGTTTGCCTGACTTACTATAAATAGTAAGTGCTTGAGGCTGACTCTATAAGACTCTACTAAGGCCCAAACCTGAATCAACTGATGGAGTAGTGTCCCCAAACGCCGGATAACTGCCACAATAACCCTCTAAACACATCTGTCAGCCTACGAGGGTCTGAATGATAGGCTAACCCCTGAATCAACTGTACTGCCTAGGAAGGGGACATTACATTCTCGTAAGGGATTTTACATCCAAGCACAAATTTCAGCACTTTCATCAGACTGCGGGAGGGAATCAGATTGTGTGCTTACTGTAGATGGCCTTCACTGTTCTCTAGAAGTCCTATGGCCAAGAAAATAAATTCTAAATCTAGCTGTCACTGATTTTCAGTGGGAGCCAGAACTTGCAGTTCAATTATTCACTGATTTTCTTCTTGTTTCCCACTTTTACGTAACTCAGGCTGTATTACCTTTGACGGCTTGTGTGGTTTGAGTTTAGGGGGCACTGGGGTTGAAGTGTCATCTAACTGTATAGAGTAATGGGGATTCATCATTGAGGCCTATCAAAGAATATATTATATTGAGTTATTCTCTTCATGCTACATGCTTATGAATATTATATACTTGTTAGCCACTTTTTCTTTAATTAATTCTTTGCTCAAAACTATTAACAAAATAAATTATCTGCTTTTTCAACTAAGGGAGTCAACTGCTTTAGAAGTGGAGGAAATATTAATCTGTGACATTATTTGTTTCTTTACAGTTTCTATGTTCATTGTTTTAATTTGATAAATGGCAGTAAGAGTATAAAATTTTATTCATGGTTGGATTACGATAGCTTGTTCTGTGTGTATCTCAATATTGTTCTAATATATGCCATATGTAAGTTTTGAGATTTACATATTGCATTTCTTTAGAAAATGTATATATTGCTTTGTGATACCTATAATCTTGTATTTCTAAAATCAGATGCACCCAAAATGGTTTGTATTGCAAATGAAGTCAAGCCTTTAAATGGTTTGCGAATCAAAATGATTGCTTTGGGCTCTGAGCACTCACTAGCCCTCACAGGTAATGGATGAAATGTTTTTCTTGTTATTTAGAACATGCAATCATTACTCCTATTTTTAATATATTCTGAATTGTTTTCTAGGTTTAGAAGATTGATCAGTCATGACTATGATCTAATTTCTTAAGTCAGTTCATGCTATTATTGTATTCCTCATTTTGTTGTTTTTCAAGCATACTCTTGTTCACAATTTGATATTCTGTTATTTGCATGGTTCAAAACTTCAAAGAGGATGGCGAGGTACTTAGCTGGGGCTTGGGAGAAAATGGAAGACTTGGTCACGGTTATGAATCAAGCATGTTCAGATTCCTTGAAGTTTCAAGGTTTTCACTGAAATGCCTGGATTTAAGATTTGCTGCTGTAACAGTTCTGAAATTAGTCAACAGGATTTTTGGAGGGAAATTGTGTAGAAAAGAAATTTATTTGAGATACAAAGTGTGGCCTGCATTATGGATTAAGGTTTTTTCAACAATGGGCCACACAGTGTGGTCTAGAAAGTGGATTAACTGTTTTTCAATGATGCTCACAAATTGTGCCCAGAAAGATCGATTAAATTTCATTGTTAGACAATTTCCCTCGCAAAGTCTATTTTTTGAATATAATGGATTGCTTGAAATTATGGATAAGTGAAAGAAAGGGCAATTTTAATAAATGGAATTACGATAAGCTTAAACATATTTTAGAGAAATGCCTTCACACAAGTTCTAATAAAATCAGCCTAAAAATCCTGGAAATGCCTTATAATTTTAGAGATCTTCTTCATTTGACTAAGTTTCAAACATTTTGTTCTCTTGAATTTATTATTTTCATTTCTTTAATTTTGCTTAAGAATAATGGTAGCATGTAAATTATATTTAGAAGTCTTCTAGTGAATTCAGGGAAGCTATGGAAGAAATGTTACATTGGAACACTGAAGACCCATGTAGAGGATGTTTTTTGTTATACATCAGAATTGAAAATATGGATCTGAGATCATCTGGAGAGATGAAAGATTCAAGCGTTTTAGCCTTCTGAGCTTAGAAGTAGATTTGGGAAGTAAGGTTCAAGTGGATATATGCAAACTGGAATAAATAAGGAATGCAGAACAACACTATTGAACTTAAATAAATATAAATTATTATTACGGCCAAGATCTGATATCTCATAAAGATTGAAGCAAGGTACTGTATATATTTGTGCCATTGGGCCATTGGCCAATTGTATTTTTGAATTTAATCATCATTTTGAATATAATATAAAAATATATGGATTTTTGGCATTTTTATTGTTCATTCAATGCAATATCAAATGTGTTTTGAGTATTTCAAAGTTTCATATGTGATTCCTTGTATATATTTTTATTACAATTTTTTAAAGTACTATATATATTTGTGCCATTGCCCCCCTGCCGTCCCCAAATCTAGGCCCTTGGTCCTCTTTCCTCGAAACTTGTCCCCACTGTCCCATTGTTTGCCCATCCCAAGACTTCATGGCATTGTGCAAAAAACCTAGTTTTGGACCAAATTTGAGGCATAGAAGCAGCCCACAGGGTCAAACTTCCAAGGTCTAGAATGACCTAAGGGCACAGTTTGACCCAGAGGCATGAAATTTATAAATTGGTGTTGAATACCAATTGGTAGAGGATACCCTCTTCTGAATGCATAGCTTGAATAAAGTGCTGAATGTAAGCAGTGCTAAATCTGCTCTTAAATTTTGCAATGCTCTTAAATCTAACATGGATTGAACTTCTGTAATGCTCAGACTCTTTTTAGCTTTTGATTTGACTTAGTGTGATGTATAATATCACTTGGGTGTTGGGAGGTTGCCAACATTTTTTGGTTTTATGGCTCTTTTTCCTAGTTATCACTAGCAATGACAAACATAAATATTTTGTAATATATTTAACTATTACTATTATATTTTTGAATAAATAAAATTGTATTATTATTTTTTATGTTATAGAAAACATTGTAATAACCCCACTTCATTGGGCAATTATATGCAAGTTTAAATTAAAGATTTAAACTTATCTATTCAAGATGGTCAATTATATCTGGTTGCTTCGAGTGGGAGATAATGTAAACTCAGACCTGATTGATATTGTATTCAAGAGCATCAATTCCATATTTAGGTCAATCTATTCATATTGGACGATGCATATATTGCTCAAAATGAGGCGTCAAAAATTATATGGGTTATTTAATTGCTGGATCTCATTTTTATTTGTCAGAAATTAGAGGCATTTTGACAATTCAATAAGAGATCATTTTGCTGGGATTTTCTCCCTCGAGTAGGAGGGTTTTCCCAGGGTAAATCGCTATGTTCTTTAATCTGTGTGTTGTATTTCTGCTTATTTGCATTTCTGGTCTAAAACTAACAGGAGTCACATTTGTTCTTCGTCGATTTATAGGAGAGATTCAAAATAAGGGTTTTACAGAGTTTCAAGATAAGAAGTTATTATCCGGGTATGATCAACTGTAATGTCCCCTTCTCAGTAGCCACTTGGATATTATTTTAGCCTTTATTTATTCCCGAAGGTTAAAAAGGAGAATTAAGGGAATAAATTATTAAATTAATTATTTTAAAGTTATCTCAAAAATATAATATCATAAGATGACTTTATATTTAATTGATTTAATAGTTAAATGATTAAAAATAAAATAATATCAAAAAGTCACTTAAGAGAATAAAATAATATTTTATTCTAGAAGCTTCTTGGAGGTGATTGTAATTTATTTATAAGAAGCTTTTGGAGGGCATTTGAACATATCTCGAGTTGAATACATTTTCTGATTATTGGAGAGCTTGAATGCTTGACATAGCTCGAGGGTTTGGATACTCTAGAGTGCCGGTTTCGATTGTGAAATATCAATCCTAGCTAGGTGTTTGGGGGAAGATATTTCAGTCTTTCCATTTGTGCAAATTTTGTGGTCAAGGGCCAAATTTGGGAGCATCGATTGGAGACATAATTCAGATTGCATTTTCAGTCATGATTGCTGCAGACTTCATACCCACGATTTTGCTCATGGTGGCTTATGAAGCATCGATTTCTTATGGGCATTGAGGCACATGATTGAGGAAAACATGGCAATGATTTTTGGTGATGTTTGATGGTGCTTGGAGGCTGGATTAATTTTATTTTGAAGGCTTTGCATCAGGAAAGGGGCGGCTTCTTGAGGAGGAGGATTTCACCATTTGGAGGATTTCTTGTGAACACCAAGGCTGCAGTTTCATCATCAATACATATCAGCATTCATTTCCAGGTTCTTTCATCATTTGTGTAAGTGCATTGCTTGATCATATAGGAAAATCTGTAGTTGTAGTTGCATATCATTTTTAAAGCCAAGAGTTTTGGAAAATTCATGTAAACAATTTGTACTGAGTTTGCATTATTCAATAGAGTGGAGGAGTTGCATAAATTAATAGCATTGCATTGTTGTAATCAGCCTCAAACTTACTTTGCAATACAAACATATTTTGAGGTTGCATGCAAAGCGTATGACGAAATGCCATTAGTTGTAGATGATCATTTGCACTAAGAAGTTGCATGAGAAATGTTTGACAAAATACCTAGTTGTTGTTCCATCATATCCACATGAATTAGATGCATGCCACGTGTTTGTTAAAATGCCTATTGGCTGTAATTTCCATTTTCAGTTACTTATATGCATTTGAAAAGACAAAAACAGTTTGCATATCATTTCTTTATCATTGTTTGTCAATCTTGCATTGTTGGAAGCATTCAAAAACATCATTGGCAACATACAAAACCAAAACAAAACAATCAAAACATTATATCAGCATATTATCAGCACTCCTTAGTTTGCACACCAAGTGTTTGTCATAATTCCAAAGGAGTCAAATCAGAAAATTAAGAACAGAAATTGCAAGGGTTATTACAGTGGTATCAGAGTTAGCATTCCTGCCAGCCTGTGTGGGTTATGAACGAAGAGAACTCAGGTATTCTAGATTGCAGTCCATTTGACATTTCATACAGAAGGTTGAAAAAAGGTTTGAGTCCATTTGAGCTCATGGAAGAGAGCAGCACTTAGCATATGCTTAGTGACTTTGCTAGAGGTCAGCAACAAATGATGGAAGAGATGGCTAAAGGACGACAAGAGTTGACACAGATTCTCACACAACTTATGATTAATGGAAACAACAATGGGAACAATGGGTAGAATCATAGTTACAAGACTCAGACTCGCCTCGGACTCGGTAAGCTGATTTTTGACTCGGACTCGGACTCGGAGCCCAGACTCAGCAAAGACTCGGCAAATAGAAAAACCCAAGAAATTCAGAGATTTTTAAGGATTTAAAGCTTGTTTCATGCACCCTTTAGTAAAAAAACCTTAAATACACAATAACATCATGAAATAGAAACTACTATGATCCTATACACAAACATCTATCGATCACATAAGTATAAACGCAAATTTTAGCTGAAGGAAATAAGTAATTACTTAATACTTAATAGTTAATAACAATAACAGTAGTAAGAGTTTAAAGTTTAAAGTTAAACAGTTAGAACTTAGATATATAAATGTTGTGAAATGTATACAATACTCATGGAATATGAAATCCATGGCATCAAAAGTTCCAAACATATAATAAAAGTAAAACAAAAGCTATAAGTCTATGGCTCAGAGGAGCCTGCATCACTAAGGCTCTAAGCTTTAGTCCTCTTGCGTAGACGTCTAAGATAGGTCCTGGATGATGTTGCAGCCATCATCTCTTCCTGTGTCTCAGTGTCAGACTCAGAGGCACCCAAACCAGCATCCAAGGTGTCTCCTCGTGCTCTATCCTCCTCCTCTGCCATGGCTATTGCCTCTGCCTCTCGATCTGCCTGGTCGACCCAATCGAGGTCCTCATCGGTAAAAACAGGATCCTCGACCTCAGTGATCCAATCTGACTGTGGATCAACCTCCTCCAACGTGATGGGTGACAAGTCAATGCCCAATATCTGTCTATGGCGAAGGCGCAGGTTGTAATGAACATAAACAAGATCATTCAACCTCTGCACTGACAACCTGGTGCGCTTCTTGGAGTGTATGTGCTCAAACATACTCCAATTGCGCTCACAACCCGAGGCATTGCATGGTTGGCTCAACACCCGAATCGCAATCCTCTAAAGATTTGGTACTTTAGCACCAAATCTCTCCCACCATGCATCTGAGATGAGAAAAAAAAAAAAAAATCTCATTGTGAAATGTGAATATTTAATTATAATATGAACATTGAATATAAAAGATTGAAAAGTGGTAATTTTTAAACTACTATTATGCCCTTAATAAATTTTTACCTGGCTGCAATGTCGATCGAGTATCTTTGCATATATCTCTTGCAAAGAGATCTCCTTGTGGAAGTCTGAAAATCTCTATCTCGGCAACAATTTGGGCTCCAACATGAGAATCAAACATCTGCTCAATGACTGTGTAGAGCCCACTCAAAACCTCCTCATCTGCCTTGAATTCTTTGCGGAATTGGAATGCCGGATTGAGAAAATATGCTGCTGCGTGTAGGGGCTTGTGAAGTTGGAGGTGCCATCGTCTATTGATGATCTCCCAAATGGGGCGATACTTACTATCAATTCCCCTATAAATGGATCTAATGGCCTGTTTGGCCCTATCCATGCCCTTGTATATGTAGCCCATTGCGGGCTTTTCCCCATCAGCAACTCGTAATAGAACCACTAAGGGCTTTGTGACCTGCAATTATTATGAAACATTGACATAAGTAAGAGTTAACAAAAAAAAGCAAATAAAATAAAAATAAGAATGAAAATAATAAAATATAATGTAGAATTACTAAACTAATTACTTATTAGTTATTACATTTACCTTGACAATCTCCTTAGTAGGCACCCAAAAGCCCTGCTCATGAAAAATCCAACCTGACGCACTCATCCCTGCATTTGTCTTAGAATATGTTGAGGAAGCCCACTCCTCACTAACAAACATCCGCCTCAAAGCTCCCTTTGACTGCAGTAAGGATTGTAGAGTGATGAAGTTGGTAGCAAAGCGTGTTATCCCAGGGCGAGCCACTCCTTTTGCCCCGTGTATTGCCTCATAAGGTTGAGGACCCATGTGTGATTATATATGTACTTACAAATATTCCTTGTGGTCTCCACACATGCTTTGATCCAGTCAAGCTTGCCAAGATCCTCCAATATGAGGTCAAGGCAATGAGCGGCACAAGGTGTCCAAAATAATGATGGGTGCCTATCCATCAATAGTCTACCTGCAGCAACATAATTTGCTGCATTATCCGTCACTATTTGCACCACATTCTCCTCCCCTACCTCAGGCAAGACACCCTCCAAAGCCTCACAAAGGAATTCAGCATTTTTGGAGTTTCCGGATGCATCAATAGATTTAATGAACACGGTACCACTTGAAAAAGAAACAAAATAAATGATTCAACTAAATATAAATTTAAAATATACTAGAAACCAATCCATGAAAGCTTCAACAACATTGGAGCATGAAACATTAGATGATCTCAAATCCAACTCCCAAAATATACTAGTAAGTGCCAAAGCATCATTCAACCAAAGGGATGGATTGTCAAGCATGTAAACACCATGTTTTGGACCCCCCTTCTCCCCTACATCATGAGTAACAAGTCTGGTTTCTTCACTCCTTGCTGCTGTAATGGACCTATGAACAGCTACCAAACTATGTTTGGACAACATCTTGATGTCAAGGATGCTGATAACATCTTGATGTCAAGGATGCTGATAACATCTTGATTCAACAATTCCCAAGTGGAGACTACATCCTCAATCCCTCTTAAGCATTCTTGTTCAAACGTTCTTCGTGGAAGATTGCCAATTGCAAGGAGCGAATCTCCCCCATGTTCGGCTTGCAAATCTTCAATAAGCTGCAAATCACATTCCATCTTGTGTTGGGAAACTTCATCAGGATCCCATTTCGTGCTACTATCAATTGATGTTTCATCTTCCATCACAAAAAGAGGATTATCATAAGTTTCCTCAACACCCACTTCAAAGAGAGGATTGTTAAAAGCTTGAAATTCTCTTCTTTCATCTTGCTGCTCCAAATCCGCACTTGCAACTTCTGACTTTCTTGAGACACTTCCAAGATCAAACTCCTCTTGAAGACTATCAAGCTCTCCAATCACTTGCTTGATTTCTTCAGCTCTGTGTGCACCCTCTTGCTCCTTGAATAGTTTGAAATTAGCAAATTGGTTTTCAACCTCTGTTAGAGCCAACTGAGTTTCTTCCAACTTGTCCTTTGTTGATTTAAGCTCCAGAGTGAGCTCATCAACCAAACTCTTCTTTTCCTAGAAAACACCAATGGTCTTCTTTGCAACTTCAATGGTGTGATCTGTAGAAACCCTAGTTTCCCCCTGACACTGCTCCTGACTGATTTTTACGTTTTTCTGAAGGTTTTTGGTTTTTTTGCAAATTTTGTGTTTTTGATGCAATAAATGAAAGGTACGATTTTGACAATAAATTGAAATAAATTCAATAAAAATAAAATAGCTCTGGAAATGAGAGAATATCGATGCCAGTATCTTTATTCAAACTTCTCTACTGATTACAATGATATCCAGAAACATGCAATGAATAAAATAAAGAATTTTCAATATTTTTAGAACCTGGTATTTGCTGCTACAGAAGTACAGAAATGTACGGCTGCAATAAATGAAGTCCTTTCCCTTCTGTTTGATGATGGCAGATGACTCCAGATACAGGGGCGCCACTCTGGAGAAATTATCAAGCCAAGGAGAGAGGCGTTTCTCTTTGCAAGAAAAGGACGGCTCAACACAGCTGGTACGGCCTGGTACAGTACGGCCTGATGTCAGCAGCTTCAATGATAGGTACGGCCTCCTCAAATTAATGCTTAAGTCCCTGAATATGGTGCGCCCAAGGCAATAGATGATATCTGAATGCGAACAACTGAAAAGAACTGAAGATATGAATTTCTCTGAAGCTCTGTAGTTTCCTCTGGATGAGAAAACCTCTGCTGGCAATAAATCAAGTGGTATTCCACACCCTCTGAATTGCTTTCCGATGGAGATGGCTCGTTCCCCAAGGAATTCGAACGCGAAACCCTAGAGTCTCTTGCTCAGACAAAACTTGACCAGTTTCAATATCAATAATCTCATAATGACACAAAAACCAAGGCAAAACCCTCTTAAGGCTGAAAAGTGCGATTTCCTTAAGAATAGGGTTTCATTAAAATATTCAATTTTAATTCTTTTAATTTCTCCATAGTTCTCAGCTGAATATTTTAATATAATATCAAATGTCAAACTGGCCCCCTTTAATGATGGCGCACCCCTCAAGGCAATCACTTAAGTTATAATTTTAAATTATAACTTTATATTATAACATTAAATAATTAATATTTAATCAGTATAATTAAATATTAATATCTTCCTCGTAAATCATCCGATTACTGATCCGTCTGATGCTGACGAACTCTGAAGTGATTCCGGATGCCGCCAAAGCCATATTGCTAAAAAATAGCAGGGGTCCCACACTGCCTGCCAGGAACTGCTAAAAATAGCAATTCTGCAAAAAGCCTCCGATCGAGCCAGAACGAAAGACCACTGATCAATCTCTGCTAACTGAAGCTGAGCCAAGCTCCGAAGTGACCCTCTATCCAAACAATCAGCCTACGAGGGTCGTGTGATAGGCCAATCCTGTCCTCTGAGAGATGTCACTGAGAAGGGGACATGACATGATCACGATCTTTAATCAAGTGTAAGTACTCCGATTTCAATGTCTCTAAGGAGTCTTTGACATGTTGCAAATTAGGGAAAGTAACTTCATCCTTAATCTCTTTCAGTCTCTCATCAAAATGAACCTTCCAGTAGAGATCTTCAACCAAGCTATGTGTGTGATCAAACATGGATAGAGCTTGCACTTCCTTGTCAATGGACACGTTGAATTGTCTCTCCCACTCATAAGAATGCGAAGATGGTGAACTACTGATAGGCTGCAACTAAAAATCAGAACCTTGTCCCTTGTCTTTGCTGCCCTCAATGCTGCTCCAACATCCTTGTACTTTACCACCAACATGCGGATAATGGTCAATGCCATGGAGATGATCATTCTCCATGACTTCTTCGACTCTATTTTTGCAATCAACACACTTTAGATATTTAATTTGCTCAAAAAGCTGTTAACAAAAAACACTTTCAGCTGTAGACAAACCAGCAACTCCAAAATGATAAAAACTCTCAAAATTCTTCAAATTAAATTCTAATCTTCTGTGGGAAGGGGTGCCCATGTACTAGGAATCAATTTCTTCAATACCCAGAAGCACATAAAAATCATACAAAAAGCTGTTAATGAAAACCTCCTTCAACCATGATATGACCAGCAAACACAATTCTGAAAATTATTATCAAAAACTACAAAATCTTCAACTTTGAAACTCAATGTGCACTTCTGGATGAAGCACACTCTCAATCCACCATCTAGGGAACCATAGTTTCAGGCCCGAAGAATGGAGTCAAATTGCTAAGCTTTCCCTTAGCCAGATTCTGGATTTCAAACCAGCAGCATAACTTTACAATATTTCTAAAGATAATCAGCTCTTCAAACAGCCAAACTCCAACAAGCAAAACCTTGAATCTTCAAGAGAACCCTCCAAACAGTCGGAAACCCTAATTCTGTCTCTGACTAGCCGACAGCACCCCGGGGATAGGCCATCAATCACTGAGAAGTGCAGTGCTAAAAATGGGGACATTACAATTTCAAGCATATTACAGGCCTCTTCTTCAGTTACTTATGCCATGTATGACTATTCTTTGTACTCCATTGAAGATACAAATTAACGGGTATGTTGGGACCTGGCATTGTAAACTTAGTCATTTAGCATTGTAATTTCAGTCCAACATAGTTGCATTGGTTTGCATGATAATATTTGTCATTATAAGGTAGCTGTTGTAGATGAATGTTCATGACAGATTTGATAATGTATTGCATTTGAATGTAAGCCAAGAGTCTTGGCATCTGCATGCTAGCAATGTACTTGGGTTTTCTTTTCAATAAGAAGTTATAAGTTGGGAGTCATTTATTGGCTGTAAACACCATTTGATAGCATATCAAGGATGTATGCCAATTGTTTGACATAATGTCCATTGGCTGTAAGAACACATTTTGCATATTTAATTCATATATTTGCATCTAAAGGGTGGAAGCAAGTTTCATTTGCATTTAGCACATTGCATACATCATTGTAGTGCTTTTTATCAAGCATCTAGACCTCTTGGATATCATTACAAGTTTGTAAAATCAGACTAAAACTTTACACCAGCAAGTTAAGAGGTTACAGGTGAATTGTTTGACAATATTTAATGAGCCTATAATCAGCATTTTGAGGTCAGATTAGGCAAGGCTCATCACAAAATATCTAAGTTCAGTCAACTGATCTTGCTTTGACTTTTGGGCATCCCTTTTTGAGGATTTGAAGTTATTTTCATTCTTTTTTTTTTTCTGGTGAAGTGCCTCTGTTGAATCCTCTTTCCTAGTTGCTTTGTTGATCTTGAGTTGTTGTTGATTGATCCATTGCTGAGATGGAACAACCCTGATTAAGTGTGCTTGCGAGCTTGAAAGCTCAAAGACTGAATCTAATGTTTTCAATTCAAGGGCACCTTTTCTCAGTAGGGCCGCTTTTAGCCTTAGACTTAGTCAATTTCTTAACTGTTCTCGAAGTTCTCCAGTTTGACCCTTCGTGCTCTTATCTGAGATCAATGTTGACTAATAGGTCTGATGATCTCGCTGAGACTTGGGATGGATAACCAGCTCAGTCCTGGAAAGGATGACTGGTTTCACAGATCCAGAAAGTTAGTTTAAGTGCCTAAAAAGCTTGGGAACCCCTGGCTTGCAGGGGTGCTTTTAGCTCTTTGACTTGTTATTTTTGTGTTGCCAACCTTCATGAATGGTCCCAGTTTGATCTTTGTTGTCAAATGTTTGATTTGTCCGTTGCCTTCCTTGACGGTGTCACTGTTGAGACTGATCAAAATGGAGAAGGCCATCCTAGAGGTCACCAGGCAAATGGATTGCATCTGCAATCCCAAAAAGTTGGACGCCTTTTCTCAGCAGGGGCACTTTTTCTTAATACTTAGCCAATTTCTTCATATTCTTCATTCAACTTTCACCTTTAGGTTTATTCTGCTTGATCTTTGCCTCTGATTGCTTGATAGGTCCTGTGGACGTGTAGCTGGATTGATTGTGAAGCTAAGAGAGAGTTGAGTAGATGCCTTGTAGAAAGCAGTTGTTGAAAACTTCATCAGGTGGCTTAGATTCAAGGGCACACCTGGCCAACAGGGGCGCTTTTGTCTTGATATGCATTGATTTTCCACTGATTTTGCATGCTCTGACGATCAACCATTGCTGTCGTTTGATGTGTCTTGTGGGCTTGCTGACAGGTTCATTGCAAGGCTGAGCTGATGCTGGAGAGATTATCTGAAGACAAGTTTTCTCAAAAACTGACATCTGGATCCTTTAGTTCCAGGGCGCCCCTGGTCAGTAGGGGCGTCTTTTGTCATGTTGACTGTATATCTTTGTTTGGTAGCAAGGCGTACTTTCTCCAGAGTAAGTCAATTTTGGGCATTTTTCAGTTTTGAAAATCCCCTCTGTGAGATAGCATCCTTTTTGAGTATTTCCGCCATGGTTTCTTCGTTGAAGCTTTTGAGGCTTAGCTTTTAGCACCTGGTATTGGCCAATCTGCCATTAATGGCTGCGAAGGTCCTAACTTTCTTCTTGAAAATTGAAAATAGACCCACCAGAGTAAAACTAACTTTTTGGTGATTTTGACTTGACCAGTGTGATCGTTCAGTCAATTCATCCAATCAAAATCATTTTCAATCAATTTTGGAAAGGTCCTATTTTCAGGGGTTTCCATAAAAATAGGGGCACAAAACCCTAATTTTCAAATTTTAAGAATTTTGCACATATGTTCCTTGACACAAACCCACAAAAAGCCTATGTTTGGTTTGACCTAAAACATACTTTTGACAACATTTTTACATGATTTAGATCATTTTAAAAAAATGTCTCTTTGAAGCAAAAATTTATTTTGGGGACAACACTACTATTTCTCAATAACTCTCAAACCCACGAATTGGAGTTTGTTAATTAATATAACTTAAAATCACTTGAATTAGAAATTAAAGGAGACAACTAGGTAGCTCAACCAAGCAAGCAAGTAGCTCAAGCAAGCAAACAAGTAGTTCATGCATGCAAACAAGTAGCTCAAGCAAGCAAGCAACCAGCTCAAACAAGTAGGCAAGTAGCTCAAGTAGGCAAACAACTACTCAAGCAAGTAGGCAAGTAGCTCTAGCAAGCAAGCAACCAACTCAAGCAAGTAGGCAAGCAACTTAAGTAGACAAGCAAGTAGCTCAAGCACACGAGCAACTAGCTCAAGCAAGTAGGCAGGTGGCTTAAGTAGACAATCAAGTAGCTCAAGCACACAAGTAGGTAGCTCAAGCACGCAACCAACTAGCTCAAGTAGACAAGCAGGTGGCTCAAGCACGCAACCAAGTAGCTCAACACACAGCCAAGTAGCTCAAGCGCACAATCAAGCAGCTCAAGTATGCAAGCAACTAGCTCAAGCACATAGGCAAGTAGCTCAAACACATGCAGGATGGCAGGAAAGATGCTTTGATACCACTATAATGTCCCTTGTCCTAATATGCCCTAGACTTCACTTATTGTTTGCTAGTTAGGGTAAGGGTTTCACTTTCTCAAATGAATGTCCTCTTTACTGAAGTACTTCTGGATTGAAATCTGCATTCACCATATTAACAACATTTCCGCACATATTCACATGTTTGTTAGCATTAATATTCAGATACCCAAATTATAAATATAATCACAAAGCAGTAATGAAGACATAGGAGTGGCATGGGTAGATTTGCCCGAAGCCCTTTTTCCCAGTCCGAAGGTTGTAAAATACAACCCTCCTTAGCGACTTGTACTTGCTTTCTCTACCCACATGGGTAGATCCGTTTGAAGTCTTTTCTAAGTTCAAGGGGTTGTAATCTACAACTTTCCCCTCTAGGTGGCTTGTACCTGCTTTCTCCACCCATGACATCACCTTGGAAAACACATGACCTACTGGGGGAAGCCAATGGAGCTTATAAGTGGCCTAGGGCTACCACCTCTCCATGGCCCCAGCGGATCTTGGGTGGGACCCCCACCCCTCCATGGCCCAACCCATGCCTTGGGATTGGGTGGAACCTTAAGTGGACTTGCCACCTCTCCATGGCCCAGCCTTGCCTTGGGTCTTGGGGGTGGATTTGAGTGGCGTTTCTGGGAACCACTTTTCTCATGCCCTTCTTCCCTAGTAGGTTTGCAAACACTCAAAAGACAATCTTTAAGCAATCAAATACATTTGCACTTATCATTGATTCTTAAGTAAACATCAAATCTATTCTTATAAAAATTATAATCATGAACATACTATAGAGATCAGTGCATAATAATCAGATAAGAACATCTGAATCCATGTCTACAGTAATAATACATACTAATACTAGAAATGCTATGCAGATCTCTTTACTCCTTTCCCAAGTCGATTCCTTGTTCTTAGCACTCAAGAGATATTGTTAATGTATATCAATCATATAAGAATCTATTATCTGTACTTATTTAAATTATCATAATTACTTATAAGGCTTAATAATTGCTGCAAGCATCATTATTGCACAATCGTAAATAACATATACCTATATATATATATAGATATATCATTACTTCTATTTGATTTCATTTTACAATGATTACTGTAATATTCCCCCTTAATTTTTTTCTGTTTAAACACAATAAAAACCAGCACCAAACCACTGATTAGTGTTAACTCCAAACTAAAACCACCTTATAAGAACCCTCACCAAGAATGTTCACCAAGATCCCATTGTGGGCGAGGTGATAGCATATGGTTCCGGGAATTAATATCAACTGAAATGAATTACAAAACCAATTGTAGGCGGCTGGCCGACCGTGAATGAAGAAATGAATTACAATGTAGGAGGATAACCGACGATATGATTCCTCACTACCTCTTATTCAGCGGGGGGAATAACCTTTCCACTCTACCACTTAATTCGTGGGGGGAAATTATAATAATGAAAGAGATAATTATTTAATAACTCAATCACTTCTTCGTGGGAGTGTATACAAAATTATTTAATTTGCAGCAATAAACAAAATAGCTGTTAGTACTACTAATCAGCTTTACAATGAAAGATTTTCAGCTGCAAACAACAAAGATAAGCTTCCAAAATCCACAGTTAGTTAGAGTAATAAACCTCTAACAATTAAAATGACATGATGATATAGAAATGAAGCTCAAACCAGCATTATATCAAAAACTAACAAGTCTGATCAGAAACAGTAATTACAGAAAATCAGACTAGCAAGTAAGAAATTCACCAATATGAACGCTACTCCTTCAATTCAGCTCCGAAGGACTTCAAACAACAATCAAAAGAAGTCCTTAAACATGGCATCCATCTTCCAATAGGAAATTCGAACTAGAAACAACAAGCCACAATTGGCACGAATTCCAAAGCTAGCTAGAAATGGTGCGGCCCCTCAAGGAGGTCAACTTGCATCTAAAAAAAAATCAATTTTCAATATTAAAATCTGCAAACTTGCAGACTTGGGTGCCCTACACAGATACGCAACATGGGCCAGTACCTAGAATGATATAAAATTCAAAGGCGAAGCTATCAACATAAGTTCGCTTCAACCATCAACATTAGTAGTACAAACAGATTATAAACCAGCAATCTGCTTGTAATTGAAATTCGAATTGAGCTCTATCCACACTCCTGAATGAAGCATGGTCTTCTTCAATTACCATCTAGGAAGCCATAGTTTCAGGCCCGAAGAATGGTGTGAAATTGCTAAGCTTCCCCTTAGCCAGGTTCTGGATTCAGTCCAACAGCATAACTTTACCAAAATATTCAAACATGAGAAGCAATGAGCAATGGCATCAATATATAAGCTCAAAATGGCGAATGAAACAATCTGAAACTCTAAGAAGTCGAATCACTTCATCTTCCAAAGGGACGCCACCTTCAAAGCATTCACTTTATTTTGGATTAATAAAATATTAATCACTCTCCTTTAGGCGTCCATTTTCAAGTTGCAACAATAAGCCTTAAATGCACATATAATCGACCCCTTTTATGTCTCCTTTAAAACAACTTGAAGTCATCAAGCCTAGGCATGGGGTACAACTTCAAGACATGAAATTGACTAAGTATAAAACTCAGTCTAAGGAGATAACCAAAGCCAACGCCAATACTGAAACTGATAGATTGCCAAAATAGTATGATGACTTGAGCTAAACTGGTGATAATCCACTGCCAAAATCAGACTTACTAAAAATAGCCAATGCCAAAAATAGTAAGTTCACATCAAAACCATCAGAAAATTGAACTGAGCTGAAAACATGACTTACTGAAAGTGGAAACCCTAATTTTGCACATGTGAGTAGCCTACGGATTTTCGGAAATAGGCTATCAGTCCACAATGAGATCATCACTGAGAAGGGGACATTACAATTACTTTGACATGAATGTATATATACATATACATATATATAGTAGATAATATATAAATGTATATATACATATCATTATTACCTTGACATGAATATATATACATATATATTTTAATATTATTATATTTAACTTACAACATATACACCTTTATTCTCTTTACTGCTGCATACTTTTCCAATATGTTCGATCTGCAGAGATTATTATCTTTTTCCGGCCAGCGATGATCTTTTGTTTTGAAGGTGTTCCCTTAAAATACCTATGGTGGTTAAAGGATGTGGCATTTCTTGCCCGCTGCCTTTGGAAGAGACTTGACCGATGGTTTTGAGATGCACCGTTTGGTGAAGATGTTGACTCAAGGTAATTCTGATTTGTTTAATTAGTAATTGCTGACTAGTTTTTAAATAATGATCACTGTGTTAGGAATAGGAACCGCTGCCTTGTAATACTTTGTTTCTATTATTCAATGATCATAATCAGAATAATACCAATTTTGAAAACAATATTTTATAATTATAATATTATTACAAATTATGATTATAATGATATTTCAGATTATATTCATTTTATTATTTTATTTTTGATGTTTATTATATTTATTTTACTATTTCATTTTTGATGTTAAATTATTTGTATTTTAATATTTTATATTTTAACACTAACTTATAATAATTTGCTAGTATATTATTATTATCAATCACTAATAAATAAACTTTAAAGAAATAATAAACTAATCAAATATAAACTATTTTGACCATATAGACAAGTATACATCGATCACATGGGTATAAAAATGAATTTTAATTTTAAATTATAAATATTGTCAAATGTATACAAATTGCATGGATTATAAAATCCATGGCATTAAAACAAATATCAAAACTAAAAATATAAGTCTATGGCATAGAGGAGCTTGCATCACTCGTCCCAACATCATAGCAAGTCTTCTGTTGGCATCTAAGATATGTCTTGGATGATGATGCAGCCATGATATTTGCTTGTGTCTTAGTGACACCAACATCCAAGGGGTCTCCTCGTGCTCTATCTGCCTCCTCTATCATGGCTACTGCCTATGCCTTTTGATCTGCTTGATCAACCCATTGAAGGTCCTCATCATTGAAAAAAAGATTGTTAACCTTGGTGATCTAATCTAATTGTGGATCAACCTTCTCTAGACTGATAGGAGATTAGTCAATGCCCAAGACTTTTTGTGTAATGCTCCCTTTTTTGAACTGAGTTGATTTGGGGCCCTAAAACCTGTCTTTATTCCCTATAGGCTAAAGGGTGGAATTGTAGGGGAATAATATAATAATAATTTATCAAGTGTTCATAAAACACCTAGGTTATAATGTTGGAAAAATTAACACTTAATTTTTTATTATTACATTGGGCAAAAAAGCTAATAAAAATCATAAAGTTAAAGAATTGAATATTCAAATAAAAGAAATATTACTTATCTAAAAGGTAATTAAAAATTAAAAAGGAAAATTATGAATATTTAAAATCAAATTAAAGTAATTTTTAATTACTTTTTAGGGTTGGTTGGAAAAAACATAAAAAAAAAATATTGGAAAATCAATTCATTTTATCATTGGCAATTTTCAGATACCCTTGTGCAGAGCATGGGTTCCACAATTTTCCTTGAGGACGAAAACCCTCTCGGATCTTCGATAATTGGAGGGCGAAAATCGTTTGGTTCCCAGAGTTGGCTTTATCCGGAGGTCAAAATTGGACTTACAATGGAATTCCAAGTTTTATAGATTTTATTTTTCTAGGTGTTGTTATTCAAAATAAATAAAATAATTATCTTTTATTTTGCTGGTAATAAGGAGCCAGTATGAGGACGTACTATTAGTGTGAATGTTAAAATTCAGGCTGTAACCCTTACAATTAGCTGTACCTTTGCCAAGGTTAGCCACTCAAACTTGAATGATAGTATTTGTAAATCAAGGGATTGCAATATATATTTTGAAGGGGATTTTTGTATATTGAAGTTAGCCGCACCATTTTGGGGAGAGAGACATTATCAAAAGGGAGCTGTACAAGATAAATTACTGCTAAAGTGTACAAACCTGACATATGGCATTCTTGGTTTGCTGCTTCATGCCCAGCCATGGGAGGCAATTCGACTTCAAGGAAGGAAGTCTAAGACACATAAAAAGAAAATTCAAAGAATTTTTGGCTGCCACATCAGCACCAGGGAGTAAAGAATAGGAGCTGCCACATTGTGTAAGGAAATAAAAAACAAGTCAGTGCAGCCTTTTGAATGTAATTACAATTCAAGCAAAGGACTGTAGGTAAAAAGAGTGACATAGGGCGGCTTAAGTAGCATAGCAGTTGGCAAGAAGGAAAACCCTGATGTGAGTTCACCAATAAGACTTTTTTGGCTGTGTTTCTTACTGTCTTCCCACTACTTTAGCCAGCCACCAACCTAATAAGGTTTTGTTTTTGTGTTATGAGAATTGGACAAAAAGTACTTATAATTTCTTTCTTTCTTTTTTCAACAGTATTGAATGAATATTTTATTCATGTAAATTAGTGAATTCTCTTAGTAATTATTTATTTAAATATTGCTTGAGAAACATAAAAATAAAATCTAGAAAATTTGGAAAAACAAAAAGATTGTTGAATGGTGGGAATCTGGAATACTTTAGTTTGTGATGGACGTGAAGGTTGTAATGAACATACACAAGATCATTCAACCTTTGCATTGACAACCTATTGCGCTACTTGGAGTGTATGTGTTCAAACATACTCCAATTGCACTCACAACTTGAAGCATTGCATGGTTGTGTCAAGACACAAATTGCAATCCTCTAAAGATTTGGCACCTTATCATGAAAACTTTCCCACCATGCATTTGAAATGAGAAGAAACAAAAATAAATCTCATTGTCTAACTTTGAGTTTCACTTTAATTATTAACGTATAGATTCCACTCAAGACCTTATCGGTTTTGGAATCTAAGTGGAATTGGAATGCCTGATTGAGGAAATAGGTAGTTGAATGTAAGGGCTTGTGAAGCTGGAGGTGCCATCATCGATCAATGATCTCTCATATGTGAAGGTGCATATTCTCAACCCCAAAATAAATAGATCTAGAGGACTCCTTCGCCCTACCCATGCCCTCATACATAGTTAGCAAACTTGGACTCAAAGAGTACTTGGCAAGCCAAAGAAAATGCTTTGAAGAGTAAGGGAAAAACTCAGCAAAAACTCGGCACCTTAGAAAACACTTAAATTTTTGATTTTTTTTTCTTTTTTTTGAGAAATAATCAAATTTTATGCAAAATATAGCTACAAAATGTTTTATAAACCTTTCTCTATATTCTCAATATAGCACTTCATCTGGTGTTTAAATAACTTATTTGACATATTGATATTTTACAAAATTTAGAATTGAGATCATCTAGCATTCATGAGGAAGTGCATTTGTTCTATAATTAGAAAAACTTTTTGTCAAATGTTTCCTTGGTTTAATGGATATGAATATCATGATCATTCTCTGTGTCATTTCCTCCTTTACTTAAAGGTGACTAATATATGAGCTGATTTCAATCTTTTGTGCTTATTATTTGCAGTGAATACACTCCAAAGCTGATTAAATCTCTGGAGAGGTTTAAGGTGGTGATCAAAATATTCTCTGTTGTATACTATGAAATAGTTCTTGGACAAAGAGCATGAAATCTCAATTAGCTTATTCTTTGTATGTTTATTTATGCAGATTTGCAGGATTGCTGCTGGATTTACACATTCTGCATGTATTGATGGTAAATAAGCTTATTAGCTCTTTTTTAATTAATTTCTTTTCTTGGGTTGTTTGATCTTGTACTAGAGTTACAAAAATTAGTCTCATGCATCTAATTGTAGTCACTGTATCTGTCAATTGTTTATTAGAAAACATTGATAACTGTTTCATTGCTTTTAATATATTATGGAGTTTTCTTATCTTGTATCTACACAATTTCCTGATTTTCTCATCCAAACTTGCAGTGAATGGCAGCGTTTTTGCATTTGGTCAAGGAAGAATGTACCAACTGGTCTGTGTGCCTTTTCACTTTTTTCAATAGAGATGCATTTGTTAGTGTATTTATTTCAGGTGTAATGTAAATATTGGTAAATGTTGGCTTGTTTTAAAATTTACTCTTGTTTTATATTATCCTTATTTCAGGGTTCTGGGCATACAAAGGATTCCTCTGTACCATCTCGTGTAAAAGACCTGCCATTTGTACAGAAAGTTGCATGTGGAGGCTATCATACATGTGTTGTAACAAGTATTTATTTTCTTTTCCCCTTTGTATGCAATCCATATATATGTGGTTCCAAAAAGAGAATTTCTACCTGTATCTATATTTATATAGTGAGAATGTGTAGACTCTATAGAGTATCCTGAATAACACACTTGAGTAACCATTTTTCTGAACCCACCTAATGGATAGAATTTTGTGTTCATCATGCTCTACCTGGCTAAGAGCTTGATAGAGTTTGGGTTGAGCCCTACCCTTGCCTCTAGCTGATAGAGCTTATGATTTAGTGGGGTGTAGGGGATACATCAAGGAATTAATGAAGCCATGGCACAAGGAATATTTGAGGAGCAAGATCTAGATTTATCTTCCCGACCTTTGATCTAAAAGGTCCCTATAGATAGCAGGGGGTGAGACATTATTCCTAAGGCAAATTAAGAGAAAGAAACAAAAGATGGTGATAATATATATCTATATACCCAAATCTTCATTTATTTGCATTAATACCTTTTTTCTTGTTTTATTTGGGTTCCATTCCTGAAAATATATTCTGCATTTCCCATATTGGTCTTTGCATTCCACCTGTAGGCTTAATCATAATACTTGCTTGCAGTTATCTGTTGGAATCCAGAGATCTTGTTTGTTTCTTGTTCATTCCAACCTTTGTTGTGTTTCCTTGGGTATTATATTGTTCTGAAATCCAGGCCCGTTTCTTACTTTGCTTTGCATGTAGGTGTTGAAAGCTTGAATATTGGTCACATTGGGTTATCGAGAGAATTCTATTCCTTATTTATATTTTAAGCTTTTCGCACGTTCAACTGGATGCAAAGGGGACGTAAATCCAATAATTTTGGAGTTGTATTTGGTTTTCATAGTCAAATTTTGGAAGCTCTTTGGCTCGCATACTTAAAATCTTGTTATGATTGTATTTTTTAATATTTCAATCAGATGCATAATTGTCTTGCTCTATGTTATCATTGTTTTGGCATGCTTTTGGTGTGAGTGGGTGGTAAACTCAAAATCCCTTTGGTAACTAAATTCTGGCTATGTTTTTATTCAAATACTTGAGTAATGTAGGTTTCAATAGCTTTGGGATTGTTGTTGCATTGTGATTGGTTCTAATGTTGGTAGGTGAGAATTTCGAGGAGCTCTAAAATAGCCACATGTTGTTTGTTCACATCCTCACTAGAAGTTGCAAGTTTTTCCTTATTGGTGGGTATTGTTTTTGTTGTACCCAAAATTAAAATTTTTGCTATGTCTAAGCATTTTGAAAAAATGGTAAAAGTCTTGTCAAAAAGGTTAAAAATGAAAATTTGCATGTCACGCATGTTGGTCAAAAACTTAAAATTTTCAAAATCTAATGATCTAGGTCTCTTTAGAGCAACCTTACCTACAAAATCCGAATCACTATTTTTCGGCCCTACTTTTGAGGAAATTTTCTAAAAATAGACTTTTTTTGGGTTTCTTCTCAAATGGATGTTGGCAAAATTCTCTAAAAATAGAATTTCTGCTTCTAGGGCTCAAACAGATTTTGATTAGTTTAAAATACTTCGTGATCCGTTTGGTCCAGTCAGAATCGTCAAAAGATAAGTTTTTCTCTGGTGGGTCTATTCTGCTTTTTCAGAAGCTAAAACAAGAGCTCCAAGGTCATCAATGGAGGATGGTCAACTGCTAGGTGTCAGAATCAAGGTCTCAAACACTGTACAGATTGATCAAAGGCGAAAGATGCTCAAGGAACGAAGAACAAAGGAGGGGAATCTAAAAATCTTGAAACTGAGAAAATTTCTCTAACATTGGAAATGCTAGGCGCCCTTGTCTAGTCAAGGCGCTTAGCTATTCATGCCTTCGAATATTTTCAGTCTCCGACAATCGAAGCGTGGTCAACAGTGAAGTTAGCTACTGAGCACGGAGGGGAAAGATGAAGAGCAAAGTGAGAGTTGAAAAAATGAAAATAAAAACTAACTCTAGACAGTAAATTGGACAGGGGCGCCTAGCATTTCCAAATGCTAGGCGTCCCTATTAAGACATTAGATGTTGTTGTTAGGGTTTTCCATTCTAAGAGTTTGTTCTTAGATTTCTGCAGGCTCCACAGTGAATCTATCAGCCAAGTCATTGGATCAATCAGTCAGCCAGGATTGTGGATCGAACAGAGAGGTTTTATCAGAGAAGCAAATTGAAGCTCATGAAAATCATCAAAAATATTCTAACTTTGGGATTCATGGGCGCCCTAGCTAGCCAGGGGTGCCTAGGGTTTTGGGGGGTCTAATTCTTCTTTTAGGGTTTGCAAATATCATCATCCTCCTCAAAATTCTGCAGGGTATCCAATGAATTTCTCAGCTAGATCATTAGATTCATCAGTTGCCAACAATTTCAAATCGAATGTAGAACAGATCATGAGGAATAGAAAAGGTCAAACTTAGAAGTTGAAATTCATCGAAAAATGACTAACTTTGGAGGAGTTGGGCGCCCCAACTTGTAATGTCTCCTTTTTAGCGTGACCATGACTGTGGATGGTTTAGCCTATTCCTGACCCTCGTAGGTTAGAGAAGATGTTTAGGGGGTCTTATTTGGCAGTATTCGGTATGGCTTCGCCATCAATGATCAGTGAGAGTCCAGGTTTGACCTTTGTTGGACTCAGTTTGACACACTTACTATTTATAGTATGAAATAAGCCCCTTAATTTTTTCTTGATTTTTAGTATCAATTACTGTAATGTTCCCAAAAAATTGGACAATATGACTTAATTATTTAATATTCCCTAAGTCTTAAATTGTTTTCAAAAGAGGGCTATTAAATAATTAATAAATCAAGTTATAAAGTGACCCGGTGAAATATTTATTCTAAAGTGGATTTTATAAAAGTCACTTTATGTGATGTTGTAAAAAGTGGCCTAAGATATATTTAAGATCCAACAAGTCACTTTATCTCTTAAAAATGCGAATTTTATGAAATGGTGTCATTTTTCGGGTAAGGAGGATATATGGAAAATGGAATACTTGGAACGCACTTTTTGGATATTGAATACTTTTGAAAAATGGCATAACTCTTACGGGAGAGCTCAAGTTCAGGCCTTAGGGTTTGAAGATTTAGCAGGCCAGGTTCGGATGTGAAACAACATCCCTAGCTGGAATATTCACGAGTTTGGAAAGGAAGAGATCTTTCTATTGCAGGTCGAGTTTGGGCATAAATGTGAAAATGCAACCCCAGATTTCATTCGTCATTTTCGTGATTGCAGTTCATTGAGATTTCGGTTAATTCTTGGGTCGGTTTTGGAAGCCAATACACTCCCTTTGAAGGTGTTTTAGACTGAAGAAACCCCAGGCACACTTCCTTTTAACTGAGTATCTTATTTCTGGGTTGAAACATTGCTGCAATAGTGACTGATAATGAAGGACGTGATTTCTCCTGAGTAAAGCGCTTCATGTTGGTGTGGAAATTTGGCTCGAGCTTCAAGCTACAGGCCTTAGAAGGTGACGTGAGGTGAAGAATAAGCTGGGCGCACCCTTGCAAGGAAGAATCCAACCTTTAAGATGAGGTTTCAGCTGTTTTTAGCACATTCTGGGTTTGCCTGAGTCGTCTATCTCTTATTCAGCTGTGATCAACGCATTCCTCAGGTCTGAGCCCTATCTTGTATCACATTTTGATGAGTTTGAGTTTGCATGTGCACTCCTTCATCTTAGAGAAGGGCATTTTCTATCAGACGAATCTAGGATTGTTTATGTAATATCAAATACTACAATCTCTGAAAAAAAGGAAACTCTTAAATCTGCTGCTACAGTCACTGTATTACTTCTGCTCCTCTTTAGGCACAACTTGTTGAGTCTTTGGAATTAGAATACACTTTTAGGAGCTGATAGTATGTGTGCTAGGAGTTTCTAATGCTGGTATAAACTGACATTCCTTATAGCTGGAGAAACATGTAAGTGACCACTGCATTTTGAGTCCATTCTAATGTAGAAGTTGCGGGTCAGGGTCAAGAAATTCTATTGTAACAGCTGGTTAGTATACTCCACCAAAAGTATGAATTGCTGTCATGAAAACAATCCCTGAACATTCAAAAATTATATTGCAGAATGCTGTTTCAGTTTCCATAAATATCTTTGAGTAGTATCTTATGTATGTCAAGGAATTTGAAGTAAGGATGCGTCATTCATGAACATTGCAGTCTCAGATATTTTGGCAATTGCAATCAGATTAATACTGTTTTAAAGTAAATGAGTTCATGAAGCATAAATTCTGTTTATGTTCAAATTTCATATTTGAATGCTAGTCTTGCATGCACTGTTCCTCTCATCCGGGTGAAACACAAATTATCAAACAACAATATTGGCAAAAACAAACATTCTGGGTCAAAAACTTTACAATTACAATGCAACACGCACCCGTTAAGGTTAGCTCCGAAACCAAAACGATGCGGAATAGTAACTCTAACCAAGAATGCACCCTAAAACCACTGAAGGAAGAGGGGCGGGCATATGGTCAGAGGATCCCTAGGATTTAAAAAACTCAATAACTGAAACTAAATACAACTGAAAGTAAATGATAAGACTCAATGCCAAGAATGTGCACACAAGATCCCTTTGAAGGCGAGGTGCTAACATATGGCGGAGTACTTATTACAAACTGAAATGAACTTAGGTTGATAACCAGCCATGAGAGTTTCCACGCTACCACTTGAACAGTGGGGGGAAAAACATTACAATGCAAAATTAATTCATCCGTTGCGGCGGGCATCCACTCGTGAGTGGGGATTCACCACTTTTCAGTGGGTACAAATGAGAAATTAATAAGTTATTTTTCCACACTGGCGGTAAACCATCCAAGGGTTACAAATGTGAGAAATTAAACACAAATTAATGCAACAAGAAATGACTGGAACAGTACTACTGTTTACAGTCTTACAATATGAATAACAGCTGCAAATTGCAATTGATTTTACAATAGGAACAAGCACAAATTGATAGAAGATGTTCACCACAAATAATTATCTCTCAAATGCCAAATCATGAACCAAAAATCTGATCTTCTAGAAGTCTGATAATAATAACCAGCAAACTGAAAATGAATAACCAACAACTGTAAACTAATAAAATGATCACAACTCCTTCAAAATACCTCCAATTGATATGAAATAAATTGCAACCAGCTATGGAGGATGGCGCCCAAGATCAAGCACTTAAACAACATCAAAACTCCATCTAAACTTCAAGCACGAATTCCAACACCTTCCAACCCTGTACGGCCTTCTAGGAGGGTTGACTTACTCTTAAAAATTGGAATCAGCAAATTAAAATTGTAAACTTGCCAAAAGGGTCGCCTTCAACCTTGCAATAGATATCTTCAATGCCCAGAATGAAATTAAATTTATCTAAAGAGCTGTGAATGAAAACAACTTTCAGTCATAACATAACCAGCAACATGAAATCTGGAAATATCTCACCAAAACTCCACAATAATGCTCAATATGTACTTCTGGATGAAGCACACTCCCAATAGACCATCTAGGGAACCATAGTTTCAGGCTCGAAGAATGGAGTAAACTTGCTAAGCTTCCCCTTAGCTAGGTTCTGGATTCAGTCCAGCAGCATAACTTTGCTTTCCAAAACATAACATGATCAGCTCTTCACAAAACAACAATATATAAGTTTCGATTGGCAAATGAAACACTTCAAATTCCAAGAAGTTGAATCACTTCAACTTCCAAAAGAGACGCCACCTTTAAGCCTTTACTTTTTTTGAAATAATAAAACATTACTCATCCTCCTTTAGGCGTCCAACTTTATATTGCAATAATAAAGCATTTATTAAATAATTAAATGCTCACATGACCCCTTAATTGTCCCCTCTTTAAAACAACATGAAGTTATCACTCCTAGGCATGGGGTACAACTGAAAAACATGAAATTGACTAAGTATAAAACTCAGTCCAAGGAGATAACCAAAACCAATGCCAATACTGAAACTGATGGATTGCCAAAAATAGCATGATGACCTGAGCTGAACTGCTGATGATGCCACTGCGAAAATTAGATTTACTAAAAATAGCCAATGCCAAAAATAGTATGTTCACCTCAAAACCATCAAAAAGCTGAACTGAGCTGAAAGCAAGATTTATTGAAAGTGGAAACCCTAAATTTGCACATCTAAGTAGCCTACAAATTTCCGGAAATAGGCTTAATCCAAATGAAGAGCGTAGGGCGAAATTGGGGACATTACATAGTAAGTGACTATTTCATGATAGTCAGGGTTTCTATCTATAGCAGGGCACCAGAATAGGCTTCATTTGCAGTGCCAATCCTTTACACCATTGGATTGACTAGATAATGAGGGATTTACTATTTATAGTAAATTAGTGGTTGATAGAGAGGGACCCTTACTATTTTTAGTAAGGCAGTTAGATGCGCAATGGATGCAGTGGTTAACTCCTTGGTTCAGACGGAATCGAGAAATAATGAGTATTTATGGAGTTATGTAATTTTAATTATTAATAAAGTAATACTTTATTAATAATTAAATATAAAGTGCAATTATAATTTGCAATGGGGCCATGACCCTCATTTAAGTGATTTTTAAAGTGACTAAGGAATAATTAAAATATTTAAATGTTATTATAGAGTTATAATGTAGTTTTATAATAATAAAGTTACTTTAATTTTATAAAGTGCTTTAAGTGAAAAAATTAAAGTGGGAAATACATCTTTATCCCACATTGGCAAGGAAAGTGTTTGAGCTCTCACCAAAAAAGAATAAAAGGAACTTAAAAGCTCATTCTTTTGCATCTAGGAATTGTTATTTGAATTGAAGACTTTTGGTGGTGGAGAAGTTAGCTAGGGTTTCAACCATTGGAGAACCTTTGGGGACAAAAAACCCTCATTGGTTGAGGAATTTTGAGGCTGTGAGATATCAGCTGAATTATTGCCGATTGTGGGCTTTACTTCAAAAGTCCAATCTTGTGCTCATTGCAAGCTTAATGGCCTTGGGGAAAATTTGGTGAAAGAGATTACATATCAGCTTATTGAAGCACTTAGAGGAATTCAATATTGTCTTGAAGTTGCATATTACATTCTTGGAGGCAAATCGATTGGGATTGCATTGAAGATTGTTTGTAGTTTGAAGGCATCATTATATTGGCATGTTCTAGGATGATTTTGGCTTGGAAGCAATGAATGAAGGCACTGCTGTTAGCATGTTACAGTAATAATGCAGCAGATAGAAACCCCACGATTTCACTCATACCAAGCTATGGAGGCATCGATTCTTCATGGGCATTTGGGCGCTTCACTCCTTGATGAATGGCAATGAATTTTGGAGCGATTGGGAGTCATTTAAGGGCCACATTAATTTATTATTGAAGATTCAGATCAGAACAGGGGAGATTTGTCAAGGAGGGCAAAATTTATTCATGAAGGCTTAAAAGGAGGCATTTTGGATGGTTATTGGATGCTATGTTCTTCATCAACTTCCAACGCTTCTATTACCAGGTTCTTTTGTGATTTGTAGAAGTTACATTGTCATTTTAGTCTTTTAGAGTGGCTGCTGTAGGTGTCTTCAGAAATCAGACTTTGGCATTGTTTTGCATTTCTATTTGTAAAGCCAAGAGTCTTGGCTAGTGCATCAGCATTGTATTGGAGAGAACATTTGAATAAAAGAACCATAAATTGCATACAATATATTTGATGTAATGCAAAGTATTCATTTCCAACATATAAGATTGTATGCCAACTATTTGTTAAAATGTCAGTTGGCTGTAGGAGTTCTTTTTCATGAAGAGGTTATGCATTTGCATATAAAAAGTCAAAAAGTGATTGCATTTGTATGTAGTTCTTTATCTAGACATTGTAGATGTTAAATTGCAAGATACCAGAATTCATTTGAAGCCATTTGAAGACAAGCAAACAAACTGAAAATTCAGAAACAACTGGTTGAGAGAGTGCAAGTGAATTGTTTGACAATATTCCTTGAGCCTTATATCAGCAAATTGTGATCAGAACTAGCAAGGCTCATTACACAGCTAGCAAGGGGCGCCCAAGATTTGGAGGGCTCAAAAGGTTGATTTAGGGTTAGCAACCTCCAGAACATTCCTTCAGATTCAAATAGGCTCTTCAACAGATTAATTAGTGAGCTCAAGAGATTTGTTAGTCATCAAATATTGCAGATTGAACAGTTGCAAAAACATGTACAAAATGGAAAAGGATTAAGAGAAAGTTGAAAATGTCGGAAAAATGGTTAAGTCTGGGATGCATGGGCGCCCCAACTAGCTAGGGGTGCCCAAGCTTTTGAGTCCCCAAAACTACTTTTCCGGGTGTACAGCCTCCAAGAGATTTTGCTCACAAATCTTCAGGCTATCCAACAAATCTGTCTGGAAGTTCACAAGATTCGTCAAAAATCCGGAAACGAAGATCAAACTGAGGTCATAAAAACAAGCAGAGTTGAAAATCTTGAAAAATATTCTCTCTAAAGAGGAAAGGCACCCGAGCTTCAATGCTTTAGAGAATTTTTCAAATTTCGTCATTCAACATTCCAAACAGTGTCTACATTGAATGTACCTTCCTCCGGATTGGCTTCATAGTTTTAAAGTTGGAGAAGAAAGCGTTTTTCATCCTCAACATCTATTTAAGAAGGCTTTTGCTTCATTTCACATATTTTGCAAGTTAGCATCCAAAGGAGGAAACATACAATTTTCTTCACATCAAGATTTGGAGGCCAAAACGTGGTGCTTTTTTAGTGATCTTCGTGGATTCAAGATCAGGTTGCACAAAAGCACACTTTTTCATGTTTTAAATTTCCAAGGCATCAGTTTTTAGAAATAGAAGTTCATCTTTTCTTGTTTTCATCGATTTGGGCCTCTATATTTTCCACTCCTCTTGAAGATATGTGAATTTTTATGTAAGCTTTCAGCCCTATTTTTTAGGGAATCTTGAAAAATCAGTTTTCTCAAAATCTAATAATCTGGGTCTATTCAGTATGAAATTGGCTACAAAACCCAGATCATAGTTTTTTAGCTATTTTTTTGCAGCTCTGCATGTTGAGGAAAGATTAGCTTTTTAAAAAATCTAACAATCTGGGTTCCTTCAGAATATAGTTTTATCTTCAAAATCTAGATCTCAGTTTTTTTAGCCTTTTTTGACCAAAAATTGAACATCTTGCATGTTCTTGAAAAAAAAAGTTTTTCTAGTTTTCATCGATCTGGGTCTCTTCAAAACGACATTCAATACAAAACCCAGACCTCAGCTTTTTTTTGGGAAATTGCTTTTCAAGGAAAATCAACATTCTATTTTCAGCAGTTTGCGCAAAACATTTTCGGGCATAGGTGTGTTCATAGTCAAAATTCAAGATTTTTATCGTACAATATTCTTCTATTGAAAAATCAGGCGAAGGGTTAGAAGCATAAAAGTTGGAGAAGAAATAGTGGAATGTCAGAAGATGGTCACACATAGGGTAAAAAAAGAGATATGTTGAGGCAAGAGGATATATTTATAAAAGGTAATCACTCAAGTTGCAGATATAGTTTCTCAAAATATCCATGAATGAGTTATCTTTTCGGGACATAATGCATATCCAAAGATAGAATTAAAGTAGTAGTTAACTCGTTGCCATTTTCGAGTTTTCTTGCTATTCTTGTCTCATGCTTATCTATTCTTTGAGAAATAGGAAATATCAAGTTGTAATAGTTGGAACTTTTCTTGATTTTTGCTTTTAGCAAGTTGTTAGTTAGTTGTCATGTTTTAGTTTGAGAAATAAAGCTTGCGAGTTGGCAAGTCTTGTAAAAGCAAGGAGATTTTAGGGTTCCCTACTCCTTGTTTATATATAAATAAGGGTAGCCTTGCCCATTTTTCGGGAACCGTTATTGTGGTAACAAATTGCTAAGCCTACTTTTTCCTGCAAATTGTTATTCAGTGTCTGTTCACTTAGTGTAAGAGCAAGCTTGCATGCTTGCCTTTAGCTGCAAGTTATTGTTCAGTTCATGTGTAATTTGTGTCAAGTGTATTCTGGTTTGATCGCTAAACTGTAAGTCTGTTATTGCTACAAACTTGCTGTCCTAGAAGTATAATCATTGTTAGAAATTTGAGAATGGAAATCTTATGCTTGCTTTGCTGCTTTGATCTACTATCTTGGATTTTGTTTTATATGTTGTGCTTATATAATCTTTATTTTAGCTTGCATCTAAAAGTACAATGAGTCTTTAGGTGTGCATTGGAAGCGAGTTTGTTTTACCATATGTGTTATTAAATCATTCCTTGTTTACTTGTAACTCTCAAGCTCTGAGTTTGCTTGAGTTGTTAGAAGCGTCATTAGAGTAGGCCTAGTTGTAGTTGAAGTTCTAAAAGAGAAAACCTCAGCTATGACGCAAAGAGTTTTATAACTTTGTTTTCTTAGCTGAGAACAAAAAGATTGGCAATAGTTTAGTATACTTTCTTTAAGCATCATTAGCAAAGAAGGAGCTTCCCCTCCTAATTTGAAGAGTAGTTTATTTGTGCATAGTTATCCGTTTCTAATCCGCATTCCAAAGGTGCGAATTTGTCATGTCCCCAATTTGGAGCAATAAGGAGGATTTATTAAATTAATTATTTATAAGGTTATTAAATAAATAAATATTAAAAAGTAACCTTATATTTAATTAATTTAATATTTAAGTGACTAAAAATAAAATAATATCAAAAAGTCACTTAATGAAATAAAATAATATTTTATTCTAGAAGCTTCTTGAAGGTGATTGGGATTTCTTTATAAGGAGCTTTTGGAGGGCATTTGAGAACATCTTGGAGTCAATTACATTTTCTGAATATTGGAGAGCTTGAATGCTTGTCATAGTTGGAGAAGTAAAATTCTCTAAGTTTGCTAGTTTCGGTTGTGTAACACCAGCCCTAGCTAGATAGTGGAGAAAGTTATCTCAGACTTTCTAATTGTGCTTGCAACTTCTAAATTTTGTGGCTTTCAGCCAAATTTTGGTGATAAAGGAGAAATCGATTAAAAATAAGTTTGCAGATTTTCATTTTTAGTATTACAGTCTTGAGAAGAATGATTTTGTTGAAGAAGATTCCAGACTTCGGGAGGTTTGATTCTCATCTTATTGGCTGCCAAAAATCGAAGTCACTATTTCTTGCTGGGCGCACCATGAATGGGCACGATTTGGGTCAAGGAAGCTTTCAAAAAATCTAAGAAAATTCTGACGGAGTCGATTTGCATTATAGAAGGGAGGCGCACCATTGTTGAGTCTAGATACAGCTTTCCCAAAGAGAATCGAAGCATCTAAGGTTGCTGCTACAGAATTTCCAGGTTCCTTCGTTGGCTGCTATAATGCATTTTAGTATATAAGTTGCATGTAGAAGTTGTTGGCTGGCATTATCAGCGTTTTAGCATTGTAATTTCAATTCAAATGTATCAAAGAAGTGCATTGTAATGCTGCTGTATTGACAGCCATATTGCATTGTAGTTTCAGGCATGGTAAATTAGTTAAAGTATTCATGATTGCATTGTATAATCAGCTTGTAAACTCTTCACATCATTGCAATAGAAGATTGGAGGAATAAGGAGTTTGGCTGCAATATGTATGACAAAATGTCGTAGTGTTGTAGATTACATTAGAAATTTGCATGGAAAGTGTTTGTTAAAATGTCCCTTCTATGTAATTGCATTTCTCTAAATTAGTTTGCATGCCAAGTGTTTGTGAAAATGTACCTTGGCTGTAGATTTGCATTTTACATCAGCATTTCATATATATGTGTTTGAAAATACAAAAAAAAAGTGCATATCATCTTAGGTGCTTGTCTAGTTTTTTTTGCAATCACTTTTCAAGCTTCCAAACAGCGTTGCCTTCAATTCAAATCAAGCAAACTCAAACCGAAACTCGGAACCAGCAAGAACAAGGTTGCATACATAGTGTTTGTCAAATTGTCTAAGGCAGAAAATAAGGCGTTTTACATCAACTTGTTTTCAACTTTTTAAGCCTTGGACATTTCATCAAACATTTGTCATGAAACTGCTGTACTTGCTGTTTTGAGTTTTCAATTTGATTTGAATTGCTTTCAGTGATGCCAATATGATTTAAGTACCTTCCAAAAGATACTAAACAACTAGCAAATGGACTGAAATGAAATGCAATATGTTTTTGTATTTTCAAATGCATATATATGAAATGCTGATGTAAAATGCAAATCTGCAGCCAAGGTACATTTTCACAAACACTTGGCATGCAAACTAATTTAGAGAAATGCAATTACATAGAAGGGACAGTTTATCAACCTAAGATAAATAATTTTCAGCCTTTCAATAATTATAGGCCGCGGTTGCCAGTACCTCCACCAAGACAAACAGTTGAAGTTGTACAAAATGCAGTATTTTGTTCTATCCATGAGACCAACTCACATATCAGTACTACATATCCTGAGAATTTAAGAATGAATCAGATTATGGGATACACTGA
This sequence comes from Sequoia sempervirens, assembly GCA_007258455.2. Lineage (NCBI taxonomy): Eukaryota > Viridiplantae > Streptophyta > Pinopsida > Cupressales > Cupressaceae > Sequoia > Sequoia sempervirens. The sequence goes on along the minus strand of VDFB02000008.1, from coordinate 966,403 downwards.
TGCTGCACTCAGTTCAAGTTTTGCCTCAACATCAAGTTCGAATGTTGTCTTACCACAAAAGGACAACTTTGATGGCGAATTTGCTGCTGGATACTTTGAACCCGTTATTGGAGAAAAAGAAGACCTCTGCCACTGCTCTCTTGTAGTAAATCACATAAGACATTCAATGCCTGTGTTTACACGTGCTCCGCACTTGAAAGCGCAAAAGGAAGAAGAGAGGCGGAGAGCTAAACAACAAATTAAGGAAGTGGTTGCAACTTCCAATTTTAAAAATACACAAGACAATGCTAAAGCAGTTGCTCAAGACCCATCTTCAACCAACTTTGACATTGTAAACTCTATGATGAAGGCCAGGGTTAAAATTTCATAGTTGGAGTATCTTCATGATCCTCCTAAGTAGTTGGACAAAATAATACAATATGTAAAGAAAGAGGCTTCAATTCAGCCTACATTGCTTGAGTTATCTGTCCTGGTGGAAGAAAAGCCTAAACCTTTCTATATATCTCTATATGTAGGAGGATTCAAATTGAGCAATTGCATCATAGATTTAGGAGCCTCAGACAATGTCATGCCTCTACAAGTGATGAATGAATTGGGACTTTCGTGCACTAAGACATAGGACAAGTGTTATTCACTTGAGTCTAAGTCGGTTTCGTTGATTGAACAATTGAAGGACGCTCAAGTAAGCTTGGCAGCTTGTCTGGAGAAAAAGATAATGATGACCATCCTAGTGGCTGACATAGCCAACTACGGGATGTTGTTGAGCCGGAGCTTCTGCAGAGATCTTGGTGGTGCAATGCAGTTAGATTGGTCGTCCGCAACCATTCCTGTGAAGGAGGGAAAAATCAAGATAGAACTTGAGCCCAAATCCCGATTCATAATGGTAAAATCCCTAGATCCCCTAGCCCAAATTCTATATCAAGAAACGGGTCCTGGTAATTATGTGACGCTGTCAGAGATGGAAACTGAAGACCAAAACATTGCTTGTCTTGAAATGAGACTGATAGGGGATACAAAATTATGGACAATGCATTTCGATGAGGGTTGTTCAACTGTAGGTTTAGGAGCAGGGGAAATGATCATTTCCCCTAAAGGACAGTTGCATCGCATATTGCTTGCAATCGGATTTCACTCAAGTTGAAAAAGAGGTGCTTTTTTTAGGCCTCAAAAATGCTGAAGACATGGGAATTGAACTTTGAAATGTGCTAGTCAATTTTTTTCTTGAAATTTTCACTACACAATCAACATTACGCCAAATGAATTAGCGTTAGCTCCAAATTAAAAATCCAAATTTAAAAGATCTCAACACCAAGAATGCACACTCAATCCCAAGGAAGAAGAGGTGTTGTCATATGGCGGAGAAAACTAAGCAATTACTGAAATGAAGTTAAAATTGAATGGAGCTAGGAGGTGAACTAGCCATGAAAGGATTCTGCACTTCCACTAATTCAGTGGGGGGAAGAAATTACAAAACAAACTAATTCATCTACTACGGTAGGCATCCACTCGTATGTGGGAATTCACCACTTTTCAGTGGATACAAAATGAAAGAATAAACTGAATTCTTTTTCCACACTGGCGGTAACCATCGAGGGGTTACATATGTGAGGAATTATGCACAAGTAAAGCAGTGAAGAATGACTGAAAGAGTACTACTGTTAACAATCTTACAATGTAAGAAACTACTGCAAATTACAAGTGATTACAATAAAATTCAAAGAACAACTGATAGTAGATGATCTCTCTTAATGATACCCTTCTGAATTATTGAAAACCCAACCAAAATCTGAACTTAAAGCAATCTGATTTTTGAAACCAGCAAACTGAAAATAATCAACCAACAAACAGAAAACCAAATAAATGCTCACAACTTCATCAATAAACCTCCAAACGTGATGAAACGAATTGCAAAGACTCTTTGGAGGATAGGCGCTCAAATTGCAATGTTGAAACAACTTCAAATCACCTCCAATTATTTGGCATGAATTCCAATGTCCATCATGAGTGGTACGGCTTACTGGGAGGTGCGATTTTGCAAGATAAAAATAATGACTTTGAAATAAATTCCAATCTCTTGTGGAAGGGGCCGGCTTGAGTCTAGAAACACTTTGCAAAAGTACCTAGAACAAGATTTTATTTATTCAAACAACTGCTAACAAAAAACACTTTCAGCTGTAGAAACACCAGCAACACAAAACTTGAATAACATCACCAAAATTCTGCACTTTGAAGCCCAATCTGCTAGATAAATTCATACACTTCAAAGTTAAATCTGGTTTTCTCCATGAATGGTCACGATGAGCCTAGAAATCGAAAGAGCCAACACCCATAACTGAAATTAAATCATACAAAGAGCTGCATATGAAAATCACCTTCAGCCATGAATGAACCAGCAAGCTCAAAACTGAAAATAACATCAAATTCTTCAACAATGAAGCTCAATGTGCACTTCTGAATGAAGCACACTCTCAATCCACCATCTAGGGAACCATAGTTTCAGGCTCAAAGAATGGAGTCAAATTGCTAAGCTTCCCCTTAGTCGGGTTCTGAATTCAATTCAGCAGCATTTTGTTATAATTTGTCCAAAGATGCCAAATGAATGAGCAAAGCCTCTCTTTTATAGAGTTAGTAATGACCTTTCAAATTCCCAACATTTCCCTCCAAAGGGACTATTCATCTTTTTGAAATATTTAAATTTTCAAAACACTTTATTCCACCTTATTTAGGCATCCAAACTTCAAGGCACAATAAACATTATAAAAAATCATTATAATTTCTCCATGAGGTGTCCACCCTTGAGTACCACCTTTTAACACAACTTCAAGTCATTACATTAGGCCAAGGGGTCAATTTGGAAACATAACATTAATGACTTGAAATAAATCATTTTACAAAAATGTGCCTTAAAAATGTTGAAAACCAACTATACTCCAAACTGCTTTGCCAAAAATGGAAACTGAGCTGGTTGCTAATGCTACTGCCCAAGATGGCACTGCCAGAAATAGAACTTACTAAAAATAGTAAATTCTGAAAAGTTGCTCAACTCACTTTGCATGTTATATCATTGTGAAGCTTTCTGAAAACCCAGAAAACCCCACTAGACAAGCATCCAAAACTCTAACATGCAAGCCATAAAAAATGCTTCAGAGCCCCTATAAAATAGGAAACCCTAATTTAACCTCTGACGAGCCTACGAGCTTCTGGAAATAGGCTATCAGTCACCGAAGGGCAAATAGCTAAAATGGGGACATTACAGTCCGCCCATCCCAAAATTGCTTGTCCTCAAGCAATTCTAATTCCAACCCAAAAACACCATGTTGAACCAAACTAAAACTGAATATGATCCCTGGGTCCAAAATGAACCTAGGAGAAGGATAACACCAACTGATGTAAGCATTGCACTGCTGGATGCCAATACAAGAGACCTCCTGATTAAAACTAAATTGAAACATGATGGAAGAAAATTCCAAAAGGCCAATATTGGCTTCATCATCTTCAACTACTGGATTACAAACCCAAGTGATACCTGGATTCCAAATCATTTGTAGGAACACTGTTCCTCTAATCCGCTGTAATACTCTGATTAAAACAACTGAATACCCAAGGTGGAGCAACATATCACGGTCCACAAGATACAATACACCAAACATGTCAGTGCCTGGGTCCCATATCAGTCTGTAGAATCTGCAAACTTCACTGTCATAATTCTGATTAGCAACATAAATGTTTTCAAACATGTTACCAAACCAATGCCAATCATAGAACAACACTCGACACACCATCACTGCACAATGCTTCTTTTGAAGCAAATTGCTTTCACTGAAAAAACTCCAAATAATCTTCACAAATCTCACAACATGAGTTTCTAATTGATGAATCAAATCAGCAATTAGCTCGCTGCCCCAAACAATAATGTATGAGATGTTACTAAGAATTTTATTGTCTATCATCATTGAACTATCCATACCAAAATTTTGACCATACTGAATCAATCCCTTGCTTATTTGAGGCAAAAAATTCAGTCCATATAAAAGATGGAGAGACCTGGAAATGAAAAAAACAGGTTCCTAACAGGTTTGGAATAAACGTCTTAGGATCTGATTTTTGGAAAATCAGCATCCAAGAAGACAAGCAACAGCTGCAACATAAGAATATTTTATCAAAATTGACATAACTGCTTATGAATAAGGCTAGTGGCACCTTCAGCAAGGGTCCCCATGCCACCACAAACCAACTTCTGATCATATTTCCTTCCCAGAACACCAATTTATGATAAAAAATAAAGAACCAATGACAGAAAAAGGAGGCAACAACCATAAAATTGAAAATTTGACACTTATCTCTCCATTCAACCTTCTTTTTATGCATACTATTCTTCATAAAAATATACTTGAGACCCCAAATACTGATTTTCAGTTGAAGGCATTTCCTAACACATAAGCAAATGGTCACAACTACATTTTGAATATTATATGCTGGTTTATCCCCCATAAAATTTACAGTATTACCTTCTTGCCAAGTAATGCCAGGATCCCAAACTAACAGCCATGAAGAACTACTTCTCAAACGGAGAACTGCTCTCACACGAATCCTCTGATTTGCTTGTTCCATCTGAATTGATGCTTCTTGAAACTCCAAGAAATAATCAATCAACCTACCTTCGTTGAAGAAATAGAATCCAGAATCTTGTGACATGATTTGTCGGAAAGATTCCATGAATCCTTCATCAAATACAATTTTGAAAACAATCACTCTAAGAGAAGATGAAGATGTACTAAAATCTGACAAGAGCCTCACAAGCATCCTCATCAAATAATGAATTAAACCTTCATCAACATGCAAATCATCTCTTTGTTGATGAACAATAAGAATGTCTTCAATTCTTTGTGATTCATGGGTTACCATTTCTTGTTGAAAGGATGCATTAGGAGCAGCAGTAGATTCAACTTTGTGCAACTTATGTATCAACTCTCCAATGCTGGAAGACAAACTCAAATTTACTCCTTCAGTAATCTCTGAAGCAATTCCTTAATGATTTTCAAAAAGAGGATTTACATAAACCCTATTAGCACCTTCTTCATACAAGAGATTGTCAAAAGCCTGAAAACTTGAGAATTTGAATGCTTTGGTCTCTCAGAGCAGCATTCCAAATCATATGTTTCTTGTATGAGATCAAGCTCATCAAGAATTACTTTAAGCTCGTCTGCTCTTCTTTTGTTTTCTTGCTCCCATGAATATTGAACAACAACAATCTGATTTTCTGCTTCAATTAGAGTCTCATGCACTTCTTGCAACCTCGCTTTGGTAAGCTCATTCCATTCCAATGCCTTGTTAGCAATATTAGCCACTATGTCTTTGTCACGAATGATGTGCAAAGACTAGATTTAATCTCCTCCAAGGCAAATTTAATGGACTTCATGTCATCAATAGAAATGCAACATATAACTTCTCCCCTAGGCACATCATGAATCAAATGTTCTACTTGCCTATGAATTCTATCAAGTTTTGACAAAACTTGAATACCATTATCAATAATGTGTGAACTTGAGCTGCAATCATTATATGTGGCGTGAGATGGTGTAGAACAGCCTTGATGGATAAAGATTTCAAAAATCGTTTGAGCTGTACTCTTCAATTTGTCTCGCATGTGATGAACATTATCCATCATTCCATCGATAGTGCAATCCAATTCCTTAGCCTTTTGCCTTAGTTTGACTTCGGGTGAAAAGAAATCTGCCTTATAACTACTAGAAACTTCACCTTCCATGTTGTCTTCTACACATGATTCAACGGAATTGGTCAAATCAGATTTGAAGTGGGAAGAGACTTCAGCTTCCTCTTTCTTCTTCTCCTTCTTGACTTGACTTTCAAACCAGCATTCTCTGGAATTGTGAAGAAGCAATTCACTGGTTGAACACATATCTTCAACTAACCGAACTTCTCCTTCATTTGGATCTGCACTTATGGCCTCTTCATGCATCTTTGTTTCAACTTTTGTTTTCAAAAGTTCTTTCTTTGAATCTTCAACATGAGGCTTTTTAACACAAGTCAACTCACTATTCTCCTCTATAGAAAACAAGAGTACCTCGCTAGTCTTCAAGACTTCCACTGACACATTACATTCTTCTACAGAATGCTTGGATGAGTGCAAATCCATAGATACCCCTTGAATTTTTGCAATGTCTTCAAAGGGATTCCAACTTTCATCCTCCTCTTCAGCTTCGGAAATCTCCTCTTTGTTCACAACAGTCTTCTTCAAAAATGGTTTCAACTTATCTTCACATTGACTGAAAATTTCTTTAACTAACAAATCAGCAGTGGGAGAAATCTGCTCTTCACGTTTATAAGCATCCAAGAGAAGAGTTTGGACACTTTCAGGAAGACTATCAGCTTCTTTAATTGTAGAGATTAGAACATTCATGACAGCTGCAAGCATACCCTCGTCTTGCTCACTCCAGGTCGAGGTGAAGAGATAATTAAACAAGTGATAAATCTAATTCTCCATCTCCAATTCTATCAATAAGATGCAAGCACTAACTTCAGAAAATGTCTTTAAAACAGCTGCTCTTTTGAAAACAAACTATTACCAGTTTCATCCAAATCTTGAAAAATTTCCACTATCATATTTAATATGATCTTCATAGTTTCATCATCATAGGGCAACTGGGGAATTACAATTCTTATTATCTCCATGAAACAAGAAGAAATCAGCAGCTTGGTTTCTTCATCAGAATGCCCCAACCAATAGGGTTGATTCAAAAAATTCACCGCAGGTTCTAAAGCCAACTGCATTTCCTCTGAAGGTGATGGCTTCATTTGTCTTAGACATTGTTCTCACAAATGAAGAATATTCTCTTCATTTTCTCTTGACTGAAATTCTTTGCCAAGTCTTTTTCCAGCCAAAAAAGAGAGTCTCTGCCAACTTCATCTCTTCTTCATTAGCCATGCCTAACTGTAAACTTCTGGATACCACAAGGAGTTGAACTAGAATATGTTTTGATTTTTGGTGTAGTACCGGAGATCACTGTCATTCATCTGCCTGAACATGAAGCACTAATCGATAGGATGGTAGGATTTTTTGCTCTGATGTAAGAGACCTGGTGTCTCTAAACCCCCATTTATGCTGAATAATGAAGTTTTGTTGAGTTTGATGGTTTTGTGGTTTTTCAATGATTTTTGCATATAAATGTTCTTGCTGGTTTTTAAATTGAGACGATGCTAGATATTGAAAATACAACAAAATATGCTAATATCTATGCATACTTGATACCAATGAACTGCAAATGCCTTCTTATTATTCAATAAATGATTACAATGTAAAAAGGAAAATATGCATGATAAAAGGCAACTGATTATTTATTCTGTGAACCTGATTTTATTTGCAGCCATGAATGAAATGTACGGCCAACTTGATACAATAGTTTCTCCTTCAGATATTCGCTTGATTCTCCCTACTCCAACCTAGGCGCCACTTATGAAGCAAACAGGAAGCTGAAAAGAAAGGCGTTTTGCCTTGAGGAGAAGATCACGCCCTTGCTGGTTTGTACATGTAATGTCCCCATTTTTGCGAGCATCTGAGTTCGTAGGAATTTGCCTATTATGCGACCCTCGTAGGCTGATAGGATGGATAGAGGGTCTTGATGGAGCTTGGCTCAGCTTCAAATGTCAGTATTTGATCAGTTGGCTTTCGTTCGGGCTTATTCGGACACTTCTAGCCTGAGTTGCTATTTTTAGCAGTATCTGGCACTCAGTGTGGGACCCCTGCTATTTTTAGCAGTATGGATTGTTAGCGTTCAGAATCACTTCATCGTTCATCAGCTTCAGACGGTTCGTGCATCGGGTATATATCGAGAGAGATATTAATATTTAATTGATTTAATTAAATATTAATTGTTGGAGCATTATAATATAAAGTTATAATATTTTATTATAACTTAAGTGATTTGGCTGAAGGGGTCGCCCATCATGAAAGGGGCCAATTTTTAATTATATTTTATAATTAAAAATTTGAGTTGAAACTATTGAAAAATTAAAAAGAATAAGAAGTCGAAATTTTAATGATTCCCTATTATTAAGGAAATCGCACTTTTCAGTGTATAAGGCATTTTGCATTGGGAATCGAGCCATAATGATTATTGATGATTGAAAATTGATCAAGTTTGAGCAGAGCACAGAAGCCTAGGGTTTCAGTCTCGAATGCATTGGGGAACGAGCCATCTCCAGTGAGAGCGATTTAGAGGGTGTGCAATATCATCCGATTTATTGCCAGGCAGAGGGATTTCTTCACTCAGAAGAAGTTACAGAGTTACACAGAGATTTATATCTCAGGGTTACAGAATAATAATCTCCAGCAGAGATTCAATCTATCCAGGCGCCTATTTCAGAGATAGCTGAAGATTCTTCAAAGGGCCGTACATTTTAATTTATTGCTGCTGCACACAGCCGTACCAGCTGTACCAGGCCGTACCATCATTAATAAGGGCGTATTTTCTCCTTGAAGCAAATCGCTTGCTTTTGGGTCAGTCTGCCACTGCTAGCTTGGGCGCCTATGTTCCTGGCATCATTGTGGATCACCAGACGGAGGGAGAAAGGTGTGATCATCTCAGCCGTACCATTTCTAGAAGATCATTCATTGTTGCAAAATCAGGTTTTTATCAAATACAGTGTTGCCTTTTTGATTGCATGTAACTGGATCTCTATTGTAATCGTTCAGAAGATTAAATAATAGACTGGCAACCTTATTCTCCATAGATTTCATAGTTTCCAGTGTTGAAAGATTTTATTAGAATTTATTCTTCATTTCTTGCAAAAATCGCAATATTGTTTTTATGCTCAAAAACACCAAAAAAAACCAAAACTTCAAAAACAAACAAAAAACTCAATCAGATTCGGAAACAGGGGAAACAAGGGGTTTCTACAGTACAGCCTCCAAACAGAAATCGTACGACCCTCTCAGCAGCAATAAGTACGGCCAAAATAGAAGAAGAAGCTGATAGAAGATGAAGGCAAATGATGGCACCAATCTGCAATCGATTCTTCTCTGAAACCCTGTTGAATCCTCTCAATGAAGCACGAATTTGACCTCTGTAATGAAGCCAACCATTAGTAGACTTTAGCTAATCTTTCACAACTTCAGAATGCTGGTCTATGAAGAGTTGACGTTTTCCACAGCCTATAAATTGCTGAAACTTGACAGAAACCCTTGGTTTCTCACAAATCCCAAAGCTCTCGCAAAAAAAACAAATTTTGAATAATCAATCACATGAGTTCGATTTGCCTTGAGAGACTTTATTTATTCCTTCAAGAGGCTCGACCCAAAAAAACACATTAATGAGCATTGAATAATAATAAATTTCGACCCTTTCATGACTTAGGAAATATTAATCAATAAGTGGCGTACTTTTTCCTCATGAGTAATAAATACTCATTAAATAATAATAATCCCCTTTATTATAAAGTCTTTTAATACTTTATAATATCTCATTTAAATATTAAAATAATCATTATTTGACTTTATAATATAAAGTCATAATAATAATTATTTAATCATCATTAAATACTCAAATATTCTTCATTTTCTCATCCAAGTGCCGAACTAGGTCGAGTTTGAGAAAACCAACTGAACCAGGTGCCCTGCCAGAAATAGTAAACCCTGACGCTTTGACTTACTATAAATAGTAAGTGCCCAAATAACACTCTGTAAGCCTTTGTAGAGGCCCAAACCTGAATCAGAAAGTGAAGTGTTGTCTCCAATCACCGGGTAACTGCCACAAAGGACCCTCTATCCATAACTGTCAGCCTACGAGGGTCAAAATAATAGGCTCACTCCTCAACAAACAATGTCAGCTAAAACGGGGACAATACATCTGATACCATTGAAATGTGCTAGTCAATTTTTTTCTTGAAATTTTCACGACACAATCAACATTACGCCAAATGAATTAGTGTTAGCTCCAAATTGAAAATCCAAATTGAAAAGATCTCAACACCAAGAATGCACACACAATCCCAAGGAAGGAGATGTGTTGTCATATGGTGGAGAAAACTAAGCAATTACTGAAATGAAGTTACAATTGAATGAAGCTAGGCGGTGAACCAGCCATGAAAGGATTCCGCACTTCCACTAATTCATTGGGGGGAAGAACTTAAAAAACAAACTAATTCATCTGCTGCGGTAGGCATCCACTCGTAAGTAGGAATTCACCACTTTTCAGTGGGTACAAAATGAAAGAATAAACTGAGTTTTTTTCCACACTGGCTGTAAACCATCCAGGGGTTACATATGTGAGGAATTATGCACAAGTAAAGCAGTAAAGAATGACTGAAAGAGTACTACTGTTAACAGTCTTACAATGTAAGAAACTACTGCAAATTACAAGTGATTACAATAGAATTCAAAGCACAACTGATATTAGATGATCTCTCTTAATGGTACCCTTCTAAATATTGCAAACCCAACCAAAATCTGAACTTAAAGCAATCTGATTTCTGAAACCAGCAAACTGAAAATAATCAACCAACAAACAAAAAGCCAAATAAATGCTCACAACTTCATCAATATGCCTCCAAACGTGATGAAACGAATTGCAAAGACTCTTTGGAGGATAGGCGCGCAAGTTGCAATGTTGAAACAACTTGAAATCACCTCCAATTATTTGGCACGAATTCTAATGCCCATCATGAGTGGTATAGCCTACTGGGAGGTGCGATTTTGCTTTGCAAAAGTACCTAGAACAAGATTTTATTTATTCAAAAAGCTGCTAACAAAAAACACTTTCAGCTGTAGAAACACTAGCAACACAAAACTTGAATAATATCACCAAAATTCTGCACTTTGAAACCCAATCTGCTAGATAAATTCATACACTTCAAAGTTAAATATGGTTTTCTCCATGAATGGTCACGATGAGCCTAGAAATCGAAAGAGCCAACACCCATAACTAAAACTAAATCATACAAAGAGCTGCATATGAAAATCACCTTCAGCCATGAATGAACCAGCAAGCGCAAAACTGAAAATAACATCAAATTCTCCAACAATGAAGCTCAATGTGCACTTTTGAATGAAGCACACTCACACTCTCAATCCACCATCTAGGGAACTATAGTTTCAGGCCTGAAGAATGGAGTCAAATTGCTAAGCTTCCCGTTAGCCAGGTTCTGAATTCAATTCAGCAGCATTTTGTTATAATTTTTCCAAAGATGCCAAATGAATGAGCAAAGCCTCTCTTTTATAGAGTTAGTAATGACCTTTCAAATTCCCAACATCTCCCTCCAAAGGGACGCCTATTCATCTTTTTGAAATATTTAAATTTTCAAAACGCTTTGTTCCACCTTATTTAGGCATCCAAACTTCAAGGCACAATAAACATTATAAAAAATCATTGTAATTTCTCTACAAGGCGTCCACCCTTGAGTACCACCTTTTAACACAACTTCAAGTCATTACATTAGGCCAAGGGGTCAATTTGGAAACATAACATTAATGACTTGAAATAAATCATTTTACCAAAATGTGCCTTAAAAATGTTGAAAACCAACTATACTCCAAACTGCTCTACCCAAAATGGAAACTGAGCTGGTTGTTGATGCTACTGCCCAAGATGGCACTGCCAGAAATAAAACTTACTAAAAATAGTAAATTTTAAAAAGTTGCTCACCTCACTTTGAATGTTATATCATTGCGAAGCTCTCTAAAAACCCAGAAAACCCCACTAGACAAGCATCCAAACACTAACATACAAGCCATAAAAAATGCTTCAGAGCCCCTATAAAATAGGAAACCCTAATTTAACCTCTGACGAGCCTACGAGCTTTTGGAAATAGGCTATCAGTCACCGAAGCAAAAATAGCTAAAATGGGGACATTACAAACTCCTATGTGTTAAAGGGGATGTAGAGTTGATCGATGAGCCAATCAAAGGATATTTCTAGGTCAGAAAGAATCACCTACGACATTATAGAAACCGAGTTTGGAATGCTATCGACTGGTTTGAAGTGTTCGACATCAAAGACATCCAGAGGATGGATGACAACAAAATTGTTGCCTCAGTGGTATCTACTTCCCTCTTTGCGCCATATTTTGACTTTTGTTAGGTTGCATTTGCCTGGGTGTATGAAGATATGATAATCTTCATCTCGAAAGATTTGTCTCCTGCAATACCCATTCGAAGAGAAGTGAAGCCTTTTAAGTAGAAATGACATCGTTGTAATCCATTCCCGCTGACATACAACGGGCAATATTTGAAGCACTTCATTCTTTCGGGGTTGGAGTAAATTTTCTTTTTGTTTTCATAATGTGTTCATTATGTCGTGATGTATTTCCCCTTTCCGTGAAGTTTTGTCGTGTTTTAGGTGATTAGGTGTCTTGTTTTAGGTTATTTTGTTTTTTAGGGAAGTTGCAACTTATAGGTGATTTTAGGTAGTCCTATCCTAGGTGATTTGTGATAGGTGATTAGGAAGTGGTCCTGACATTGATGCCCAATGGTTAGGACATTGGTCAATGCGTAAAATTCTAGAGATTCCTGGTTCTCCTATGCTGTAAGTATTTGACATGGTCCCCAAACAGAGCCAAAAGTTGTACCCAAAATTAAAAATTTTGCTATGTATAAGCATTTTGAAAAAATGGTAAAAGTCTTGTCAAAGTCTTGTCAGAGTCTTGTCAAAAAGGTTAAAAATGGAAATTTGCATGTGACGCATGTTGTTCAAAAACTTAAAAATTTCAAGATCTGACGATCTGGGTCTCTTTAGAGCAACCTTATCTACAAAACCTAGATTTTAGTTTTTCAGCCCTACTTTTTAGGAAATTTTTTGAAAATAGAAAGTTTCTAAAAATAGACTTTTTCTGTGTTTCTTCTCAAATGGATGCTAGGAAAATTTTGTAAAAATAAAAAATTTCTAAAAATAGAATTTCTGCTTCTAGGGTTCAAACTGATTTTGATTGGTTTTAAATACTTTGTGATCCGTCTGGTCCAGTTAGAATTGTCAAAAGATAAGTTTTTCTCTGGTGGGTCTATTCTGCTTTTTTAGAAGCTAAAATAGTAGCTCCAAGGTCATCAGTGGAGGATGGTCAATTGCCAGGTGTCAGAATCAAGGTCTCAAACGCTGTACAGATTGATGAAAGGCGAAAGATGCTCGAGGAATGAAGAACGAAGGAGGGGAATCTAAAAATCTTGAAACTGAGAAATTTTGTCTAACATTGGAAATGCTAGGCGCCCTTGTCCAGTCAAGACGCTTAGTTATTCATGCCTTAGAATATTTTCAGTCTCTGACAATTGAAGCATGGTCAATGGTGAAGTTAGCTACTGAGCACGGAGCGGAAAGATGAAGAGTGAAGTGAGAATTGAAAAAATGAAAATAAAAACTAACTCTAGACAGTAAAGGAACCCCTAATTGCTAGGGGCGCCCATCATTTCAGGACATCAGATGTTGTTGTTAGGGTTTGCCATTCTAAGAGTTTGTTCTCAGATTTTTGCAGGCTCCGCTGTTAATCTATTAACCGCGTCATTGGATCAATCAGTCAACCAGGATTGTGGATCGAACAGAGAGGTTTTATCTGAGAAGGAAACTGAAGCTCATGAAAATCATTAAAAATATTCTAACTCTCGGATTCATGGGCACCCCAGCTAGCCAGGGGTGACTAGGGTTTTGGGGGGTCTAATTCTGCTTTTAGGGTTTGCAAAAATCATCACCCTCCTCAAAATTCTACAGGCTATCCAGTGAATGTCTCATCTAGATCATTAGATTTGTCACTTGCCAGCAATTTCAAATTGAATGGAGAACAGATCATGAGGAACAAGAAAGGTCAAACTTGGAAGTTGAAATTCACCGAAAAATGAGTAACTCTGCAGGAGTTGGGTGCCCCAGCTAGCCAGGGGCGCCCAATACTTTGAGGGCTCAGAAGGCGGATTTAGGGTTAGCAACCTCCAAAACATTCCTTCAGGTTCGAACAGGCTCTTCAACAGATTCATTGGTGAGCTCAGGAGATTTGTCAGTCACCGAATATTGCAGATCGAATAGAGGCAGAAACATGTGCAAAATGGAAAAGGATCAAAAGAAAGTTGAAAATGTCAGAAAAATGGTCAAGTCTGGGATGCATGGGTGCCCAAGCTTTTGAGCCCCCAAAACTACTTTTCCATGTGTATAGCTTCCAAGAGATCTTGCTCACAAATCTTTAGGCTATCCAACGAATTTGTCAGCAAGTTCATAAGATTCGTCAAATATTTGGAAACGAAGAACAAACTGAGGTTAGAAAAACAAGCAGAGTTGAAAATCTTGAAAAATATTCTATCTCTAAAGAGGAAAGGCGCCCAAGTTTCAATGCCTTAGAGAATTTTTCAAATTCCACCATTCGACATTCCAAATATGTCGACATTTGATGTACCTGCCTCTGGATTGACTACACGGTTTTAAAGTTGGAGAAGAAAACACTTTTCATCTTGAACATCTATTTAAGAAGGCTTTTGCATTCATTTCACATATTTTGCAGGTTAGCATCTAGAGGAGGAAACATATAATTTTCTTCACATCAAGATTTGGAGGCCAAAATGTGGTGCTTTTTCAGTTTTCTTCGTGGATTCAAGATCATGTTGTACAGAAGGATGCTTTTTCATGCTTTAAATTTCGAGGGCATCACTTTTTAGAAATAGGAGTTCATCTTTTCTTGTTTTCATCGATCTGGGTCTCTATATTTTCCACTCATCTTGAAGATTGGCAAATTTTTATGCAAGCTTTCAGCCCTATTTTTAAGGGAATCTTGAAAAATCAGTTTTCTCAAAATCTAATAATCTGGGTCTATTCAATATGAAATTGGCTACAAAACCCAAATCATAGTTTTTCAGCTATTTTTCGGAGCTCTGCATGTTGAGGAAAGATCAAATTTTTCAAAAATCTAACAATTTGGGTTGCTTCAGAATATAGTTATCTTCAAAACTGATATCTCAAATTTTTCAGCTTTTTTCGGCCAAAAATTGAACATCTTGCATGTTCTTGAAAAAATAAGTTTTTCTAGTTTTCATCGATCTGGGTCTTTTTAGACGACTTTCAATACAAAACCCAGACCTCAGCTTTTTTTGGGAAATTGCTTTTTCAAGGAAAATCAGCATTCTATTTTCAGCAGTTTGCACAAAACATTTCCGGAAATAGGCATGTTCACAGTCAAAATTCAAGATTTTTATCGTACAATATTCTTCCATTGAAAAATCAGGAGAAGGGTCAGAAGCATAAAGTTGCAGAAGAAATAGAGGAATGTCAGAAGATGGTCACACACAGGGTAAAAATTTAGATATGCTGAAGCAAGAGATATATTTATAAAAGGTCATCACTCCAGTTGTAGATATAGTTTCTCTAAATATCCATGAATGAGTTATCTTTTCGGGACAACAAGCATTTCCAATGATAGAATCAAAACAGTAGTTAAATTGACGCCTTTTCCGAGTTTTTTTTCTATTCTTGTCTCATGCTTATCTATTCTTTGAGAAATAGGAAATATCAAGTTGTAATAGTTAGAACTTTCCTTGCTTTTTGCTTTCAGTAGTTTGTTAGTTAGTTGTCAGGTTGTAGTTTTAGAAATAAAGCTTGCGAGTTGGCAAGTCTTGTTGTAAAAGCAAGGAGATTTTAGGGTTCTCTACTCCTTGTTTGTGTATAAATAAGGGTAGCCTTGCACATTCTTTGGGAACTTGTTATTGTGATAGCAAATTGCTAAGCCTAGTTTTTCCTGCAAGTTGTTATTCAGTGTCTGTTCACTTACTATAAGAGCAAGCTTGCGTGCCTACCTTTAGTTGCAAGTTATTGTTTAGTTCATGTGGAATTTGTGTCAAATGTATTCTGGTTTGATCACTAAACTGTAAGCCTATTATTGCTACAAACTTGCTGTCCCAAAAGTTTAATCATTGTTAGAAATTTGAGAAAGGAAATCTTATGCCTGCTTTGCTACTTTGATCTACTGTCTTGGATTTTGTTTTATATGTTGTGCTTATATAATTTTTATTTCAGTTTGCATCTAAGAGTACAATGAGTCTTCAAGTGTGCATTTGAAGTGAGTTTGTTTAAGCATCCATGTTATTAAATCATTCCTTGTTTACTTGTAACTCTCAAGCTTTGAGTTTACTTGAGTTGTTAGAAGCGTCATTAGAGTAGGCCTAGTTGTAGTTGAATTTCTAAAAGAGAAAACCTCAGCTACGACACAAAGAGTTTTATAACCTTGTGCTCTTAGCTGAGAACAAAAAGATTGGCAATAGTTTAGTTTAGTTTACTGTTTTATGAGATGGATTTAAGTTGGGGTTCACATCTAAATTTTCCTTGCACCAAGTATTTTTTCTTTTGGTGTCCAAATTCTTCGAGGGACTTTGAAGTTTGAAGTTCTTATATTATCTGGTTTACTACTAGGATGGCATCCATGAGTATGAAGGTATTGAAGGTGATGTGGCTAGATGTGTATGGTGGAGCGCCTGGCTGGTCCCATACAAGAGTAGATAAATAATGGACTTGAAATAGTTTCAAATCTAATTTACTTGAAGATTCAACTCTTTGCTAGCTTTGCACAATGTGGGTGCAAATTGTCCACCTTGGATGCTTTGAGCAAGGGATGGATTTGATATTGTTCGAAATTTGTTTAGTTATAAGTTTTACATATGGGTTTTTGCTGAGTTATCTAGGGTGCTTGGTGTGGGCCTATAATAGTCTTAGAGGATGCAATTACGATTGATTTCTAGATAAGCTACTTTTGGTGGTTTCTAGGTGGCAGTATATAGTTGGTGTTTAGATATTTGTTGATTGGTTTGGTGGGATTTCCATAGCTTTGAAGTGTTCTATGCACCATTGATTTGGGACAGAGCTTGAAATCCTTCATCCACATAGTTCCCTAGGATTTATTGGAGGATTGTAGTTGGCGAGTTAGAGAAGTTTTTTGGATATGTTGATGCAAGAAGAAAAGGATCTCGGATCTAGAAAGAATTTCTAATCTAATTTTTTGAGGATTTTGCATCGAATGGTGCCTTCACACTTGCAAGTGAAGATTTTGGCACCCATATGTTCCAAAGACTTCAAAAGATACAACTTTTTTGTGTGATTCAATTCAATCAATATGGTATCTGCAAATAAGAAAAGGGGCCTTTTGATGACATGGTAGGTGATATTTTGTGGGTGTATCATTAAGGTTTTTTTAACTATGTATCTTTGCATTTGTGGGTCTATTTTAAATTGTCCATTTGTCACAAAGGTAATCTTGGCCATTCAGTTGCCACCAAAATCAAACGGTTTACCCGAATAATTAAGCAATGAGATCCAAATTACTAAATGAGGAAAACTCGTGTTCTTGTAGGCCCTTCATTAAGTGGATTTTCCATTTTGCAGTAGATGAGTTTGAGGGATCCTTTAGGTAATCAATCACTTGGAGGTTTGTTGCATTCATTTAAATTTTTTCATATTGTGTGTAATGACCCCTTCTCAGTAGCCACTCAAGGAGACTGCTTAGCCTTTTTAATTCCCAAAGGCTAATGTCGAAATTAGGGAATCATTTAGTTAATTATTTAATATCGCCTAAGTCTCAAGTTAATTTTAAAGGTGATATTAAGTAATTAATAGATCAAGTTTATAAAGTGACTAAGTGAAATATTTAAGAAAAAAGTGAACTATACAAATTCACTTTATGATTGAATGGGAAAATGTAAAGAAAAGTTCATTGTCGAATCACTCTTGAATGAAAATTTCTCACAACAATGTTGGTACAGGTTTTCTGGTTGTAGCTCCCAGTTCAGTTGTGGAACCATCAACCCTAGCTGGGAATCGTGGTGAAAGTCTTACAGGTGTCTCTTGGAGGAGAATATCCGATAACTGGGTCGTGTTGGTGAGAGGAGCCATAGGCGATATCATTTTGAAGAGGTCTTCAGGAGGTCATGAATACATTTGGTCTGAAACGCATTTCTTCCAGCTGTGTATTTCATTCCTTGTTATTTTTGAGTCGACTCTGGTTTTGAAGACATGAACATGGCGTCATTCTTGTTTGGGATTGAGGGCGAATGGTAACATTTTGAGACAGTGCTGAAGGCGTGTTAGTTTATGAGCAAGTCAAGACAGTTTCAGCTTGAAACCTGGGTCGTGGGCATTGATACAAGCCATTATAGGTGACGTCTGGTGGTTAGAAGGCTGGGCGCATCAGCAGATAAGAGAAATGACTGCCAAAGAGATTTTACTAGTTGCTGTTGTCACTTTCAGTTTCTGGGTGTTTCTAAGTCGTTATAAACTCTTCCCAGGTTGGGTCGAATAGTTTCCAGGCCTGAACATTCTTGCATTATAATCTTTTGTATTTGGACCTGTAGTTACTTCTCAATGTCATAGCAAAGAATCTAATGTGTGTCTTGGTGAATTGGGTCTGTTATATGTAACTGTCAGACATTATCAAATTCAGAAAAAAATTGCATTCCATGCTGCTGTTACAGTTCAAGTAATATTTCTGAGTACTTCCTAGCTGTAGCAAAGAGTCTTGACAGGATGGTTTGCTAGTCTTGTACTGTTATTGTCTTAATGAAAGGAAATGCTGTATATATGAACGGCTGTATGTAGAGGTGCTGTTACTATTATCAAGGGAGTCTTAGTTAAGGGCTGATATTATAATGTTGTCACTGTCATTGGTTGTGGGTTTAATAGTTATATGAGTAGCTGTAGTGCAATGTCAATGAATCTGAAATATCCAGTGCCACTATTGTGATATGTTCTTTCTTTGAATGGCTACATTTTATGCTTGTAATATCAATATTGTGTGGAAACAAAAATCTGTGAAACTGAGCAAAAGTGCACAAATTCTATACACCTCTTGGGAAGGCATCTTACATTGTGTTACATTTGAAGCTAAAACCTTGTTGTTTCTGTAAAGTACCTTGCTTGAATGTTGACTAAATTTTGCGTTTACCCAGTTTGAGAGACTTTGTATATTGAAACGTGTTGCATAAAGTGTTGATATTCAATAGAAAGAATGCATGTGCATGAAACATTCTTATTCTTACGCATTACAATGATAGTAGTTCATTTTGCAACCATTCTATTCATCGCAGTCCCAAAGACATCAAATTGGTAAACCAATTCACTAAGATTCTTGTGATAATCAAACACTACTCAAAAATATTATTTAGGCTGCTACAGCAGTAGGTAAAGCACGTTTCTGAGTTTACATTGACTGAAAAGCATTTATGGCAGCTTAAACTTCAAATACAGCCAATCACTACTCCACACTGTAACAGAAAATGCAATTTCAGCCACTTCTACCACTGATTACAGAACAATAAAATTCAGACCTGGAAATATAAATCGACCCAGCCTGGGAGTGTTGGGGACAGCCTCCAAATGCAATGTGCTCATTCGCAGCAACTACAGCCACTTCATTGATAGTCGTTTCTCCAAGATAATGGTGCGCCCATACAGAAATCTCTCTTTCGCTTTTTCTAGACTCCAATAAATAACCATGACCAATAGAAAATGGCTTTAGAAGTTGTCGCACTCTGTAAATCACGTTTTTCTTTAGTTTGCTCAGTTTCTTCTAACAATACGTCTTTGGCAAAGGTTTGAAAATTGTAAATGATGCACCCAGGGTTTCTAAATAATACCACACCCTCAAAACTGAAGATTGACTTCTAGAACCAACCCCATGAATGGTGCAACGGCTCAGTGAACAGTAACTTCGAAAATCTGAGATATAGTCATATTTTCATTTCATCATTTGCTCTACACTCTTTCTTGCTTCAGTAGAGATTTCTCAAATACGTGCTCCTCAAATTTACAATAAAATGCAATGTAGAAAGTCTGAATGACTCTTTCGACAACTTTCAGCTAGGGTTGATGGTTTCACAACCAAGACTGAAACAGTAGGGTTTCCCAAACCCTCGATATGAAAACCTCCAAGGCTCTCCAAAGTTGATGTGAGAAAATAAAATCCAGAATGTGAGAAATGAACCTTTTACCGCCTTTTATATTTCCCACTTAATTTCCCACTCATAAAAATAAAGTGACTTTATAAAGTTCATTTTAAATATTTCACTTGAGTCACTTTAAAACATTACTTTATTAATTACTTAATATCACCTTATAATATTAATTTGGCGCAAGGCAATATTAAATAATTAAATACCTTCGGGAATTAAAAAAGCCAATCGATCACCTTGAGTGGCTACTGAGAAGGGGACATTACAGTCCTCCCTTCCTAAGATTGCTTGCCCTCAAGCAATTGCAAATTGGGGTGTTGAAGAATCTGTTCCCCTTCCCAAGTTGTGTCCTCTGCTGGCAAGTCTCTCCATCTGACCAAAAAATCCTTAACCACTCTGTTTCTCAATTTCTTCTCCCGGGTATCAACTATCTCCTTAGGAACCAACATTAAATGCCCCTCTTCATCCAATGTGGGTAACTTGGAAGATGAAGTTACCTGCTGCCCAAGTGCCTTCTTCAGGCATGAAACATGAAACACATTGTGAATCTTACTACTCTCTGGCAGCTCCAACTCGTACGCTATCTCTCCGACATGCCTGATGATCCTGTAAGGCCCATAAAACCAAGGCTTGAGCTTTTTTGCCCTGCTCTTCTTCAATGAAGACTGTCTGTATGGCTGCAACCGAAGGTAAACCATATCCCCAACCTCAAAGCTGCGCTCAACCCGATGTATGTCTACATATGATTTTTGTTGATTCTAAGCCAATTGTGGATTATTCTTGAGAGCTCTCAAAATGTCTTGACTCTCCTGAATCCAATCCTTAGCTTTGGGAGCTCTACTCTCTCCAAAAGCTATGTCCATGAAGGATGGCGCTTGATACCCATACAAAGCTCAGAAAGTTGACATGCCAATTGACATGTGGTAAGTGGTATTATAACGGTGTTCACCCAAGTGCAACCACTTGACCCACGCTCTCTACTGTCCTAAAATGTAGTAACGCAAGTACCCCTCAATCCATTTGTTCACTATCTCAGTCTGTTCGTCTGTCTGAGGGTGATAACTCGTGCTTGGAGTTAACTCTCTAGCTGCCAACCTGAATAACCCCTGCCAAAAAGCACTCAGGAACCTGCTGTCCCTGTCACTCAGTATATATCTCGGCAGACCATGCAACCTGAAAATCTCTCTGAAGAATAAGTCTGCTACCTGGGGTGCCTTATACTCTGATGATATGGCAAAGAAATGAGCATATTTCGTGAAACGGTCCACAACCACATATATGCAATCCCTACCGTGAACCTTGGGTAGACCAGTGATAAAATCCATGGAAATGCTCTCCCACTTCTGCTCAAGGATGGGAAGAGGTTGCAAAAAACTCGTTGGATGTGAGTGCTCTGACTTGTTCTGCTGACAAGTTGTACACTCCCTGACATACCTTAATACATCCTCCTTGAGGCCCTTGCAAGATAATCTCTCTCTAGCCGGTATGTTTTGAAGTAACCCTGATGACTTGCTAAAGTAGTGTGATGCGAAGCTCGCAGAATCTTTTCTTTTAGTTTGGATTCTGGCACAAGGTAGATTCTATCCTTATAGAATATATATCATCCATAACTCTGTATTGGTCATTCTGCACCTTCCATCCATCACCTCGCATGCAAACTTGTTTTTAGAATACTCTACTAGGAGATTTGATTTCCAATCTGCTGAAATCTCTACAAGTGAGCAAGCTGATGGTTTCGTAGAAAGAGCATCTGCAACAACATTCTTCTTCCCTTTCATGTACTCAATGTCAAAATCTTAGGCCTGTATCTTACTGGCCCACTTCTGCTGCCTCTCATTCAAGTCTTTTTGCTCCAAGAAATACCTGAGACTGTTGTGATCTGTCCTTACGACAAACTTACCCCCAACCAAATATTTCTTGAACTTCGCCAATGCATGCATTATTGCGAGCATCTCCTTATCGTAGATGGAGTAAAGTCTCTTAGGACCCCTCAACTTGTGGCTCTCAAAAGCTATAGGGTGTCTATTCTGCTACAGTACTGCACCTATACCCTCACCGGATGCATCACATTCAAGGACAAATGGTTGTGTGAAATCAGGAAGTGCCAATACCGGACAAGTGCTCATCACCTCCTTGAGCTTATCAAAAAGCTCGTTGTTCCTCCTTAGACCAATTGAATGCACCCTTTTTTGTAAAGTCCATCAATGGTGCCCCAAACTGAGAAAATCCTCTAACAAAATGCTTGTAGTAGTTGCATTATCCAAAGAGCCCTCGTAGCTCTGTAAGTGTCTTAAGTGGTGGCCAGTCAAGTATTGTCTGGATCTTCTCCTGACGGACCTGTACACCCTAGCACTGATAACATGTCCCAAATACAATATCTCCTTAAGGCCAAACTCACACTTTGAGGCCTTAGTATACAAAGACTACTCCTCCATAATACTTAACACCTCATTCAATTGCTTAAGGTGATCATCCCACGTTTTTCTATATATGAGCAAGTCATCAAAGAATACAAGGAGATATTTACGCAACTGCTTATTAAAAATGTTATTCATGCAAGACTGAAACGTTGTAGGTGTGTTTGTCAAGCCAAAATGCATGACTAAGAACCTTAGAATGGCCGTAATGACATCAAAAGGCTATCTTATGAACATCCTGCTCTCTGACCCTAATTTGGTGGTACCCTGAGCGAAGGTTTATGTTAGAGAAATACACTACCACATGCAGCTCATCCAACAACTCATCGATCCTGGGTATCAGGTAATTGTTTGATGGTCTTCTTGTTGAGAGCCCAGTAATCTATGCACATCCTCATTGTCCCATCCTTCTTCTTCTTCACTACGACCACAGACGAAGTGAAAGGACCAAAACTCAGTCGTATGTGACCGATATCAAGCAATTCCTTGATTGATTTTTCTATTTCATCCTTAAACTTTTTAGGATGACGGTAGGGGGTGGTAGTGACGGGCTTGGCCCCCTCCTCCAACTCAATAGTGTGCTCAAACCCTCTATCTAGTGGCCTCCCTGGGGGAATCTCTCCAAATACTCTGTCATACTTATCCAAGAGTGTCTGTATGTCAATATCATATGGCTGATCTCTGTTAAGTGTTCCCTTAGTTGTGATAAGGCATTCAGCTACCCATGCTACATCCCCGTGCCTAAAGATACTCTCCATCGTCTTTGTTGATACAATCTTTGGAGTCCCATTCGCCATGCCCCGGAGCACAACCTTCTTGCCATCCGCTGCCCTAAACTTCAACTCCATAGTCTGGAAGTTCTGTGAATATTTACCCAACGAATGCAACCACTGTATTCCAAGTATAACATTCGCATCACCCAAGTCAACTACATAAAAATCGTATGTGACTGTATGGTTTCCCAAGATGACATTCAACTGAGGAACTCTTTGTGTGCATGATATATTGAACCAATTTGCAACCATAACATTAAATCCCTCAAAGTCCCGTGTCGGTATACCTCACTTAGCCACTAAGGTTAAGTCAATGAAGTTGTGGGCTGCCCCATTGTCTATCAACGCTATAACACGCTGACCCTGCATGACCCCTCTAACTCTGAATGAGTTGAATCTAGGGGTACCTGAAATAGTAGCAGTAGTTCCACTCTTAGTTTCCACCTATGGCTGCTCAACATCAAAACTACTGTCCTCACTACCCTGTGCCTGTCTAGTCTCACTCGCATCCTCATCATCTGATAGAACCTCAATAAAGTGGACCTTCCCCTTACCCAAACAACGGTGACCCGGTTCCTAGTGCTCTTTGCAATGATAGCAAATTTGTTTCCTCTTGCATTCCCTGCGTTCTTCCTCTTCCATTTTACTCCTTTTAGGTCACTCTTTCTGAAAGAGTTTCTTGTGCTTGTTCTTTTGTTGAATGAATGGTTTGGATGAAAATTTGTTTTTAGGTGCTGAGTGCTCCATGTCCCGAGCTTGAATAATGGCATCCTGCAATGGCTTAGATTTGAAAGCCTTAATCCAGCCACGAAGTGGCTCGGAAAGATCCTCAATGAACAACATAACCAGCCTTTGCTTTGAAATATCTGTGTCCATTGTGCCACTATGTTTAAGCTAACCTAACTCCCTGAAATGCAACTCTGGATCCTTTTGATCAAATTTATTTATCAGTCTCTGTGTAAAATCTAGATAAGAGGTGATGTTGGCATGACCCAAGGTGACAAGTCCGTGGTACCACCACTCATGTGCCTCATCCTCCAAGTGCAGTGTAGCATATTTTATCGCTTGGGTCTCCAACATAGGATTAAGGTTGAAATTGGTGGCTAGTTTTTGCACCCAAGCTCTGGCTATACATTTGCTGGAACCATCGAAGGAGGGAATAGAAAGTTTTCCAACCTTGCATTTCAGATCTTGATTCTAGGTCCCCTGTTGTTATGTCTGGGCCTATTTTTGTACTTAATAGCACAAAAGTCTTGCAATGTCATAGCAGCATGGAACTGTTCCCCCAAAGAACTATATTCTCTTAGGTAATTTGAAAACCCCTCTCCTTGTGCCTGCTGCCCCTGATTATTAGCTGGTTGACCTCCCAAAAATTGAGGCATAAGGGGCCTGCTAGCTGACCTAGCATGACTATGTGTTGGAATATGAATATTACTCTCAGCATTATTTCCATCATTCCCATTACCTCCGTTGTGCCCATTTGTACCATTATTTCGATTGTTGCCATTGTTAACCTCACTGTTTCTTCCATTCACAAGCTGATTTAATAGTTGAACCACCTGTTGCTGGCTTCTAGCCAGGTCATTAAGAATTTGATAAGTGCTACCTTCAGGTATATCACTCCTATCTCCGATATCATGTCTCTCTCCCATAATTTCCTCTTCATATGAAGAATCTGAAGCAAATGGATCAAAACGCTCTTCTCTTGCTCTTCTCCTTCTATATGTGATATAAGCTTGATCGTTTGGATTCATAACATTGCATTCAACTGAAAACTTCTGATTTTTATTTTTTTTCCTCACAGGCTAGCAGGATACCAGCTCTAATACCACTGTAAAGTACTTTGCTTGAATGTCGACTAAATTTTGCGTTTACCCAGTTTGAGAGACTTTGTATATTGAATTATGTTAAGTAAATTGCATGAAGTGCTGACATTGAATAGAAAGAATGCATGTGCATGAAAAATTCTTATTCCTACGCATTACAATGATAGTAGTTCATTTTGCAACCATTCTATTCATCGCAGTCCCAAACACATCAAATTGGTAAACCAATTCACTAAGATTCTTGTGATAGTCAAACATTACTCAGAAATATTATTTAGGCTGCTATAGCAGTAGGTAAAGCACGTTTCTGAGTTTACATTGACTGAAAATCATTTATGGAAGCTTAAACTTCAAATACAACCAATCACTACTCCACATTGTAATAGAAAATGCAATTTCAGCCACTTCTACCACTGATTACAGAACAATAAAATTACTCAGACCTGGAATTATAAATCAACCCAGCTTGGGAGTGTTGGGCACAGCCTCCAAATGCAATGTGCTCATTCGCAGCAACTACAACCGCTTCATTGACAATCGTTTCTCGAAGATAATGGCGCGGCCATACATAAACCTCTTTTTGCCTTTTCTAGGCTCCAATAAATAACCATGACCAACAGAAAATGGCTTTAGAAGTCGTCACACTTTGTAAATCACGTTTTTTTTTTAGTCTGCTCAGTTTCTTCTAACAAATGTCTTTGGAAAAGGTCTGAAACTTGTAAATGATGCACCCAGGGTTTCTAAATAATACCACGCCCTTAATACTGAAGATTGACTTCCAAATTTGACCCCATGAATGGTGTAACGGCTTAGTGAACAGTAACTTTGTAAATCTGAGATATAGTCATATTTTCATTTAATCATTTGCTCTACACTCAATTTTGCTTTACTAGAAATTTCTCAAATACGTGCTCCTCAAATTTACAATAAAATTGAAATATTCTAACCAATTTTTTGCCACAGTTTTACACAATCACCAACACTTGGCCAACTTGATTAGCGTTAGTGCCAAATCCAAAACACTATCAAAGCAACTCTAAGCAAGAATGCGCCCTAAAACCACTTAAGGAAGAGGGGTGGGCATATGGTTAGAGGATCCCTAGGATCCAAACTTGATACAAAAATAGAATGCAATTGAAACTGAAGATAAAACCTCAACACCAAGAATGTGCACTCAAGATCCTAGTGAGGGCGAGGTGCTAACATATGGCGGAGTACTTATTACAAATTCAAAGCAAACTTAGGCGGATAACTAGCCATATAAAGAACTCCAACTACTAATTCATCCTCTACGGCGGGCATCCACTCAAGAGTGGGGATTCACCACTTGATAGTGGGTACAAGAAAGGTTAGATATTTATTCTCCACATTGGCGGTAAACCATCCAGGGGTACTTAGTGTGAGAAATAAGAAATAATTGTAGCAATAAAGGACTGGAACAGTACTACTATTTACAGTCTTACAATGTAGAAAGAGAGCTGCAAATTACATGACTATTACAATGATAGAGAAGAATGCTAAGAAGAGGATAATGAATTCTATCAATGATTTAACACTCCAATGATGAAGTAAAGGCCAAAACTGAAAACTAATGCAATCTGATATAAAAATCTGAGTTCTGGAAATTCTGATCAGCCAACAGATAACACCATGAAATGCTCATAACTTGATCAAATTACCTCCGAATGGCGTGAAATCAATTGCAATGAACCTCTGGAGGATAGGATAGGCGCCCATGCCATGATGGAGAAACAACTTCAAAAAGCAAGTATTAATTTCTTTACACAATTCCCAATGTCCATGAAATGGTACGACCCTTAGCAAGGGCGATTTGGCAAGGAAAAATCAGAAACTTCAAATAAAAATCTGAAACTCACTAGAAAGGGTTGCCCCAACCTTAGCAACAATATTCTGAAATACCCATAACAAAATTAAAATCATACAAAGTGTTGGAAGTAAAATCGACCTTCAGCTGTGTAGAAACCAGCAACTCAAAATTGATAATAAACTCCAAAATTCTTCAACGATAAGCTCAATCTGCTAGTCTAGATGAGAAGTAGTAATAAAACCAATTAGGTGTTGTCTTTCAAACACGAAATTGATTGGAATCTAGGAGGTAAGCATCCCTCGAAGAAATAATCACAATGTCATTTCGACAGCATAACTTTAGCAATTAACAATGGATACAAATGTTGGAGGAGAAGTTCACTTTTAAAGGAAAGGAGAAAACTCATCAACTTCCCTTCAAGGCACGCCAAAAGCCACTGAGAAAACTTTTCAAATTTCCAAAATTCATAATTCCTCAAGATGTCGTCCCACTTCAAGGCAACATAAAAACTTTATTTAAAATTATTAAAACACCTTTATGAAGGCATCCCTCTCCAAGCCCCTCTTTTAAACACAACTTAAAGTTATCCTCCTAGGCCAAGGGGCAACAAAGAAACATAACATTAATTTCCTTTTATTAAATAATTGCCATCACTTCTGCATTTTGAAAGCTACACCAAAATTACCAACTGCTCCAACAAAAATAGAAACATACTGAAGCACTGCCAATAGGACCACTGCCAAAAATAGTATTTACTATAAATAGTAAACACCTAGAAAAGCCTCAAACCTCCAAGCAAGGAAATCCTAATTTCCTCTCAACGAGCCTACGGGCCAACGGAATAGGCTGATGAGCAACTGAACTGATCACTGACGAGAAGGGGACATTACAAAAATGCAATGTAGAAAGTTTGAATGACTCTCTCGACAACTTTCAGCTAGGGTTGATAGTTTCACACCTGAAACTAAAACAGTAGGGTTTCCCAAACCCTCAATATGAAAACCTCCAAGGCTCTCCAAAGTTGATGTGAGAAAATAAAATCCAGAATGTGAGAAATTAACCTTTTTCCGCCTTTTATATTTCCCACTTAATTTCCTGCTCATAAAAATAAAGTGACTTTATAAAGTTCATTTTAAATATTTCACTTAAGTCACTTTAAAACATTACTTTATTAATTACTTAATATCACCTTATAATATTAATTTGGCACAAGGCAATATTAAATAATTAAAGGATTCCCTAAAATCACCATTAGCCTTCGGGAATTAAAAAGGCTAATCGATCACCCTGAGTGGCTACTGAGAAAGGGACATTACAGTTTGCCTAGTGATGAGTCATGTTTGAAGCCTTGTCATTGTCATTGTTGTCATTTTTGTTGTTTCTAGCTAGTGTTTTTATAGGGCAATGAAGATAGTGTTTTGGTGCATCTCACGAGGGGACTATCGGAGTTCATAGAAGGGAAAAGGTGGAAAAAATTGCGATTAATCGTGATTTGGAAAAAATCGGGAGGGTTGGTGAGTTTTTGACGATTTAAATGGCTAAAAACCCATAAAAATCACATATAAACCGTTCAAAAAAGCACAACATATGTATTTATCAGCCAAGTGCGACATTTTCCTGACTCAAATGCTCATGATTTTTGCATGGGATTACAGGGAAATTAATTCACAGTCAAGCTTCGTTGCTTCAGGCTTTTTTCATGTCTGTGCCTTTATTTTTTTAAATTTTTTCGTTGTAAATTTTAGATGATGGCCGTCTGTCAAATGTAGTTATCATGTTAGATGAAGACTGATTGTCAAATATAGTAATCATGCGATTTTTTCCAGTTTTTTCACATTGTTCAATATGTGCAGTGTTCAAAGTATGTAGTATGAAGGTTTCAATTGCAAGAAATAAATTATGTTAGTGTTCATGAATAGGCAAACTAAGTTAATTCTTTAGTTTATTCATTCTTAACTTAAGAGAACTCAGGCACTATAATCAATTATAAAAGAGAAATCCTAGGTAATAAGGCATAGGCGTCATTCTTAGATATATTCTATTATAAGAACATTCTAACATTCTATTATTTTTTCCATCGGGATTTAAGGTCTTTGGAACTTTAAAGCATAAATGATTAATTTTTGTAAGGTCCTATAATAATGTATTTGTGTCGGCACTGAAAAACAATGTAGCCATTACCCTTTTATAGCTCATGATTTTGTCAGCACATCATTGTATATGGTTTATTTTCTTCATTTATGTTATAATTGAAATTCTTTTCATGTTCGATAAAGAACTTAAGTAGTTAAGCTTGCAAAACTGAGATCCACAAATGATTACCCCCTTTGTTTTTCTTCTTCTTAGAAAGAGAATTTTGTTTGAATCATATTTATGCTTGGTATATGAAATTGTAATGTCCCCATTTTAGCCATACGCTCCTTGTGACTGTTAGCCTATTACCGGAAGCCCGTAGGCTAGTCAGAAGTGGAATTAGGGTTTCTTAATTTTTAGGAAGTTTAGATGCATTTTTGAATGCTTGCATGTGTGTATTTTTGACGCATGTTTGGTGGAGCTTTCTGGGTTTTTGGAGAGCTTCAGGATGAGGTAACATGCATGTTAAGATAATGACATGCAATTTTGACTGATACCTAGCATGTAGGAAAGGTTTTTAGGTTCTTCTGGGTTTTCTGAGACCTCCGAGGTTGTGTGACATGCATCTAAATCTGACAACCTTTTCGAGCACTTACTATTTATAGTAAGTCATGATGGCTGCCTGATTTGTGCTCAGTTGATATTTGGAAACACTTACTATTTATAGTAAGTCTTGATACTGCTCAGTTGGTGTTCAGAGGAAGTCTTGCAAACTTACTATTTATAGCAGTTTGCTATTTTTGGTAAAACTATCTTTTAGCAGTATCATTCTGGCAGAAGCTCAATCATTTGCAGTTCAGTATGGTTGATCAGTTTGGCTTTCTTAATGGATTTGAAGTTAACTTACTATTTTTGGAATTTGCTATTTTTAGTATGTCCATTTATGGCAGAGGCATCATTATCAGCTTGGCAAATGTCAGTTTGCTGTTTTTAGCAGTCTATCAATTGCAGTTTGGACGTTGCTCTTGGTTACCTCCTTGGGCTAGGTTTCAGACTTAGTCAATTTTCGTATTTGTTGTTGTACCCCATGCCTAGTCGTTGAACTTCAAGATGTTTTTAAGTTGGGGACATGAAGGGGGGGGTCGACTTTGTGCATTTAATGTTTATTTTAAATGTTTATTTGATGCAACTTAAAGGTGGATGCCTAGAGGGTGATAAGTAATGTTTTATTAATTCAAATAAAATAAATGCTTGAGAGGTGTCGTCCCTTAAAGGAAATTGAACAGTTTCTTGTGAGGAGTTACAGATTGCTTCATTTGCCATTTGAGCTTATATTGTTGCTTGGAGGAGAGCTGATTATTTTTGAAAAATATTGTAAAGTTATGCTGCTGGATTAATTTCAGAACCTTGATAAGGTGGAGCTTAGCATTTACACCATTCTTCGGGCCTGAAACTATGGTTCCCTAGATGGTCAATTGGGAGTGTGCTTCATTCAAAAGTGCACATTGAGCTTCATCGTCGAAGATTTTGGTGATAATTTCCAGATTTGAGCTTGCTGGTTTTGTATTGCTAAAGATGTTTTTTTTATTTGCAGCCCATAGAGAGAATTTAATTTCATTATGGGTATTGATGCTAAATGTTTCTATGCTAAGGGCAACTCAGATTGAAAAGAATCAGAATTTATTATCATGTCCTTGATTTTCTAGAGACGCCGTACCTTCTCTAGGGCTGTACTTCTTCTTGCAGCTGCTTTGGAATTCATGCTCCTTCAATTAGTGGCTGTTCGGTGTGAAATTCTAGCTTGAAGTTGGTTGCCATGTCTTTGAAGTTTTGTAAGTTCAGTTTTGGAGTGTTTCTTTGAAGTTTGATGGAGAAATATGCATTTTGGTGTGTCTTAGGTTGCTGGTTCAGTTATTGCAGTTTGCTGTTTGCTATATCAGACTTTCAATAATTCTGATTTTGGTTGGTAATTCTGAAGATTGAGAAGATAGGAGTTTTGTGGAGAATCATCTTTCATCACTTGTATGATTGTACATCTTTAGCACTTGTAATTTGCAGATAAATTGAATTGTAAGACTATGAATAGTAGTACCATCTCAGTCATTTTTATTTCTGCAATTACTTTTTGATTTAATGCAAACACTATAACCTCTGGATGGTTTACCACCAGTGTGGAGGAATTAATCATTGTAATTTTCATAATTTACCCACTGAATAAGTGGAGAATCCCCACTACTTGAGTGGATGCCTGCTAATAGCAGATGAATTGCTTTTCATTGTAATATCTTCCCCCCACTGAACAAGTGGTAGTGTAGATGTTTCATGGTCCGATCACCGCCTGTTTCATTTCAGCATTGTTCTTCATTTCAGTTTGGTTGCTAATGATCATATCACCATATGCTATCACCTCGCTTTCAATAGGATCTTGGTGAACATTCTTGGTGAAGGTTACTTTCAGCTGGTTTAGATTTTGGGCTAATCCTTAATGGGTGCTTGTTGTTGTTGGAAAATTCCAAGAAAAAATTAAGGGGCATATTTCATAAATGCCCTCAATAAATTTCCCTCCGCTGAACATGGGCTCTTGAACTGCTGAATTATTGAACTATTCCACAAGCAGATCCTAAATTAGTTATTTATGGTAATCATGTGTTTTTACAGTCTAATGCAACTTAATAGTCAACCAACAAATCATTGAATTGATCATATAAGGTGCTAATGATAAAAAGTTAATAGAAGAAAATGAATAGGGTATCATGTCCACAAGTGATTGAATGAGGGGACTCAAATCACATAAGTATGATGGATATAACCTTAAGTACTAGAGTTAGCATAGATTTATGTTCGTACTTTAAATTGATGGTTATCCTGCCATGTATATCCCTGATATTGAGCAGATCTTCTCAGTGGCTTTAGAGAATGTGACTCAAATGTGTCTATTCTAAAGTAGGCCCAACTAGAAGTTATTTTTGAATTCAACATTAAAGGCTTATCAATTTTGATATTCTTTTTGTCTCACTCTCTTTATATATGTGTATATAAATATGGGTGGATAGATAAATAGGTAGATAAGATAGCTAACTTAGAAAAGTAGACTAGATATATAAGATAACTAGTTTAGATAGAGTAGATGGAGAGATAAATAAGATGGATAGATGGAACAAACATATAAACAGGGTAATAGACATAAAGAGATGTGCAAAGAGTCAGACAGACAAGCTGACAGAGTTAGATAGACAGATAGTAGATTAGTACATATATAGACAAAGAAACATACACACAATTTTATAATTTAAAATAAATCATCATAATTTTCCTTGCAAAACAATGCTGAGGGAACTTAGCCCTTTAGCATGATAATTCATATCTAGATGACAAGAAATGTGGGTCTGAATATGGAAATTATGGGTATACTATTTTGAAGCTAGGGCTAGGTGTTACACGGTATTAACTATTATGAGATACCATTTTGATATTTTATTGTAGTTCTTCATTCTTCTCTGAAATTAGCATTGAGAGGTGTTAGGCACTCATTTGAGATTTTAAACATGATGGATTCAAGAGTTGTGACAGAATCTTGGTTGTTTTAAATATTAGCATAATTTCTTTCCATTTTATTGTATACGGCTCTCTTATTTTAGTGTCAAAGAATGTCAATCAATAGCAATGTATTTTTATTCAGGCAATGGAGATGTGTACGCATGGGGTTCAAACGAAAATGGTTGCCTTGGTCTTGGGTATGTACCATATCCTGTTAATGTGTGGATGATGAAACACATGATGAATGCTTTATCAATTTCTTTAAAATGTGTTTTATCTTAGATTATACATTAAAGGGTTTTCCAGTTGGAATCTGTAAAAGAGAAGCAAAACAGAAACATTTACATGCTTCTAGCAGGTCTCAGAACTTAGCTCCTTCACCAGAGAGAGTTCAAGGTAGCTTGTTACCGTTACATGTTTCAGAGGTATGATATAAGATACATGCTATTCAGAGATGGTATTGGAGGGGTGGATATTTCCTTCCCTAAATTTATCTTGCAAAGTAATTTCCACAAATTGTGTTGTTTGTATACAGATTTCATGTGGCTGGAAGCATACAGCAGTTATATCAGGCAAGGATTTCTTCTTTGTTTATGGGTTTTTGTACTGTTCATTATTTCAATTAAAAAATCAAGAGTAGGTACCTCTCATTCATTTTAATCTTAATCATTATGCTCATGCAGCAGTGGCACTTTGATAATTCAGGATTTTTTTCATTTTCCCTCTTTTAGAATATCAAAATTGAAGAGGGCTGCATTTCTATGTAGTAATGCTATGGACTGTATTTACAAGGTTGATAGGTTTCTTTTCAACTGTTCTGAATAGCAGCTAGGCTGCTAGGTTTCTTCTTAGCTTTTTCTTTTATTGTTGTTTCTGTTCATTTTTACTAATCTTGGTTGATGGAGGGTAGATATTGGAAACTTTTCGTAAAGTGAAGGATCTTTTGTTTATCAGCAGTTGATGTTTTTGGACTAAGGTATGCAGAATTAAGGGACCTTAGATGCAAAAGGTTGGCAAGATGTCAACATCTAGGTGACATCTATTCAGTATGACTAGGAAGAGAAAAGATCCAAAAATAACGAGTGGATAACACATGAATCAGGGAAACTAGTTTGAATAAAAAAAAAAGCATGGACCAACAATTCAGAATTATAAATAAACTCTAAGCTGCTATTCTTTTGCTTCATCTGAAGATTGCTTAACTCACAGAATGTTCTCACAGAAAAATCACCACCCATCCTCTCTGCAATTTATTTCCCTTGAGAACTCTTTTACCATGATTAAATTGAATCTTCAAAGGCAAGAAATTGGGAGCAAGAAGGAAGCTTTCTGATAGAGTATGAGAGAGCATGTAAAATCTCACCCTTATTTCTTCCACTAATTTTCACCCGTTAGCGTTAGATGAAAGCCAAGATGAGCAACTTAATTATAACCCTTCATTTTCTAATCACTCAGATCCTAGAGTGGGCAAGGTGAGAGCACAATGTAAGGGGATCTTTGTAAATACTGAAAGTGATAATGCTAATTGAAAGAACACCTTCCACTTTCTGATCACCCAGGTCCCAGTGTGGGCAAGGTGAGAGCGTACGGTGGTTGGCTTACAATTAAGTACTCGGCTAAGCTACCACTTCTTCAGTGGGGTGAGTAGTAATAATCAAATGCAGAAAGTAAACAAGAAATGCTCTTGGCGGCAAGCCAACCACTTCCACTTTTCAGCGGGTAAAAATGAAAGTAATGCACTTGGCGGCATAGCCAACCACTTCCACTTTTCAATGGACAACAAGAAAGAAATATAGAAACTCAACCACCTATTTAGTGGGAGTGAAGAAATACATAAAGCAAAGGCTCAACCACTTCAGCAGGAGCAACCACTTGTTCAGTGGGGTCAGTATTAAAGCAAATGACAAGAGCATTCACCAACGGTACTACCAAGTGAAGTAAAACACCCTGCCAACATGAAAGAATGTAAGTATGTGAGCATCCCAACAAAATAGAACAAGTATACCTCAAATCAAGCCCAATGGAGGTCAATAGAAGGATAAACAAGCTGCTGCTACATGTCTGATACTCAGAAAAGCAGTCTGATAGGCACGTACAACTAGCTAATTGTGCCAACCAACAATATTAAAATGAACATTAAGTTCGCCCAAACTCTATAGAATCACTCCAAATCACTTGCAAATGTCTACTAGGTGTCCACTTTAGCTTTGCATAAGTCCTCCACTAGGCGTCCACTTTAGCTTTGCATAATATTTGCTTTTAAAAATAACTTAAGTCATCAAGCTAGGCTTGGGGTCCAAGGGGGCCACTTGACAATATCATATTAACTTAAGTTTCACACCTTCCATTTTGAAACTCCAAGAATGTTGGAGAAGCCACTGCAAAAAATACCAAGATGCCAAACATTGCAACTGCCATTAGTGCTAAAACTGGAAATCCTACTCTGAACTGTTGCAAAATGAAATATGCCCCTTAATTTTTTCTCTTGATTTTCAATATCAATTATAATGCACATGCACCCGTTAAGGTTAGCTCCAAACCAAAACGATGCAGAAAAGAACTCTAACCAAGAATGCACCCTAAAACCACTTAAGGAAGAGGGGCGGGCATATGGTCAGAGGATCCCTATGATCTAATAACTCAATAACTATAGGATGATTACAACTGGAAGTACAAAATAAACTCAACGCCAAGAATGTGCACACAAGATCCCTTTGAAGGCGAGGTGCTAACATATGGCGGAGTAAGTATTACAAAACTGAAAGAACTTAGGCGGTGAACCAGCCATAAAGATTTCTGCTCAACCACTTAAACAGTGGGGGGAATACTACAGACAATTCAACTAATTCATCCGTTGCGGTGGGCATCCACTTGAGAGTGAGAATTCGCCACTTAAACAGTGGGTGAATTAATGAGAGATTAAATATGAATTTTCTCCACACTGGCGGTAAACCATCCAGGGGTTACAATGTTTGAATTTATAACACAAGTAAATTTAGAAGTATAAATGACTGAAATAGTACTACTATTCTCAGCCTTACAATGCAAATGTTCCGCAAATTACAATGTTCATTATAATGATTTCCCAATAGAAACTTTCCTCTATCACTTATCAATGAATCCACACTAATTCCTATTACAATTATGAATTGGACACCAAGGAATTAGAGCATATGACAAAAATACACAAGTCTGATATAAAACCCAGCAACATGAAAATAACCAGACCAGCAAGTTAAGATTCCTCAAGAATGCCCAAAACTTCATCTAAGCAACAACTTTCCAAACCAAACTGAAAGTAAACCTTTTCATATGCAAGGCGATCATGTAAGAGCATTAGCAAGACATAAACCATACTGAAATCTGCCCAACACGCATTTCCAAGCAAACTGAAGTTAAACCAGCAACTTCACAATCACCGAAATTTGCTTGTTTCTTCCTACCCAACTTCACAAATTCAAAAGAAATTGCAAACATAGCATTTCCAAAGATAGGCGACCAAGAAACTACTAAAAATCATATGCAAATTACCTCCCAAAGCCCAACACGAGTCCCAAGGCTGCAAGTACATAGTACGGCCCGTGAAGAGGGTCGACCCTTCTTAAAAAATCAGATCTTCAAATAAAAAATCTGCAAATTCTCATAATGAAGCGCCTATGCCAAGGGAATCAAGGGA
The DNA here is from genome assembly GCA_007258455.2 of Sequoia sempervirens. Taxonomy (NCBI): domain Eukaryota; kingdom Viridiplantae; phylum Streptophyta; class Pinopsida; order Cupressales; family Cupressaceae; genus Sequoia; species Sequoia sempervirens. The sequence continues at coordinate 930,361 of VDFB02000008.1, read as the reverse complement.
ACCAAAACCCAAAATGAATTTCAAAACTCACAATGACTTAAGAATGAATTTCTTCTACAGCCATGTATAAACCAGCAAAGAACAAACTGAAACATTTGCCAAATTCTCCAACTTGTAGCTCAATATGTACTTTTGGATGAAGCACACTCTCAATCCCCCATCTAGGGAACCGTAGTTGTAGGCCTGAAGAATGGAGTGGAATTGCTAAGCTTTTCCTTAGCCGGATTTTGGATTTCAAACCAGCAGCATAACTTTACAATATTTTCAAAGATAATCAGCTCTTCAAACAGTAGCAATATATAAGTTTCAATTGGCAAATGAAGCAACAAGAGACTTCAAATTCCAAGAAGTTGAATCACTTCAACTTTCAAAAGGGACGCCACTTTAAGCATTTCACTTTTTGAAATAATAAAATATTAATCAACCTCTTTTAGGCGTCCAACTTCACTTTGCAACAATAAAGCATTTAATAATTCATTAAATGCACCATTGACCCCGTAATGACCCCCTTTTAAAAACAACATGAAGTAATCATTCCTAGGCGTGGGGGTACAACTGAGAAACATAAAAATGACTAAGTATAAAACTTAATCGATGGAGATAACCAAAGTCAAATTGAAACTGAAGGATAGCAAGATGACTTGAGCTGAATTGCTGATAATGCTACTGCCAAAATTAGACTTACTAAAAATAGCCAATTGCTATAAATAGTAAGTTCACATCAAAACAACAGAAAGCCAAACTGAACATTGAACTGCTAAGGATTGAACTGCTGCTAGATAGATACTGCCAAAAGATAGACTTGCTAAAAATAGCGAACTGCTATAAATAGTAAGTCTGCACAACAAGCTCAGAACGCCAATTGAACAGTATCTGAAAGAGGAAACCCTAATTTTCTGCCTCAGCTTAGCCTATGGATTTCCGGAAATAGGCTAAATCCAAATGAAGAGCGTACGGCCAAAATGGGGACATTACTGTCTGCCCTTCCCAAAATTGCTTGTCCTCAAGCAATGCCACGACACTCCAAGGAAACAATTTGATCTTTACCATGCCAAATAGGATCCCAGGGTCCCAAATCATCCTAGGAGAAGGATAACACCAACTGATGTAAGCACTGCATTGTTGGATGCCAACACAAGAAATCACTAGATTAAAATTAAACTGAAACATTATGGGAATAAATTTTAGAAGACCATCATTGGCTTCATCATCTTCAACTGTTGAATAGAAAACCCAAGTGATACCAGGATTCCAAATCTTTCTTAGGAACACTGTTCCTCTAATCCGTTGTGCTACTCTGATTAATACAACTGAATACTCAAAGTGGACCAACATGTCGCGATCCACAAAAGACAATGCACCAAACATGTTAGTGCCTCGGTCCCATATCAGTCTGTAGGACCTCCAAACCTTGCTGTCATAATTTTGATCAACAACAAGAATATTTTCAATCATGCTTCTAAACCAATGCCAAACCAAGAGCAACGCTCCACACTCCATCCCTATCCAAGAGGATGCACAATGCTTCTTTTGAAGCAAAGTGATTTCACTGAAAGAACTCCAAGAAATATTCACATGTCTCACATCAAGAGTCTCAATTTGACAAATCAAATCAGCTAATAACTCGCTGTCCCAAAAAGTAATGTATGACTTGGTACCACAAAATTCACTGTTAACCATCAATGAACAACCCATACCTGAACTTTGACCATACTGAATCATTCCCTTGCTCATTTGTGGCAGAAAATCAATCCAAATAGGAGTTGGAGAGGCCTGGAAATGAAGTAACCAGCTTCCTAATAGGTCTGAAATAATCATCTTGAGATCTGATTTTTGGAAAATCAGCATCCAAGAAGACAAGCAGCAGCTGCAACATAAGAAATTTTCATCAAAATGAGCATAACTGCTCATGAACCAAGCTGGTGGCACCTTTAGCAAGAGACCCCATGCCACCACAAACCAACTTCTGATCATATTTTCTTCCCAGAACACCAATTTTTGATCAGAAATAAAGAGCCTATGACATAGAAAGAAGGAAGTAGCAAACATAAAACATAATTTTTGACACTTATCTCTCCATCCAACCTTCTTTTTATGCATTCCATTCTTCATAAGAAAATACTTGAGATCCCAATTACTGATTTTCAATTGAAAATATTTCCCAACACTTAAGCAAATGGTCACAACCACATTCTGAATATTATATGCTGGTGTATCCCCCATAAAATTTACAGTATTACCCTTTTTCCAAGTAATGTCAGGATCCCAAACTAACAGCCATGAAGAACCACTTTTCAAACGGAGAACTACTCTCACACGAATCCTCTAATTTGCTCGTTCCATCTGCATTGCCACTTCTTGAAACCCCAAGAAGTATTCAACCAACCTTTGTTCGTTGAAGAGATCAAATCCAAATTCTTGTGATATGACTTGCTGGAAAAATTCCATGAATCCTTCATCAAATACAATTCTGAAATCTATCACTCTAAGAGAAGATGATGATGAACTAAAATCTGACATGAGCCTCACAAGCATCCTCATCAAAAAATAAATTAAACCTTCATCAACAAACCCATCAACTCTTTGTTGATGAACAATAAGAATGGCTTCATTTCTTTGTGTTTCTAGAGTTACCAATTGTTGTTGAATGATTGCACTAGGAGCAGTAGTAGATTCAACTTCGTGCAACTCACGTATTAACTCCCTGTTGGCGTCAAATCTAACACCTCTGGAGTGCAGGTTTGTACGGACAGCTATGTACACTACGCAATGAGTGCTCTTCAAATTAGGAGGGGAAGCTCCCTCGTTGTGCTGGAATGCATGAAAAGAAAAGTAATCTAAGTCCTATCTTTTTGTTCTCAAATGGAAGAGGCACAAGGTTAAGAAAACCAAGAACGTTGCAGCTAAGGATTTTCTGGTTTCGCAGATCATTAACTACAACTAAGCTAACTACTTTAAATCTATCCAGTTTCCTCAAGAAAACAGAGCATAAGGAAATGGAGCAGGGATGACTATTGGACGATAAACGAGTTTAGATTCTCTACTTGAAGGCAAGGTGGCGCAACTATCATCTCAATCTAAACAAGCTTATTGGGCACAAAACAGATTTAAGAATTCACCAAGATGATCTTATGAAACCCTGTGTGGCATAACACTTGATCAAAATAGTAAAAACTTCACAAAACAGCCTTTATCATTACAATCTCACGAAACCCTATGTGGCATAACCCTTGCTTATAATGATAAAGATTCACGAAACAGATTTATCACCGTAATTTCTCGAAACCCTATGTGGCATAACGATTGATCACAATGGTAAAGATACACAAAACAAATTTATCATCTCAATCTCTTGAAACCCTATGTGGCATAACAATTGACCTCAATGGTAAATATGTTCAAACAGATCTAACTATGGGAGGAATTTACCACGCCAATCTTATGGAACCCTATGTGGCATAACACTTGATTGAAAGTAGTAAAGACTTCACAAAACGATTTTATCATCACAATCTCACGAAACCCTATGTGGCATAACACTTGATTGAAATGATAAAAGATTCACAAGACATAAAGAATCCACCATTACAATTGCATGAAACCCTATGTGGCATAACAATTAATTGTAATAGCGAAGACACATGAACAAATACCAAAAGAGCAATATTGAGGGCAAGGTAGGCGCAGCATATATTTCTCTCAAGCAAAAGTTATTTACAAATGAGCATAAAGCTCTTATTTATATACATCAAGGTGTAGGGAACCCTAAAATCACCTTGAGTTAACTACGCCTCGCAAATGCATGCAAGATTAATTATTAAACCCTAATGAAGTAAACTATACAGTTAATGGAAAGCTACCATCGCTAACCGACAAATAACCTAAATGGACCATGTGCAAGCATGCACGTCCTTATTTAAAGCAAAGTCAATGGACACTACCTTAACCGGAAACCCTAACCCTAACTCCTGTGATTGATAATTCCAAGGATGAGATAAGCATGTGTTAAGTCAGCAAGTAAACTCAAGACTGAAAGTCGAGTTAACTGCTGCTCATGACTCAACCCTCGAAATTAACTGCAGGTTCCAACTGGTAGATCACTCCATGTCATCTCGGTCTAACACTTCGACCAAGAACTCATCGATCTCTTTGTCATCTGGCACTTTGACACTGCTAAAAATAACAGTCTGCTTCTTCAATTCTCTGTCACTTTCCTTGACTGTATGCATACATTCTTTAACATTTTCAGTCGCCTTCTTGAAACTAGCTGAAATCATTGAAAATGTGATCAGAACCTCCATCAAGATATCACAAACATGCTTCTGAAACTCAGTTTGTACAACCTCGAGATCAGCGTAGGTACCATTTTCACGAAGACAATGGCACGGGATCTGAGTGACTTTGGCGGCTCCGTAAATGAAGTGATCTTTGTTTCTTTTGCAACTTAACGCTTCATTGTCAGCTGCTCTGATGAAAACCTAAATTAAGACCGATTTGGCCTTGAATTCAGTCTAGTTGAACCGCCTTCTGAAAAACTTACCCATTGACTGTGAACAAGGCTATGTTCTGACAACTTTCTTCGGAAAGCTAAAATGCTCTGGACAAAGCTAAAAATACCCTGTCGGAAGATAATTTTCACCAAAAATTCTGAGACATGGGTTTTGTCTAGAAAAGGATTCTAAGACAACCCACAACGTCAAAATTGTGAAAAAACGCCGTTTAGCCTAACATGCAAAGACTTTTCAGTCGAGAACTGCAGATGTTTTTAGAGCTTCCTGGGGCAATTTTTCATGAGAAAATCTGAAACATGGGTTTTATGCACAATGGAATTCTGAACAAACCCAGATGATGAGATTTACAAAAAGATGTGATTTTGGCCCACATGCAAAGAAATTCTCGGAAAAAAGCACAGAGCTTCAGAATGAAGGCTACGGGGCAATTTTCTCGAAAAAATCTAAGACGTGGGTTTTGCTGCTGATGCTGAAATATGCGAACCCAAATGGTCAGATTCTGAATATGTGTTGAATTTCTTTGACATGCGAAGAAAGTACCTAAGGTGAGAAATAGAAGAAATAAGACAGAAGATAGAAAGTTTTGCTTGTCTGCTTCTGAAAAATCTGCAAATTTCTTCTTCGAATCTTTGACAAAACCTGCATGCAAAGTGAAAATAAAGTCTAGAATTGACTTCCTTTGAACAATCTGAACTCGTTGCTTCGAAGAACGCTGAAAACGGACACCTGAATCACCTTAAGCTTGCTGGTCGCTCAAAAAGAATAAGAGCTTCAGAGCAAAAGATGATGAAATAATGGACGCCATGCTTGAAATATATAGATTTTCATCATAGAAAATTCGCACTAAGCAAAGAATGCTTGAAAAATGCGCTTGGCTTCTAATTGGACCCCATCATAGTTAACTGAAACTCGAACAAGCTAAATAAATGGTCATGCATTAGGGTTTGCTTTACCAGTCTTCAGTTCAACTCAACCATGCGATTTTAGCTTCAGTTAACAATCTTATCAAGTTCGCCATCTTCAACCTTGCTTTAAATTCACACATTTAACCTAAGGCGTGCCTTTTGATAACTTCAGTTAACATTGTTGATTGCAAAGAGAAATTCGCCATCTTCATGCAATAAATATGCTAAAAATAGCTAGCCTTTTGGAACTTCAGTTAGCCTTTCAGAATGCGCCAACTTCATGTGCTTTAATCAAATATAATTTAAATATAGCAACCCTTTTAGAACTAAAGTTGCCATTCCCTTGAAAAGTGCGCCATCTTCACCAATTCATGCTTCACTTTTCAAACACTAAATATAGCGACCCTTTTGATGAGTGAAGTTAACAACTTCAAATTCGCCATACTTCACTAAAAATGCTTCATGCTTCACAAAATAATGCTTCATGCTTCAATTCGTCCCTTTTGAACTTCAGTTGACATTTGATGAAGCGCCATCTTCACTAAAATCTTCACAATTGCAACCAAAATCGCCATGCATGTAAACTTCAGTTGACATTTAGTGGTAATCTTCAGTTAAACTTAACATGCAATCAAGTTAACTTAACATGCAAGGTAGTTAACTGAACATGCAAACTAGTTAACTCGACATGCAAACTGAAAGATCACTCCACATGCCAATATACGAACTGAAGATGACAACCCAGAAATCATTCAGTCTAATTGCAATCAGAACTCCAGTTAAGGCGTCCATTCAACTTACTTTCGAAAATTCAACTTTGAACTCTCAAGCGAATTCCAGACTTAGCCAAATTTCATGAAAATTTAAGCTAAAACCTCTGCCGGGACCTCTGTTCATCCTCTGACACTGGTTGACTGACTTCTCTGATTGGCTGGCTGACAGGTGCATTGCAGAGCTAAGTAAAAACTGATCAAAAGATATCTTGAGACTATACACCATAATACTGACATCTGAAGGCTCAAAAATCCAAGCGCCTTTTTCAAAAGCTGCTCTCTTCCTCATACTTAGTCAAATTTTGACTTTTGCATTTCGTACGAAGGGAAAAATAAATCCTTCATAACTTCTGATTTATCAACTTTTAGGACTGGATCTCAGGTTCACTGCGGAGCTGACTTCATTCTGCACGACAGCTGCAAAGGAACATCTCCCCAGAAAACATCATCTGAGGGGTGAAAAACTAGGGCGCCTTTTTCAAAAGTTGCTCTTTTCATCCCAGACTTAGCCATTTTTGGAACTGGCTAGAATATCACAAAAACCTCGACTGCAAGCTGCTGAGGCATCTCACGAATTGACGGAGACAGGCAACGGAAAGCTGAACGTAACATAGACACATTGAATATCTGAAATCATCAGAAAGGAAGCATTAAAGGTCTGAAAAGCTTGGGCGCCTTTCTCAAAAGTTGCTCTTTTGCTTCAGTGTTAGCCAATTTTCGCTTTCGCCTCGTTTTGCGTTGTATCTTCCATAACTCGAACAAAATAGGTCCGTTTGACAGGCTTGATAGCTCATTGCGAAGCTGACGTGATGCTGGACAAATGTCTGCTGGAGGTGACAAACCCTAAAAACAGGATCTGGACCCCTAAAAGATAGGGCGCCCATTTCAGAATGTGCTCCCTTCTCCAGAGATAGAAAATTTTGATGTTTTTCGTTCAGATTTTCATTTTTCTAAAATCTCTTCAGTAACAGACTGACATAGTACTGACACCAACTCCATATTTGAAAACCCCAAAAATGACCTTTTGACAACACTTTAACAAGATTAAGACTCAATTAAGCAAAATGCCTTAGTGAAGCAAAAATTTTGGTTTTGGGTACAACACTCCCCAATGCTGGAAGACAAACTCAAATCCCCTTCTTCAGTAATCTCTGAAGCAATTTCTTCATCATTTTCAAAAAGAGGATTTACATAAGCCTTACTAGCACCTTCTTCATACAAGAGATTCTCAAAAGCTTGAAAAACTTGAGAATTTGAATGCTTTGATCTCTCAAGACAGCATTCCAAATCATATGTTTCTTGTATGAGATCAAGCTCATCAAGAATTTCTTGAAGCTCCTCTGCTCTTCTTTTGTTTTCTTGCTCCCATGAATATTGAACAGCAGAAATCTGATTCTTTGCTTCAATTAGAGTCTCATGCACTTTTTGCAACTCTGCTTTGGTAAGCTCATTCCACTGCAATGCCTTGTCAGCAATATTGGCCACTATGTTTTTGTCACGAATGATGTGTAAAAGACTAGATTTAATTTCCTCCAAGGAAAATTTAATGGACTTCATGTCATCAATAGAAATGCAACATACAACTTCTCCCCTAGGCACATCATAAATCAATTGTTCTACATGTCTATGAATTCTATCAAGATTTGACAAAATTTGAATTCCATTATCAGCAATGTGTGAACTTGAGCTACAATCATTATATGCAGCCTGAGATGGTGTAGAACAACCTTGATGGATAAAGATTTCAAAAATGGTTTGAGCTGTACTCCTATACTTGTCTCACATGTGCTGAACACTCTTCATCATTCCATCCATAGTGCCTTCCAATTCCTTAGCTTTTTGCCTTAGCTTGATTTCCAGTGAAGAGAAATCTGCCTTATAATTAATAGAAGCTTCTCCTTCCATGTCTTCTACACATGATTCAAAAGAATTGATCAAATCAGCTTTGAAGTGGGAAGAGACTTCAATTTCCTCTTTCTTCTTCTCCTCCTTGTCTTGACTTTCAAACCAGCATTCTTTGGAATTGTGAAGAAGCAAATTGCTGATTGAACACATATCTTCAACTAACCAAACTTCTCCTTCATTTGGATCTGCACTTAAGGCCTTTTCCTACATCTCTGTTTCAACTTTTGTTTCCAAAAGTTCTTTCTTTGAATCTTCAACATGAGGCTTCTTAACACAAGTCAACTTATTGTTCTCCTTTGTAGAAAACAAGAATACCTCACTAGTCTTCAAGGCTTCCACTGATACATTACATTCTTCTACAAAATGTTGTGGTTAGTGCAAATTCGTGGATACCCCTTGAACTTTTGCAATGTCTTCAAAGGGATTCCAACTTTCATCCTCCTCTTCAGCTTCAAAAATCTCTTCTTTATTTTCAACAGTCTTCTTCAAAAGTAGTTTCAACTTATCTTCACATTAACTGAAAATTTCTTTAACTAACAAATCAACAGTGGGAGAAATCTGCTCTTCACATTTGTAAGCATCAAAGAGAAGAGTTTGGACACTTTCAGGAAGACTATCAACTTCTTTAATTGTAGAGATTAGAACATTTATGACAATGAAATATTCCGAGCCAATTTTTTTTCAAATTTTCAATTACAATAAGCAGAGCAATACTCAATCGTTAGGATTAGCTCTAAACCAAAATGATGCTGAAAGCAACTCTAACCAGAATGTACACCAGGATCCCGATGTGGGCAAGGTGTGAGCATTGGTCAGAGGATTTGAATGCAGAAGCAGAGCTGGAAAGGAACTCTAACCAAGAATGGCGCCAAGTGATGGCGAGCATATGGTCAGAGGATCTTAAGGAAATGCTGATACAAAGAACTCTAACCAAGAATGCGTCGGAGAACGACGAGCATATGGTCAGAGGAGCCCTATCATCTAATACGCTGAAAGTAAACTCAACACCCAGAATGTGCTTTCAAACCCAGAGTGGGAATGGAGCTACCATAGGGCGGAGATGTAAGATATTTCAAAGCATGAAAACAAGATTAGAAGAGATGCTGACAGTACTACTGTGCAACTTACAAAATATTGAAGAATGCCTGCAAGTTCAAGGATTAGAGCTCCACAAAGTGCTACAATAGTAAATATGTCATCCACTAGATCAAATATGAACTCCTAACACCCGCCCTTCACTCATACACAATTTTCTCAAGTCTGATATGACAGACCAACAACATAAATATCAGAACCAGCAACATAGACTCCAATCAAAATGCTCATAACTCACTCATTTCTAACCCTATTGACGGGAAATCAGATGCAAAGCACCCTTAGAAGGATGGCGACCAAGCTTGTACAGAAAAACCCCCACAAAGATCCTTTATTATTTCTGACACAATTCCCAAGAAAGTACAGATGGTACGGCCCAACAAGAGGGGCGATTTCACTTTAAAAATCCAATTCTTTCTTAAAAAATCTACAACTTAGCAGAGAGGGTCGCCCTTCCTAAACAAGATGAAATATGCAGTACCCAGAATGATATTTTTTGGTATTTTTGATTTATGAATGAAAACTACAATCTGCTGTGTTATCAGCAACTCCAGAAAATAACATGAATGCAAATAATTAATCTCCAAATGAAAGAACAACACTACAATGCAAAAATCTCACTACAAATCACTCAAACTACAACTACCTCATCACTAGTTGCTATCTCTCAAGCAAGAAGCAATGCCAAGCTAGGAGGCTTACATTCCTCGAAGCAATCCCACAGCCAATCCGGCAGCATAACATTCCTGTAGACAAAAGATAACCAGGTGAAGACCCAAGATGCCCTTTTATAATTTGTGAAGACCCTTCCAGAAGCTTCAAGAAACCGTAATTCTTTTCCCTCCAAGAAAAGGCGTCACTTTCTTCAAGGCTTCAATTTTGACTTTAATGAAATTCATCTCTTCAATAAAGGCGTCCAACTTAAGGCTTTAATTTGACCTTAATAATTATAAAATTACCTCAATGAGGTGCCACCCCTTAAAGACCACCTTTTAATACAACATTAAGTTAAGAGATTAGGCCAAGGGGGTAATATAACATTGAAATATAATGTTATTTAAATGAAATGAACTTAGCTCTGCGAAAATGCATTCCAAGGCCAAAATTGAACAAACCAACTGAGTCGACTGAAGAGGAAAGCCAACTGTGCCGAGACGACAGGACCACTGCCAGAAATAGAATTTACTAAAAATAGTAAATTCCTGAAGGTGCTCGGAATGCCAAGAAAACACACCACTGCGAAGCTCTCTGAAAACCTAGAAAGAATCCGTCATTCAATCATCAATTCACGAGCAATAGCAACCTCCAAAACACGAAACCCTAATTTCACCTTCCGAGTAGCCTACGGGTCTCCGGAATAGGCCAACAGTCAACTGGAAAGATCATGCTCGAGAAGGGGACATTACAGTCCGCTCTCCCCAAAATTGCTTGTCCTCAAGCAATCGCAAACCTGGATGCTGCAGAATCTCATCATCCTCCCAAGTCGCATCCTCCATAGGCAAGTTTTTCCACTTCACCAAGTATTCTCTGATTGTTCTTTTTCTCAAAGAACACTCTCTGGAATCAAGAATCTCCTCTGGAATCAAAACCAACTGTCCTTCTTCATCCAAAGGTGGTAACTGTGATGAAGCAACAACATTGTGTCCAAGTGCCTTCTTGAGGCGAGACACGTGGAAGACATTGTGTACTCTGCTATTCGAAGGTAGCTCCAACTCATAAGCTACTGCTCCCACCTTTCTGATAACCTTGAACGGCCCATAGAAACGATGTTTGAGCTTCTCAGCTCCACTCTTGTTGAGAGTAGACTGTTTGTAAGGCTGTAGTCGGAGATAAACCATATCTCCAACCTCAAAAGAGCGCTTAACACGCCGTTGATCAGCATACATCTTTTGCTGATTCTGTGCAATCTGAAGATTGTTCTTCAATGATTTCATGATATCTTGACTCTGCTGCAACAAATCCTTGGCTTGAGGGGCTTTGCTATCACCAAACACCAAATCAGCAAAGCTAGGAGCTTCATAACCATAAAGAGCCAAGAAAGGTGACATCCCTATTGACATGTGAAAAGAAGAATTATAACAGTACTCGCCTATGTGAAGCCACTTCACCCATGCTCTTTGCTGCTCCGAAACATAGTTTTTCAAATAGCCTTCCAACCACTTGTTCACTATTTCAGTTTGTCTATCTGTTTGGGGGTGATAACTAGTGCTTGGAGTAAGCACAGTACCATTCATTCTGAAGACCTCTTGCCAAAGTGCTTAGGAACTTGCTGTCCCTATCACTCACAATGTTTTTTGGCAACCCATGTAACCTAAACACCTCATGAAAAAACAGATCTGCAACTTGGGCTGCTGAAAAAGAGCTGGTAATGGCGAAGAAGTGAGCAAATTTTGTTAGTCTATCCACTACAACATAGATACAGTCCTTCCCTTGGACCTTTGGCAACCCCATGATGAAGTCCATCGATATGCTTTCCCATTTTTGATTGGGAATAGGGAGAGGTTGCAGCAGATTAGCAGGTAGAGTATGCTCATTCTTGTTCATTTGACAAGTGGGACACTCCTGAATGTAGCGTTGAACTTCCCCTTTCAGCCCTTTCCAAGAAAATCTTTCCCGGATCTGCCTATATGTCTTGAAGAACCCTTGATGACCAGCAAGCGGAATGTCATGAAATGTCAACAAAATCTTCTTTTTGAGCTTAGAATCAGCCACCAAAAAGATTCTACCCTTGTAGTGTATCAGCCCTTCAACCACCTTGTACCTTTCGTCATGAAAAGTACCCTCAATGATGCTGGTTGCAAATTGATTTTTGGCATAATTAGCAAGCAACATGTCCTTCCAATCAGCAGTAAGCTCACACAAAGAGCTCAAATGGGGTCTCTTAGATAGAGCATCAGCCACAATGTTGTTTTTCCCCTTGACATACTCAATGTCAAAATCATAAGCTTGAAGCTTACTCACCCACTTTTGTTGCCTCTCGTTCAGATCCTTCTGATGCATGAAGTGCTTGATACTATTGTGATCAGTCTTGACCACAAACTTGCTTCCCACCAAATACTGTCTGAACTTAGCTAATGCATGCATAATGGCAAGCATTTCCTTGTCATAGATGGAGTAGGTCCTCTCAACACCTCTTAGTTTTCTGCTCTCAAACACAATGGGATGTTTGTCTTGCATCAAAACAGCCCCAACTCCTTCACCGGATGCATCGCATTGTAGCTCGAAAGGCTTGGAAAAATCTGGAATAGCCAAAACCGGACAAGAGCTCATGATCCTCTTAAACTTATCAAAAGTAGTTTGAGCCTTTTCTGACCAACAAAAAGCCCCTTTTTTCGTGAGGTCAGTAAGAGGAGCAGCATTCTGTGAGTAGTCTTTCACAAATCTTCTGTAAAATCCACAAAGGCCCAAGAACCCTTTCAAATGAGTCAAGTTCTTAGGAGGTGGCCAATCAACAACTGCCTTGATCTTTTCAGGATCAACTTTCACTCCCTCAGCACTGATTATGTGACCAAGGTAAAGTAGCTCCTTCATTCCAAATTCACATTTGGATTCTTTGGCGAACAAGCTCTCAGATTCTAGGATGTTAAGCACTTCCTCCAAGTGCTTGAGATGTTCTTCTCATGTCTTGCTAAAAATCAGGATGTCGTCAAAAAATATCAATACAAACTTCCTCAACTGCTTCTGAAAGACTCTATTCATACAAGACTGGAAGGTAGCAGGAGCATTAGTCAACCCAAATGGCATGACTAGAAACTTGAAGTGGCCATAGTGACATCTAAAAGCTGTCTTCTCAACATCAGATCCTCTCATCCGAATCTGGTGGTAGCTCGATCTCAAATCGATCTTTCAAAAGAACTTGGCTCCATGTAGCTCATCAATGAGCTCATCTATCCTTGGAATGGGGTATTGGTTTTTGATGGTGCTTTGATTCAAAGCACGATAGTCCACACACATGCAAATGGCACCATCCTTCTTCTTCACAAGAACAACTGTTGAAGCGAAGGGACTCTTGCTTGGACAAATGAAGCCCATCTCCAAGAGTTCCTAAATGTTTTCTCAATCTCGTCCTTCTGCTTGTTAGGGTACCGATATGGAGTTGTAATAACTGGTTTAGATCCTTCCTTGAGCTCTATGACATGCTCCGAACCTCGTTCAGGAGGTGGTCCCGGAGGTAAATTAGCAAATACCTTGCTCTTCTTTGTGAGTAAAGACTGAATATCAGGAGGATAGTCTCTCTTAGTTTCAACCGGACTAGCAGGAGTAATCATACATTCTGCAGCCCACTCAGCTTGATCATGACGAATCAGCCTTGCCATTCTCTTGAATGACACAATCCGAGGACCCCCCATTGGAGATTCCTCTTAGTACTACCCTCTTCCCATCGGATTGAAACTTGAGCTCCATAGTTTGCAGATTTAAGGAGATCTCTCCAAGTGAACGCAGCCATTGAATGCCTAGAACGACATCCGTATCTCCAATGTTGACTACATAGAAGTCGTCCTTGACTTCATAGTTTCCCAATTGCATAGTCATGTTTGAGATCTTCTTGGTGTATGAGATGTGAAACCCATTAGCAACCATAACCTTGAAGCCTTCAAACTCTTCTATTTGCAGCCCCTTCTTTGCCACCACAACTTCATCAATGAAGTTATGTGTTGCCCGGTGTCAATCAAAGCAACTATTCGCTGCCCCTTAATCATCCCTCGAACTTTGAAGGATTCATTCTTTTGAAAGCTCGAAAGTTGAGCCAAAGTACCTCCACTTCCCTTTTCATCTTCAGACTCTTCTGGAGCTCTTTCCACTTCACTATCATCAAAATCAGACTGCTGGTCTGAAAAATCAGAATTACTTTCTCCAGCTGAATAGTATTCAATTTGATGAAATTTGACTCCCTTTGGGCAAATATGATCTTGGGACCATTTTTCTCTACACCGGAAACATAACCCCTTTCTTCTGAGTTCGTTAAGTGTCTTTGGGTCCAATCTTGTGACATGAGGGTTATGCCGTTTGAACTCCTTATGCTGAGGTCTTTTTCCTTTATCCCCTTTGTGAAATGCTGGCTTGGATTGAAACTTTGCTTTAGGAGCAGCCCACTCCATGTTTCTTGCTTTCTTCATTGCCTCCTGTAGGGAGGGTGGATCAAAAACTTTAATCCAACCCTTGAGTGGCTCCATCAATCCTTCACTGAATAGGATCACCAAACACCTTTCAGTGATTCCTGTGACCATAACTGAGAGTCTCTGAAACTTAGCTATGTAGGCATCAACTGTGCCATATTGCCTAAGTTGTGCCAATTCTTTGAAATGTACTTTAGGATCTTTTTTCTCAAATCTCTCTATGAGCCTGTGTTGGTGTAACAACTAGCACCTCTGGAGTAAGAGTTGGTACGGACAGCTATGCACACTACGCAATGAGTGCTCTTCAAATTAGGAGGGGAAGCTCCCTCATTGTGCTTGACAAAAGTACTTGCAAATGGAAATAAACTAAACTATATCCCGTCTTTTTGTTTCAGCTGTAGAGGTACAAGGCTTTCTCGAAAACTATATACGTTGCAGCTGAGAATTTTCTGGTTTCGCAGATTCACTAACTACAACTAAACTTAATTACTTAAATTCTATCCAGTTTCCTCAAGAAAATAGAGCATGAGGAAACGGAGCAAGGTTTTGACTATCAGACGATAAATGAGTATAGATTCTCAACTTGAAGGCAAGGTGGCACATCTATCAGCTCAATCTAAACAAGTTTATTGGTAACAACATCACACGATAAACTTGATACAGATTCTCTACTTGAAGGCAAGGTGGCACAACTATTATCTCAATCCGAATAAGTTTATTGTTCACGACAACACACGATAAACAAGTGCAGATTCTCTACTTGAAGGCAAGGTGGGCACAACTATCATCTCAATTTGAACAAGTTTATTGAGCACAAAACAGATTTATTTAAACTATGGAAAGAATTCACCATTATAATTGCATGAAACCCTATGTGGCATAACAATTCATTATAACAGCAAAGACGCATGAACAAATACCAAAAGAGCAATATTGAGGGCAAGGCAGGCACAACATATATTTCTCTCTCGAGCAAAAGTTATTTACAAATGAGCAAAAGCTCTTATTTATATACATCAAGGTGTAGGGAACCCTAAAATCACCTTGAGTCAACTACAGTCTTGCAATGCATGCAAGATTTATTGCTAAGCCCTAATAAAGCAAACTATACAGTTAACTGGAAAACTACCATCCGTTAACCGAAACATCTAATCTAAAAATGGACAATTGCAAGTATGCACGTTCTTATTGAAAGCGAGTTAACTGGAACACTACCATCAGTTAACGTAAAACCCTAAATGAAACTCCAAGTGTGTAAAGCTAATCTCATAATAGATATGCATGAGACAAGACAGCGAGTTAACTTGAGAAGGTAACGTCAAGTTTAACTCCTATGTGTAATGTCTATCCTGAGAGGTGGGAACTGAAGTTTACTGTCCGTGATCTCGAATAACCAATCCCTCAACGAGATTGTTAACTGCATCACTATCTGGAGCTATGAGACTCTGTCGAAGAATGCTGTGTCGGTGCAGCATATCCTCACCAGCTGTGATCTGAGACTGAAGTTCACCTCTGCTCCTTGCTGCCTCATCGAACAATGCTGACATGACTGTAAGCTGAGTAACCTTACAGCCAATGGTCTCCCCACTGAAAATGGTATGAACGAGTGCCTGGAGCTTTGACTGAATATCAGTAAGCTCAACGTAGGCACCACCCTCGATCTGATATCGGCACGGTAAGCGAGATACTAGAGTCCTCACAAACCGGAGTGCACTAGTGACGTGCTCTCTACTCTCAGCCAACTCTGACGCCAAAGTGTCCTCTATCTTTTCCCTGAAAACTAATTGTGTTTTCCAAGAGTAGATAGCTTCTCTATCCTCTGCATCTGTGACTGCATCATATGCCACACTCAAGTGAGCAATCATAATCTCATCCCGGGGTTTGTTAATCGCCATATCTCGCTCCTCATCCTGGAGACGAAGACAAAGCTCTCGTGCATTGTACCGCAACTGATATAACTTTGTGAGCATAGCACGGCCTCTAGCAACGAACTCCTCCCATTCATCCAAACGCTTGCCATATGCAACTAAGTGATTAAGTTGACTTTGCTCTGCTGGAGGCTCAAGCATCAGCGGGAGTGTGTTAATGGCATCTGGTCTATGCACAAGGCTAGAAATGTACTGACAAAGCATCGTTTCAGCCTTGAGGGCTGCCTTATCTTCTCAGATCTTGATATCCTATCCACAGCATGCTAGCAACTTGTAGGGAGATCAGCGTCGGCGTGTGCCTTTACGACCAAGGTTATTGTGATAACCTCAAAATCTGAGATTCCAACTCGGCCAAGCTCTTCCCCTGTGGAGGTACAGTAGTCTCGACGACAATCTCCATGTCAGTGTTCCTCTCCACATGGACCATGTTCTTGACCCTCTTGTTCGACGCATCCTGGTAAATCTCATCAAAATTAGAATTATTAAGAACATAGGATGGCTACCTCCTCTTCCTTCCTAGCTGAGCTTCGATCCAAGATTGGTCTCGGCTAATGCTACTAGAAGGGTCAGTACTAGCAACAGGAGGTACTGACGAGAGTGAATGAGTGGAGAACCCACTGCGAGGTGGAGAGTCTAAATCCGATTCAATGAGAATTGGGGTTGGTGACTGCTTTGAAACGGGTGTAGGAACTTGAGGCTGAACCTCAGGTACTGGCGGACTCTGAATTGGCCTCTGAATTGGCTCTGTGACCGGCTGTCTGTCAGGTTCCGTGTGTGTAACAGTGGCAAGCGCCTTGCCGTTTGAATTATTTGGCGCTTGACCTTTCTTGGGAGGATTACTTGTAATGTCCCCGTTTTAGCTGACATTGTTTGTCGAGGAGTGAGCCTATCATTCTGATCTTCGTAGGCTGACAGTTGTGTGTAGAGGATCAATTGAGGCAGTTACCCGGTGTTCTGGAGCTTCATTCTTTCAGTTGATTCAGGTTGGGCCTTCGCAGAGTCGTTCTGAGGGGTTTTTCAGATACTTACTATTTTTAGTAAGTCAGGCAGGCGGAAGCTGCTATTTTTGGCAGGCACCTGGTTCAGCTGGTCTGCTCAGATTCGACCCAGTGCATCAGTTTGTTGGTCAGATGGAAGAATAACGGAGTATTTAATGATTTATTAAATAATTAATATTTTGACTTTATATTATAAAGTCACTTTATTAATGTATTTAAATATTATAATTAAGGCGTATTATAAAGTATTCTAATACTTTATAATAAAGTGGCATAATTAATTTAATGAATGAGTATTTATTCATTAATGAAGAAGGCGCCTATTATTAAATATTTTTCCTAAGTCCAAACAGGCAAATTAAATCATTTATTTAAATGATTATTAAAAGGAAGGATTTGGTCGAATTTCTCAAGAGGCTTATATATTGACTGCCAAAGACAAATCAAACCCTTATGTCTTGATTATTCAATTTGTCTTCTTTTTGCTCTGAGCATTGAAGTTTGCAAAACCTAGGGTTTCAGCAGACGAATGATTTTGGAGAACGATACCCTCTTCAGAATCTGGCATACTGAGACTGTGCAATACCAGTTGAAGATTGTCTACTTGGTAACTTCACACAGAAGTTGCAGTTGAGTCTATTGATCGATTCAGGCAGAGATTGCAGAGAATATTCATCAATCATTTGGGGCGAACCTTCCAGAGTTCTTTTCACAGGGATCTGGCACCATTTTCAATAAAGCCGTAGCATATTCATTATAGCTGCTGGGCCGTACAGATCTGTCCTTGCAAAGCCGTACTTCTCTTTCCAGGAGGATACGCCTTCATCTTTCAGCTTCTGATAGAGGGTTCCAGTGCGCCTTGGGTATCTGGAGATTTCTCTTTGTTCTGTGCTTGGAGATTCACATCCTGGAGTCAGCCGTACTATCTTCTATCATTCTTTCATGTGGCTGCAACAGCAATCAGGTTCTTTTGAAATAAATTTGTATTTCCTTCCTATGCTCGTTTTAAATATTGTAAATGCTCTGGAAACCTAATAAAGTCATACGCCTATCTCTTCTGAGCAATTTCAAAGCATATTATGTGTCTTTAGATTTATTAAGAATTTTTAAGCAATTTTAGAGTAAAATCACAGCTACAAGTTTGTTTGCAAAAACCTCAAAAAAACACAAAAAAATACAAAACGACCAAAACAAACAAATTTAGTGATTTTTCAGTTAGGGTTTCGGGGTTGAGAGTCACCTGGACTCTTACATTACTCCTCTTCTTTTGTTTAGGTTTTGACAAGGAAGGTAGCGAAGGATTCACCACTACTGGCGGCTCTGCTCTGGGCACACTTACCCTCGTCTTCTTGCTGTCGAGGTAAAGTATACTGTTCTGAATAACTCTACTTGACCTCTCCTTGACCGTTGTGTATTCCTTGGACCAATCAACTGCTGGCAACGGTTGTGTATCAACCTGCTCTCTGAAAAACTGAGGAAGAACTTCTCCCTCATCATCTGAAAAACCTCCCACATCTTCTGACAAGAAAACGGAAATCTGTGAGAGAGAGAAGTGGCCGTAACTACGTCTGCGAACCTTGAAGTCATCTGCGCAATTTGCCCAGTAATCCTCCATAGAAGGCTCATGATATGTACCTCCAGTAAGGCGAGTTGTATAATGACCTGAAAGATCATAGGCACGTGCTTCAACAAGATACTTAAGATGATACTTCTCAAGCTCTTGTCCTGCAATTTTAGCATCAATTGCCGACTTGCACCAATACATTCCAAACTGGAAAGGAAAGTTGATAGATGGTTTGTGCCTGCGGGTAAAAGACGATGAACATCATGCATCTGTCTCAGGAACTCCTGAAAGATTGTCTTATCCGAAGGATAACGTGGAAGCATAGCTAGATTTCCTGTAAATCCGTATACTCGGATGTAGGTGTATGTCGAGAATTGAATAAACCAATCTGCCCATCCATCCATCGCTGCCCTAACAACTGCCGAGATACGAATGTGCAACTCGGTCCAAATTTCTCCTTTGTATAAGTCAGAAAAGCCTCATGAACACGCTTGAAATGACGTTCAGCTCTGAATGAACTCAAGAAGCTGAGAGTCATATCTTGGTAGGCACGCGAGAATACCCAACACATGTGAAACTCATGGGCAACTAGGAAACCGGTAATCTGCCTGTGGAGAATATCGCTGATGAAGGATGCCCAGTCATAATGCTCCTGCCCAGAAATGATGCGACCAATAATGTAATACATCCAAGGCTGGAAAACATTCGCATGTGCTTGACCTGAGACATGATTCAGGAGTGTGATTAGAATCGCGTACTCATCCTTGTATTCACCACGACCCACATTGTTTGGCAATCTGTTCTTCGCTTGTTTTAACCATCTTTCTGCCATCTTCTTCTGACACTTGTCCACATCAGCATCAAATGCCTGCTCACACTGCTCCATGGAAATAACCAGACTGTTAGGGTGTTGAGGAATGCCAAAACTCCTTTCAATGTCTAGAGGCTTGAGACTGCAAATGACTCGTCCGTCAACTAACACTATCTCACGAGTAGTAGAATTGTAATGCTTAATACAAGCCATCACGAATTCAACACAATGAACGGAGATAGGTATGGAAGCGGCCTCTAGTAAGCCAGACTGCTCAATATTTTGAATAATTGAAGCTCTGATCTTAATAGGATCAAGAACTGCTTCTGGCAACACTTTGTGAAGATCCGTCTCAACCAACCTGAGGAAGTCATGAGTAAGGACTGTTTTGGTCCTGTATTCGAGCTGAGTGAACTGCATTCTGAAAAATTCGCCTGTTGACTGTGAACTTGACTATGTTCTGACAAGATTTCTGAAAGCTAAAAATAGCCTGCGAGAGTTAAAAATAGCCTTTCGAAGAATTATTTTCGGCGAAAAATCTGAGATATGGGTTTTGTTCAGAAAAGGATTCTAAGACAACCCAGAACGTCAGATTTGCGAAAATATGACTTCTACTCGATCGTCTAAAGACTTTTCAGTTGAGAAAATTAGTAACTCGAGAACGAATGTTCTGAAGTTAAAAATTCCTGAAAAATCAAGCGCACGATTTTAACTCGAGGAAATTATATAGAAATGATCCAGATGTTTGAACTTGTCAAATTTGCCAATTTCAGGAACATGCGAACTGGAATTTGAGAGAAATCTTAGATTCATGGAGGAAAAAGACGTTTTTACGATGCTCTTCTTCAATGAAAAACACCCTTGATTTCTTCAAATTGCTGATAATTGTGAACTTTTAACCTGCAAAAAGATTTGTTAGATAAAATTGCCTTTGGAATTTGATGATGAACTTGCCTTTGGTCTGGAAGAATTCGCCTTTGCTTGAAAACCACAAATTTATCTTGAAATTGCGCCTTTTTTCTTTGAGGAAATTCGAATTTGCCTTTTGCCTTGAGAAAATACGAATTTCTATGAAGTTTGAGAATTCGCCTTTGTAAACTGAAGAATTTGCGAATTTGCCTAAGGAATACGCCTTTGGTCTTGAAGAATTGAATTTACTTTGAAAAATACAAATTTCTCTTAAGATATGAATTTTCTCTTGAGAAATACGAATTTCTTTTGAAGCTTTGTGAATAATAAATGAAGGCGCCATGCTTAAATAAGAAGAAATTCGCATCAACTTGTGAACTGCAAGAATTCAAAACCCTGACTGAAATAGAAGACCTCTGATTGGACCCTTTTCAGTTCCACTGCCACTGACTGGAAGTTTGAATTTAAATAAATAATAAAATATTCATTATGCAAATAGCAAAGGCGCCAAAAATAGAAAATCGCCACTTAATGCTAAAATTGCAAAATAAATATTAAATATTTTGAATTTCAGTTGACAATTCAAATGAAGCTTTAGGATTCACCGTTAGACTTCACCGATTCCGAAAAGTCATCTCTTGAGCTCATAGGCGTCCATTTGCTCAAGATATTGTACTTTTTATTAACTTCCTATTTTATAGCTGACGACAAAGTCACGACTGGCCAACTTCAACACTAATTTCTGAGTGACCGGGAGATGCTAAGACTGAGTTGGAGAATTCATCGGAAAGCCTACTGAATAAGGAAGAAATGTCTGCTGGGAGACACTACTGCAAAATCCATCATTTAACACCCTGAAAAATTAGGCACCCCTGATTAAATTCATTTATGGGTTCCAGACCTAACCATTTTCCTAAACTGCCATCTGACACTTCAAACGGCTGCCAACGATGAACGGTGAACCCTGCTGACAGGAAACGAAGCTCACTGGATGCCTGAAGATATTCCGCATCCAACGACTGCACGCACGACATCTGAAAAGTGCATTAAGGGCCTCAAAAGTAAAAGTGCCCCTGGCCTTCAGTTGCACTGGCACCATTTTGACGAAATTTGAACTCTCAACCAGATGCCCTACTTTGACCTCTGATATCTGGAGCTGGGATAACCCGATTCGAGCACTATCTGTTTTAACGGACAGCCAGAAGGACCCATGAGAGAAGTCTCTAGAGGTGACGAAGCAAGAAAACTGCTTCTAAGACCTCAAAAACGCCAGTGCGTATTTTATTTAAAATATCTGCTCCATACTAGGCCATTTTCCGGATGTCTTCACTTTTCAGCATTTCGCCAAAGACCTCGCACGTACGAGGATTTACCAAACCCTGAAGGCTGACGGCTAGGCTCGTTGAATAGATAAAGTAATTACGCTCGAAAGCCGTGAAGACTTCGAACGCGAACGACTTCATCTGACAAGCCTAAAGGCTAGGCGGCTCTGGACTGTAGAAATACAATGCAAATTTTATGTTGGTCCGCCTGTGAAATTACGTGCTTGGTAGAACCTTTGCCACAATCACCTGGAACGTCGGATCGACAGGCAGGATGATGTAATGCGAAGCTGGACTAGAGTAGTACTGATGTCAGGAAGACTACGTCAGCAAATTTCGCCATCTTAAGGGTCATTTTAACCAGCGCCCTTGAGCTATAGTTGCGCTGGAAACACAATGAAGAAGCTCTGGAACGTGAAAACTCCATTATAAACTCATCTTCAGACGTCGACTGTCAGAGCTCTGAGACTCGGATGACTGCGTTTGATATCTCGTTGGACGAGCAAACTAGTCGAGAAGAGATTGACTGTATCAGCTACCAGAAGTACCAAGATCTACCCTCTTTAAGATGGGCGCCCTCAAGCTATAGTTGCGCTTTTGCTGAAAAAGAACAATTTTCTCATATCTGCAATTTTGGAAATTTCAACTTCTGTTGCCAGTTGCTGGAGCTGCGGGTCTCAGAAAGCTTCGCCGGATAGCTCATGGGATAGCCAGACCAATTCTGAAGAGATTGACCGTATGCATGAGCATTTTCAGCAAAATCTTGACCTTCAAAAAGAAGGGCGCCCCTGGGCTACAGGTGCACTTTTCTGCTTTTCCTTGAAAAATCTTCAAAAATTGACCATTGAAATCATCATCTCGATCACCGAAATGACTGTGTGCAACGTGAAATGCTCCTCCATCATGAAAAACTCCATTCTGAATCTCTGCTTTAGGTTCTGATCAATAAAATTGACTTTGATTGACAAAATATTGACAAAAACTCCATGCTTGATATTGCCCAAAACTGTATTTTACATCATTTTATCAAGGTTTAGACTCTTTTATGCAAAATGCCTTGATGAAGCAAAAATTTGGTTTGGGTACAACAGCCTGTTGGTGAACTCATCATAGGTAGTGATAGATCGATGACCCAAGGTGACTAGGCCATGGTACCACCACTCGTGCGCCACCCCATCTAGGGGTAGCGTAGTGAACTTAATCGCCTCCTCTTCCGCCATGGGTCTAAGAGCTAGATAATTATCTAACTTCTGTATCCAAGCTCTGGCTGAGCTGTTGTCACTCCCATTAAAATGTGGAAGCATGACCTTGTTGACAGCTTGATGCAAATCCCCATGTACTGTTGTTTTTCTTTGTTCATAATGTCTTCCTTGTCCTCTATTCTTCCTTTTATGATCCATAAAATCATTGTAAGACATATCTAACTTAATATCATCAGGTAGAGAATCATACTCAGCACGGCCGAGAGTCAACTGTTCAACAAATAAAGTATTTTCTTCTGGATTTGGTTGAGTGTTTACTGGTGCCAAGAAGGTGGGTTTGAATGGCTTGGAAGAAATGTATGTGTTGTTTGAAACAGGCTGAGCAGCATGTCCATCATGCTGGTTGGTGGCACTGTGTTCTCCTCTATGTCCTGGGTTGCTTTGTGGAGTTGTGTTGTGGTCCACTTTCCCCATCATGAGAGATACCATATCCATTAAGGCATCCATCTTCCTTTCAAATCTCTTCCCCGGACTTATCGATCTTTCTCTTCCCTTCCCAGTATCTTCTCTGTTACCACCCGATGTCCTCTCATTATCCCCCATTTTTGATTCTTGAGAAGACTCCCAATGAGCCCTCAAAACCTCTGATGCTGTCTGACCTTCTGGAGCGTGATGCCACTGAAACTGATTTGCAGCCTTCTTGTCTTCCCTTGCTAAGTATCTCTTTTCTCTGTCACTCATAGACGGTTTGTTTCACAGGATGGCAGGATGCGTGGCTCTGATACCACTGAAATATTCCGAGCCAATTTTTTTTCAAATTTTCAATTACAATAAGCAAAGCAATACTCAATCGTTAGGGTTAGCTCTAAACCAAAACGATGCTGAAAGCAACTCTAACCAGAATGTACACCAGGATCCCGATGTGGGCAAGGTGTGAGCATTGGTCAGAGGATCTGAATGCAGAAGCAGAGCTGGAAAAGAACTCTAACCAAGAATGGCGCTAAGTGATGGGGAGCATATGGTCAGAGGATCTTAAGGAAATGCTGATACAAAGAACTCTAACCAAGAATGCGTCGGAGAACGACGAGCATATGGTCAGAGGAGCCCTATCATCTAATACGCTGAAAGTAAACTCAACACCCAAAATGTGCTTTCAAACCCAGAGTGGGAATGGAGCTACCATAGGGCGGAGATGTAAGATATTTCAAAGCATGAAAACAAGATTAGAAGAGATGCTGACAGTACTACTGTGCAACTTACAAAATATTGAAGAATGCCTGCAAGTTCAAGGATTAGAGCTCCACAAAGTGCTACAATAGTAAATATGTCATCCACTAGATCAAATATGAACTCCTAACACCCGCCCTTCACTCATACACAATTTTCTCAAGTCTGATATGACAGACCAGCAACATAAATATCAGAACCAGCAACATAGACTCCAATCAAAATGCTCATAACTCACTCATTTCTAACCCTATTGACGGGAAATCAGATGCAAAGCACCCTTAGAAGGATGGCGACCAAGCTTGTACAGAAAAACCCCCACAAAGATCCTTTATTATTTTCCGACACAATTCCCAAGAAAGTACAGATGGTATGGCCCAACAAGAGGGGCGATTTCACTTTAAAAATCCAATTCTTTCTTAAAAAATCTACAACTTAGCAGAGAGGGTCGCCCTTCCTAGACAAGATGAAATATGCAGTATCCAGAATGATATTTTTTGGTATTTTTGATTTATGAATGAAAACTACAATCTGCTGTGTTATCAGCAACTCCAGAAAATAACATGAATGCAAATAACTAATCTCCAAATGAAAGAACAACACTACAATGCAAAAATCTCACTACAAATCACTCAAACTACAACTACCTCATCACTAGTTGCTATCTCTCAAGCAAGAAGCAATGCCAAGCTAGGAGGCTTACATTCCTCGAAGCAATCCCACAGCCAATCCGGCAGCATAACATTCCTATAGACAAAAGATAACCAAGTGAAGACCCAAGATGCCCTTTTATAATTTGTGAAGACCCTTCCAGAAGCTTCAAGAAACCGTAATTCTTTTCCCTCCAAGAAAAGGCGTCACTTTCTTCAAGGCTTCAATTTTGACTTTAATGAAATTCATCTCTTCAATAAAGGCTTCCAACTTAAGGCTTTAATTTGACCTTAATAATTATAAAATTACCTCAATGAGGTGCCACCCCTTAAAGACCACCTTTTAATACAACATTAAGTTAAGAGATTAGGCCAAGGGGGTAATATAACATTAAAATATAATGTTATTTAAATGAAATGAACTTATCTCTGCGAAAATGCATTCCAAGGCCAAAATTGAACAAACCAACTGAGTCGACTGAAGAGGAAAGCCAACTGTGCCGAGATGACAGGACCACTGCCAAGAATAGAATTTACTAAAAATAGTAAATTCTTGAAGGTGCTCGAAATGCCAAGAAAACACACCACTGCGAAGCTCTCTGAAAACCTAGAAAGAATCTGTCATTCAATCATCAATTCACGAGCAATAGCAACCTCCAAAACACGAAACCCTAATTTCACCTTCCGAGTAGCCTACTGGTCTCCGGAATAGGCCAACGGTCAACTGGAAAGATCATGCTTGAGAAGGGGACATTACAGACAGCTGCAAGCATACTCTCTTCTTGCTCACTCCAGGTCGAGGTGAAAAGATAATTAAACAAGTGATAAATCTGATTCTCCATCTCCAATTCTATCAATAAGATGCAAACACCAACTTTAGAAAATGTTTTTAAAACAACAGCTCTTCTTGAAAACAAGCTACTACTAGTTTCATCCAAAATTTGAAAACATTCCACTATCATATTTAATATGACCTTCATAGTTTCATCATCAGAGGGCAACTGGAGAATTACAATTCTTATTATCTCCGTGAAACAAGAAGAAATCAACAACCTGGTTTCTTCATCAGGATGCCCCAACCAATAGGGCTGATTCAAGGAATTCACTGCAGGAGCTAGTGCCAACTCCATTTTCTTTGAAGGTGATGGCTTGACTTGTCTCAAACATTGTTCTAACAAATGAAGAATGTTCTCTTCATTTTCTCTTGACTGAAATTCTTTGCCAAGTCTCTTTCCAACCATAAAGAAAGTCTCTGCCAACTTCATCTCTTCTTCATTAGCCATGCCTAACTGCCAACTTTTGGATACCACAAGGAGCTGAACTAGAATCTGTTCTGACTTTTGATGTAGTACCGGAGATCTCTATCACTCATTTGCCTAAATATGAAGCACTGATCCACAGGATGGCAGGATCTTCTGCTCTGATACCATTGAAATATGCCGCTTAATTTTTTCTCTTGATTTTCAATATCAATTACAATGCACATGCACCCATTAAGGTTAGCTCCAAACCAAAACGATGCAGAAAAGAACTCTAACCAAGAATGCACCCTAAAACCACTTAAGGAAGAGGGGCGGGCATATGGTTAGAGGATCCCTAGGATCTAATAATTCAATAACTATAGGATGATTACAACTGGAAGTACAAAATAAACTCAACGCCAAGAATGTGCACACAAGATCCCTTTGAAGGCGAGGTGCTAACATATGGCGGAGTAAGTATTACAAAACTGAAAAAACTTAGGCGGTGAACCAGCCATAAAGATTTCCGCTCAATCACTTAAACAGTGGGGGGAATACTACAAACAATTCAACTAATTCATCCGCTGCGGCGAGCATCCACTTGAGAGTGAGAATTTGCCACTTATACAGTGGGTGAATTAATGAGAGATTAAATATGAATTTTCTCCACACTGGCAGTAAACCATCCAGGGGTTACAATGTTTGAATTTATAACACAAGTAAATGCAGAAGTATAAATGACTGAAATAGTACTACTATTCTCAGCCTTACAATGCAAATGTTCCGCAAATTACAATGTTCATTATAATGATTTCCCAATAGAAACTTTCCTCTATCACTTATCAATGAATCCACACTAATTCCTATTACAATTATGAATTGGACACCAAGGAATTAGAGCATATGACAAAAATACACAAGTCTGATATAAAACCCAGCAACATGAAAATAACCAGACCAGCAAGTTAAGATTCCTCAAGAATGCGCAAAACTTCATCTAAGCAACAACCTTCCAAACCGAACTGAAAGTAAACCTTTTCATATGCAAGGCGATCATGTAAGAGCATTAGCAAGACATAAACCATACTGAAATCTGCCAAGCACGCATTTCCAAGCAAACTGAAGTTAAACCAGCAACTTCACAATCACTGAAATTTGCTTGTTTCTTCCTACCCAACTTCACAAATTCAAAAGAAATTGCAAACATAGCATTTCTAGAGCTAGGCGACCAAAAAACTACTAAAAATCATATGCAAATTACCTCCCAAAGCCCAACACGAGTCCCAAGGCTGCAAGTACATAGTACGGCCCTTGAAGAGGGTCGATCCTTCTTAAAAAATCAGATCTTCAAATAAAAAATCTGCAAATTCTCATAATGAAGCGCCTATGCCAAGGGAATCAAGGGAACCAATACCCAAAATGAATTTCAAAACTCACAATGACTTAAGAATGAATTTCTTCTATAGCCATGTATAAACCAGCAAAGAACAAACTGAAACATTCGCCAAATTCTCCAACTTGTTGCTCAATATGTACTTTTGGATGAAGCACACTCTCAATGCACCATCTAGGGAACCGTAGTTGTAGGCCTGAAGAATGGAGTGGAATTGCTAAGCTTTCCCTTAGCCGGATTTTGTATTTCAAACCAGCAGCATAACTTCACAATATTTCCAAAGATAATCACCTCTTCAAACAGCAGCAATATATAAGTTTCAATTGGCAAATGAAGCAGTAAGAGACTCTTCAAATTCCAAGAATTTGAATCACTTCAACTTCCAAAAGGGATGCCACTTTAAGCATTTCACTTTTTGAAATAATAAAATATTAATCAACCTCTTTTAGGCGTCCAATTTCACTTTGCAACAATAAAGCATTTAATAATTCATTAAATGCACCATTGACCCCTTAATGACCCCCTTTTAAAAACAACATGAAGTGATCATTCCTAGGCGTGGGGGTACAACTGAGAAACATAAAAATGACTAAGTATAAAACTTAATCCATGGAGATAACCAAAGCCAAATCGAAACTGAAGGATAGCAAGATGACTTGAGCTGAATTGCTGATGATGCTACTGCCAAAATTAGACTTACTAAAAATAGCCAACTGCTATAAATAGTAAGTTCACATCAAAACAACAGAAAGCCAAACTGAACATTGAACTGCAAAGGATTGAGTTG
Source organism: Sequoia sempervirens (assembly GCA_007258455.2). Taxonomy (NCBI): domain Eukaryota; kingdom Viridiplantae; phylum Streptophyta; class Pinopsida; order Cupressales; family Cupressaceae; genus Sequoia; species Sequoia sempervirens. Next base: position 902,023 of record VDFB02000008.1, on the reverse strand, counting down.
TTGCTAGATAGTTACTATCAAAAGATAGACTTGCTAAAAATAGCGAACTTCTATAAATAGCAAGTCTGCACAACAAGCTGAGAACGCCAATTGAGCAGTATCTGAAAGAGGAAACCCTAATTTTCTTTCCGGAAATAGGCTAAATCTAAATGAAGAGTATAGGGCCAAAATGGGGACATTACAGAAAACCCTTGCCAGAAATAACACTTACTAAAAATAGCATATTGCTAAAAAAATTATGAGAAACCTCCAAGAATCTTCGAAACCCAGAAAAACTACCTTCTAGCAGCCTACGAAACTCCGGAAATAGGTTGTTGGCCACTAAAAAGCATAGAGCTAAAAATGGGACATTATAGTGCATTGAACAAGCATGGTGTCCTTGACCTTGTGCAGTGTGCACCATTCAAGGCATGCAACTACCAAAACATGAAGTATGGACTATTTTTCTGTAAGGTAGGGGGACCAAACACACCAAGGCTCTAGGTCACGGAGAGCTGAGAGCGGAGGGCTGCCCTAACTTACCTCAAGCTAAGTGAGTGTTTTAGGTCAAGGATTGAGAATGAAAAACACTCTCAAGTGCTTTTGTCACTGTATTGATCCGAAAGTTTGGACAGGACTAAACAAGCGGGTTTCCAGAATCCGAATTGCACCTCAGACAACTCTTTGCCCGAGGACAGCAGGGCGGGTCAAGGACGAGAACGCGGGGCGCTGGCGTCTCTCTTGGGTAGTGGCGTCCATACGACAAGAAAGTGAAAAGTACAGTATGGAATTCAGGGAAACCTACTAATGGTTTAGTCAATAAGTTTTAATGAAATGAATAGAATAATGAAGTATGGGAAATAACTATGAATATGATAAAGGAGATGATGAAAACTAAGGTTACTATTGTACCCAAACCAATTTTTTTGCTTCATTAAAGCATTTTGCTTAAAATAGTCTAAACCTTGTAAAAGTGTTGTCAAAAGTTAGTTTTTGGGAAAATCAAGTATGGGCATTTAGTTAGTTTGATGTCGGGAACATATTGGTAAAATTTGAAAAAATTAAAAATTAGGGTTTCTGGACCCCTATTTTTGGACAAAAAACCTAAAAATTGAATCTTGTCAGAATTGATTGAAAAGTGTTTTGATTGGCTAATTTCACTTCACGATCACAGTGGTGAAGTTGGAATCAAGAAAAAGTCAGTTTAAGTCTGGTGGGTAGTTTTCACTTTTTTAGGAGAAAAGTTAGGACCTCCGAGGTTGTCAATGGCAAATGGCCAGATTCCAGGTCTCGAAAACTAAGCTTAAAATGCTTCAATGAAGATTCTATGGCAAGATATGTTTGAAATAATGCTTCATCTTGGAGGAGATTTTTTTCAAAGTGAAAAATCATCAAAAATTTTCTAACTCTGAAAATAAAAGAGCCCTTGGAGGCCAGGGGCACCCTAGATTTCAGAGGCTTAGATTTCATTTTTGAGATTTGTCATTTCCAAGAAGACTTCTTTGGAATACTGTCAGCTTCGCGAGGAACCTACCATGCAGTCTAGAAGATCTGTCTAGCACTTGAAACTGGAGATTGAACGAGGAATGAGGGAGATGAAAATTTAACTCATTGGCAGAAAAGCGCCCCTGGAGGCCAGGGGCGTCCAACTTTTTGAAGTACCAAATGAAGGTTTTTGATCAAAGGATACCCAAGATGTTTGTCTCAGACTTGATCTAGCTTCACAATGAATTTGTCAGCTGGTTAATTTGAGTTGCTAAACTGTCGGAATCAGGAGTCAAATATAAGGTTTTAATCATGGTCAAAAGTGTTAGAAAAGAGTAAAAGCGCCCCTAGAGACTGAGGGTGCCCAAGGTTTTCAACCTTCAAATATAGTTGTTTGGGTTAGCTCAAATGCTCATCCTGTCCGTGATGCTTCCAGCTTTCCGTTGCATACCTCAGTTGGGTCAAAGGACAAGTTAGTAGCTTGCTGCCGGAGATTGAGCGGATTATTAGTTAGTTTGAAAAATGGTTCAAGTCTGGGAAGAAAAGCGCCCCTAGAGGCCAGGGGCGCCCATGTTTTTCACTTGCCAGATGATGATTTTTAGGAAGAGTGTTCTCCAAGAGCTCATGTTCAAAATTGAGCCAGCTCCGTAGTGAGCCTGTTAGCCAACTCTGAAGTTTTTTTAGTTGCAGAAGAATGCGAGATGAAGTGAGGTCAAAATCAAGTTGAAACTGATGAAAATGCATGAAAATTGACCAACTTTGAAGGTAAAAAGCGCCCCTTGAGGCCAGGGGCGCCTAGGATTTTGAAGGATTTGAAGTTAGAATTAGGGTTTGCATCCTCAAGGAGCTCCTTTTCAGTTTTGATCCTGCTCTTCAATGAGACTGTTAGCCAGTCTACTAGATACATCAGTCAATCAGAATCAGTGATCGAACATAGGCTCTAGTGAAGTTTGTAAATGAAATTTTCTTTCATTTACAAGAAAATTTCTAAGTCTGGAGTTAAGGTGCCTAAAGTCAAAGTTTGACTTTTTGAACTCAAGTGAGTGGGTCGCCCCATAATGGAGGAGTTTGTTAACTAAAACTTAAAATAATATTAAAATTCTAGTTTAACTTCTAAGTCGACTTCAACAAGACTTAAATTTTTGCATGCATGTGTAGATAATTGAAGTGCGTGAAGGTGGTGCCCAATTTAGGGCTTATTTTTCATTCAGTTAACTAAATAGAGGTCCAATGAGATTATGGCATCCCAATTTAGGGAGTTGCATGCATATGTCATGCCTTAATTCATAAATGAGGCAGTATGTCCCACCACAGCAGCATGTCTTTCAAATAGGGCAATCCAGTCGAACTGCTAAAGTAGATCAGCCACAGGTGCTAGTTCAGCAGCAGTCATCTTTTAGCATTCCTGAGTGTAGGCTTGGACAGCCTACTTTTATTACCAGAGAGGTCCCTCCAGTTCAGCAGGCAGAGCAGCAGATCCCTCAGCCAGAGGTTCAAACACCACAGGGTATGTCAGTGGTAGACGTGACTAGACACTTTGTTGAGTATTCGACATTGGCTCTTGAGATCAGGCAAGACTTGTCTTTTCATGAGTTTATGGATGTGCATAGACCCAAGGGTGGAGGTAGATTTGAGCGCAAAACTCCCCAGCAACAGCCACCACCACCACAAGTGAATAGAGATCTCCAGCATGCAGTTAGCAAGATCACCTTGTTGTACTTTGATGGTTCAGACAAGAGTTCAACGAGGACTTGGGTTCAGAAACTCGATAATTATCTATCCATGAGACCCATGCAGGAGGACGGGGCCATTAAGTTTGCTACACTACATCTTGATGGTTTGGCACATGACTGGTGGCATCACAACATGTATACACTTGGCCATCACATGGTTACCACCTATCAGGAGTTCACCAACAGGCTCATAGAGCATTTTGACAAAAAGGATCTAGAACTCTATTTCAGAGAGCTAGCTCAGCTCAAGCAGTCAGGTAGTCTGGATACATATATTAGTGAATTCCAGAAGATTTCAGTTATGGTGATAGGCATATCTGAGAGAAGACTTGTCATTTTGTTTATTGAAGGGTTGTATGAGCCTATGAGAGGTTGGGCCAAAGCATTTGATCCTCCTACTCTACAGGAGGCTATGCGAAAGGCACGTAGTATGGAACTTGTAGCACCTCGCAGCAAGTTTTCTTCTAGTTCATCATCATTTTCGAGGCCTAACAAATCATTTGACAAAAAGAAAGACAAATCTGATTCAAAGAAGAAGGGTGCACCACCTTTTGATCGTGAAACTTTGAACGATTTGTGCAAGAAAAAGTTATGTTTTTGGTGCAAGGCCCCATATGATGAAAAACATGAGTGCCCTCTTCATCCTAAGGAAAAAAGTAAGCAAATGGAATGGTTTTATGAGGGTGAAGAGCAATCTGATTCGTCAGACCAGCAAGTTGATTCAGAGCATTCCGATGATGAAAAGTCTGAAAATGAAAGTGGAAGTGATGGTGAAAAGAAACTACAAGAGACACACTTGACTAGTCTTCAAAGAGATGGTTCTTTCAGGCTGCGCGGGCTCATAGCTGGTCAGAAAGTCATAACTTTACTGGACACAGGTGCTACGCATAATTTTATAGATGCACATTTGGTGAAGAGGCGTCGCATACAGACAGAGGAGTTTGAGGGTATAAGGGTTAAGGTAGTTGATGGGTACACCCTCAAATGTGACAGAAAAATATCAGACCTCCCTATGCGGCTCAATAATTATGAATTTAAGGCAGACTTTTATGTAGTAAATATGGGAGATACTGATGTAGTACTTGGCATGGCATGGCTTCATGATTTGGGGGAGTTTACACTTAATCTTCGCAACATAGAGATGAACTTCAAAGTCAATGGGAAGCCACATGTGATAAAAGCTATCAGGGAAAGCAACTTGAGAGTTGTATCTTTCAGACGAATGGAGAGGCTCATTCGTTGGTTGATTGGGCTGCTGAATGTATGTTGTTGCCAGCACAACAAGAGCAGCAAAAACATGATTACCACCTTGACATTCAGGAATTGAGAATTAAACACTTTAAAGTGTTTAGTGATATTCCACCTGGTAGACCTCCATTTAGGGGCATTGAGCATATTATTGAGTTGGTGGAGGGTGCCAAGCCCGTTATGATCACTCCTTATAGACATCCGAAGCGTCTCAAAGATGAAATAGAGAAGACCATTAGTGAGCTGCTAGCTATGGGCCATATCAGGCCTAGCAAGTCACCTTTTGCTTCATCGGTGGTAGTGGTGAAGAAAAAGGATGGTTCATTCATAATGTGTATAGACTACCGCCAGCTAAACAAGAGAACAAGAAAAAACAGGTATCCTATACCCCGCATAGATGAGTTGATTGATGAGTTGCACGGAGCATGCTACTTCACTAAAATTGACTTGAGATCCGGGTACCATCAGATTCGGATGAGAGAGCGGGATATAGAAAAAACTGCTTTCAGATGCCATTGTGGCCATTTTTGAGTTCTTGGTTATGCCATTTGGTTTAACCAATGCTCTTGCCACCTTTCAGGCCACGATGAATAGGGTTTTCAGTTCTCAGCTACGGAGATATGTCTTGGTCTTCTTTGATGATATTCTGGTATACAGTAGGACATGGAAGGATCATTTAGCTCATCTGGATACGATATTGAGCATTTTGGATAGGGAATCCTTGTATGCCAAGGAGTCCAAATGAGTATTGGGCATGATTGAGTTATTGTATCTGGGCCACATCATCAGTGAGAAAGGAGTTAGTATGGACCCTGAAAAGGTCTGAGCTATACTTGAGTGGCCAGTACTAGAGAACCTCACCCAACTCAGAGGATTCATTGGGTTATGTGCTTTCTACAGGCAGTTTGTCAGTGGGTTCTCTTGACACGCAACACCCCTTACTGATTTGACAAAAAAGGGGGCATTTGTTTGGTCACCATAGGCCTAGGAGTGCTTTGATAGGTTTAAGGTGATTATGACTTCATGTCCAGTGTTAGCATTGCCAGACTTTACGAAGCCTTTTGAGTTGTATTGTGATGCCTCAAGAGAAGGCATTGGCGCAGTGCTCATGCAGGAGCGGCACCCTATTGCTTTCAAGAGTAGGAAGCTTAGGGGACCTGAGAGGGGTTACAACATCTACGACAAGGAAATGTTAGCCATCATGCACGCAATATCTGGTGGGCAGAAAATTCAATGTGTGTACAGACCATAATAGCCTGAAACACTTCCTTGGACAGCGAGACTTAAACGAACGACAGCAAAAATGGGTCAGCAAATTGCAGTCGTATGATTTTGATATCTCCTTTGTTAAGGGGAAACAAAATGTTGTAGCTGATGCATTGTCTCGCCGACCCCAGTTGAATTCTATGGCATAGATTTCAGAGGATTGGAGGCACAGGATTATTGCTGAGTATGCCAAGAACCCGTGGGCTTCTAGCATTGTGGATGGGACATAGCAGGATAGTAGATACTCCGTTGTGAATGACATAATCATTTACAAGGGAAGGATTTTCTTGATTCTAGATTTAGAGATGAAGAACATAGTTCTGAGAGCCTTTCATGATCTTCCTATGGTAGGCCATCCCGGATATTTCAAAACATATAAGCAGATTCGGGAACGGTTTACTTGGAAAGGACTTAAGACAAACATTCTTCAGTATGTTCGAGAGTGCCCTGTTTGTCAGCAGAACAAACAGGAACACACCTATCCTGCTGGCTTACTTCAGCCACCTCCGATTCCTGACAAGAAGTGGGAATGTTTATCGATGGATTTTATCATGGGCTTGCCGAAAGCCCAAGGGAAGGATTGTATATATGTAGTTGTTGATTGGCTAACAAAATACGCACACTTCTTTCCGATTACTACTACATACACAGCATCGCAGACTACAAAGCTCTTCTTTCGAGGGGTATTCAGGTTACATGGTTTGCCTCAGACTATAGTGAGCGATAGAGATAGTCGGTTCATGAGTAACTTTTGGCAGGAGTTATTCAGGTTATGTGGAACCGAACTTACCCCTAGTACCAGCTACCATCCGTAGACAGATGGACAGATGAAGATCGTCAATAAGTGGGTGGAAGGATATCTGCGAAATTATGTAGCTGGATAGCAGAGAGCTTAGGTGAAGTGGATATACCTCTGTGAGTATTGTTATAACTCCACTCACCACATGACCATATAGATGACCCCATTCATGGCACTATATGGGTATGAGGCGCCCAACTTCTTAGACTAAGTGCTGAGTGACACTAGAGTGCCCAGTGCAGGAGATATCTTATGGGATAATTAGGATATTATGCGGTCTCTCATAGATAATATTCAACGGGCACAAAATCAACAGAAGCAGTATGCTGATCAAAATAGGGTTGATCGTTCTTTCGCAGTGGGTGACATGGTGTATCTCATGTTGCAACCTTACTGACAGTCCACTTTGAGGAAGAGTGGTGCAGAGAAGTTGAAGCCTCGTTACTATGGTCCATTCAAAATTATCAGACAAGTGGGCAGGGTTGCATATGAGTTGGATCTACCGGCGGATAGTAGGGTTCATAATGTGTTCCATGTTTCACACCTGAAGAAGGCGTTGGGTCAGCATGTTGTTTCCTCTCCAATTTTCCCACCCCTTGACAAGGGGAAGTTGATTCTAGTACTTGAGGCCATCCTCGATGTTAGAGAGAGACACCTTTGGAAGTGGGTTATCAGGGAGTATCTGATAAAATGGAAGGATTTGCCGGTGGAGGATGCTACCTGGGACTTAGAGATCCTACAGCATCTAGAGCTGAGGTTGCTTGAGGACAAGCAATTTCAGGGAGGGTGGACTGTAATGTCCCCTTCCTAGACAGTTCGTGTGATTGAGGGGTTAGCCTATCATTTTGACCCTCGTAGGCTGGCAATTTTGGGATAGGGGGTCCACAGAGGCAGTAACTTGGTTATTTTTGAAGGCATTGCTTCTCTTCTTCACTTAGTGGATCAGGATTTCACCTTTGCAGGGGTTATCGTGTCAGTTTCGGCAAACTTACTATTTTTAGTAAGTCATCTTACAGACATTGCTATTTTTAGTAGGGCACCTGGTCACATGGGTATTGACATTTTTGACCTCCAGTTTAGACGGCATGTCAAAATAATATTCAATGAGATATTAATATTTTAATGGCCTTTAATGATATTTAATGATTAAAGATTATATTATTGTTGTACCCAAAATAAAATTTTGGCATTTTGCTTAAATTGAGCTAAATCTTGTTAAAATGTCATCAGAAATCTGTTTTAGGTCAAACCAAACATAGGGTCTTTGTGGGTTTCTATCAAGGAACACATGTAAAATTCTGAAAATTTGAGAATTAGGGTTTTACGCCCCTATTTTCAGGGTAACCCCCGAAAGTAGGACCTTCCTGGAAATGATCGAAAATGATTTTGATAGGACTAAATGACTACACGATCACATTGGTCAAGTCAGAATCATCAAAAGACACGTTTTACTCTGGTGGGTTTATTCCTGTTTTTCAGAAACAAAATTAGGAGCTCCATGTTGTACCCAAACCAAATTTTTTGCTTCATTAAGGCATTTTGCTTAAAAGAGTCGAAACCTAGCTAAAATGATGTTGAAAACAGTTTTTGGGCAATATCAAGCATGGAGTTTGGTCAGTGTTGTGTCAGTCAAAAGCAATACCTGTTGATCAGAACCTGAATCGGGGACTCATAACGAGGTATTTTACGACGGAGGAGCATTTCACGACGACAATTATACCTTTGCATGGTCATTTCGGTGACCAAGACGGAGATTTCAGTGATCAATTTATGAAGATTTCTCAGGAAAAAGCAAAATTGCGCCACTGTAGCCCAAGGGCGCCCTTCTCTTTGAAGGCCCAGATTTTGTGACATGTGCTCATAAACACAGTCAATCTCTTCAAAATTACCGCAATTATTCGATGAGCTATCTTGCGAGGTTATACGAGGTCTGTAGCTCCAGTAACTGACGTTAGAAGTTGAGGATTCTAGAGGTTGCAGATTGCAAAATGATCAGTTCACAAGCTTTGGCCCCCCTGTATTCCAGGGGCGCCCTCTTTAATGGAGGTTCAAATTCTGTTATTCCTGCCTGTTGATGCAGGGGCGCCCTCTTTAATGGAGGTTCAAATTCTGTTATTTCTGCCTGTTGATGCATCTAATCTCTTTGCGACTAGTCTGGCTATCCGATGAGCTACCAAATGCAGACATCCGAGAGCCAGAGCTCCGACAGTCAAGATTAGAAGACGAGATTACAAGGAGACTTCACATCACAAAAATTTCTCAAATGGTGAAATTGCGCCCCTGTAGCTCAGGGGCGCCCTTTAAAATGGTTCCTGAGATGATTGAAATTGAAGATGTGGTCTTCCTGACATCTGTACTACTCTCGTCCGGTTTCGCAATGCACCAGTCAGCCTGTCAATCCGATATTTTGAAAGATCGAGGCAAAGATTCTACCAAGCACATAAAATAGAGGGTGGAGAAACATGAAACATTCACTGTAGAATCTGTAGGCCAAGGGCGCCCAGTGTTTAGGCCTGTCAGATGGTGTTATTTGCTTTCACAGTCTTCACGGGACTTGTGCGCAATTACTCTAGCTATCCAACGAGCCCAGCCATCAGCCTCCGGGATTTGGCAAACACTCGCACATGCGAGGTCTTTGCAAAATACTGAAAAACGAAGACAACTCAGAAAATGGCGAAGTCTGGTCCTATATTCCATCTTGGGAAAGGCGCCTTCCTCTTTGAGGTCTTAGAAGCAGCTTTCTCGCTTCGTCACCTCCAGAGACAACTCTCGTAGGTCCTTCTAGCTACGCGTTGAGACAGACAATGCACGAATTAGGTCCTTCTTAGCATCACCCTGTCACCCAGAAATCAGTGTTGAATATGGCCAGTCGTAACTTTGTAGTCAGCTACAAAGTAGGAAGTTAATAAAAAGCGTAATATCTTGAGTAAATGGACGCCTATGAGGACAAATGAGGACTTTTCGAAATCAGTGAAGTTCGCTGGATGCATCCAAGGGCTCAACGTAGTTTGTCAACTGATTAAAATAATATTAAATATTTATTTTTGCATATTTGAGCACTAAAGGATGATTTTCTAAAATTGGCGCCTCTTTGTGCTGGATTTTCAAATTGCATGATGAATATTTTTATTATTATTTTTATTCCAGACTTGAAGTCAGTCTCAGTTCGAACTGGAGGGGTCCAATCAAAAGCTTTCTATTTCAGTCCAGGTTTTTAAATCTTGCAGTCAACATATAGTGCGAATTTTCTCTATTTATTCATGGTGCCTATCATAAAACACTCATCCAGCTTCAAAAAATTTGTAATTCTTCAAGAGCAAAGGCGATTTTCTTCCCAGGTTGGGAAAATTTATCATATGTTTTCAATGGCAATTTCATCAAACAATTTCTTTTACAGGTGCAAGTTCATAATCATCAGTAAGTTTGAATAACAGGGGGCGATTTTAACAGAAGAACATAGAAAAAACGTCTTTTCTCCTCTTTGTTTCTCAAAATAATCTAAGATTTCAATTCGCATGTTCTTGAAATTGGCAAATTTTGGCAAGTCTGATCATCAAGATCGTTTCTATATAGCTTCCTTGAATTAAATTCATGTGTTTGAATATTTAGGAATTTTTATCTCCAGAGCATCAGTTCTCGAGTTTCTAATTTTCTCAAATGAAAATTCTTTGAATGGTTGAGTAGAAGTCAAATTTTCGCATTTCTGACGTTTTGGGTTATATTATTATTTTTATTCCGGAGTTCAAGTTAGTGTCAGTTCGAACTGGAGGGGTCCAATCAAAAGCTTTCTATTTCAGTCCAGGTTTTTAAATCTTGCAGTCAACATTATAGTGCGAATTTTCTCTATTTATTCATGGCGCCTATCATAAAACACTCATCCAGCTCCAAAAAATTTGTAATTCTTCAAGAGCAAAGGCGATTTTCTTCCCAGGTTGGGCGAATTTATCATCAGTTTTCAATGGCGATTTCATCAAACAATTTCTTTTACAGGTGCAAGTTCATAATCATCAGTAAGTTTGAATAACAGGGGGCGATTTTAACAAAAGAACATAGAAAAAATGTCTTTTCTCCTCTTTGTTTCTCAAAATTCTCTCAGATTTCAATTCGCATGTTCCTGAAATTGGCAAATTTTGGCAAGTCTGATCATCAAGATCGTTTCTATATAGCTTCCTCGAATTAAATTCATGTGTTTGAATATTTAGGAATTTTTAACTCCAGAGCATCAGTTCTCGAGTTTCTAATTTTCTCAAATGAAAATTCTTTGAATGGTCGAGTAGAAGTCAAATTTTCGCATTTCTGACGTTTTGGGTTATGCTAGAATCTTTTTTTGGAAAAAACACATATCTCAGATTTTTCGCCGAAAATAACTCTGCAATAGGCTATTTTTAGCCTCAGCAAGCTATTTTTAGCTTTCCAGAAATCTTGTTAGAACATAGTCTAGTTCACAGTCAACAAGCGAGTTTTTCAAAATGCAGTACAATCAGCTCGAATATAGGACCAAATCAGTCCTTACTCACGACTTCATCGGGACAGTTGAGACGAATCTCCATAAGGTGCTGTTAGAGGCAGTCCTAGATCCAATCAAAATCAGAGATTCGATTATTCAGAACATTTAGCAGTCCGGGTTATTAGAGGCCACCTCCATACCTATCTCCTCTCATTGTATTGAGTTCGTGATGTCTTGTATTAAGCATTACAACTCTGCTACTAGGGAGATAGTGTCAGTAGATGGACGAGTTATTTGCAGTCTCAAGCCTCTGGACGTTATAAGAAGTTTTGGTATTCCTCAGCACCCGAATAGTCTGGTTATTTCTACAGAGCAGTGCGAGCATGCATTCAACGTTGATGTGGACAAGTGCCAAAGCAAAATGGCAGAACGATGGTTAAAGCAAGCGAAGAACAAATTGCCAAACAATGTGGGTCGTGGTGAGTACAAGGATAAGTAAGCGATTCTAATTACACTCTTGAATCGTGTCTCAGGTCATTCACATGCAAATGTTTTCAATCCTTGGATGTATTACATCATTGGTCGCATCATATCTGGGCAGGAGCATTATGACCAGGCATCCTTCATCAGCGATGTTATCCACAAGCAGATCACCGGTTTCCTAGTTGCCCACGAGTTTCACGTGTTCTTATCTCGTGTACTTGATTGCTTATCAGGGTCAGTTCCGAGGGTTAAACACCGTTGGCATTCTCATTGTCCAAAAGTCTATCACTATTACGATCAGCTTGAGTTCACTAAGGCTGAACGTCACTTCAAGCGTGTTCACGAGGCTTTCTTGACTTATATAGTGAGAAATTTGGAGCGGGAGGTTCTCGTTCGTATCTCAGCGGTTGCTAGAGCAGGGATGGATGGTTGGGCAGACTGGTTCATTCAGTTCCCAACAGACACTTATATCCGAGTATATGGATCTACAGGAAATCCAGCTATGCTTCCACGCTATCCTTCAGATAGATCAGTTTTTATGGAGTTCCTGAGGCGGTTGCATGATGTTCATCATCATTTGCGTCGCAAGCATAAACCAGCTGCTAATTTTCCTTTTCAGTTTGGAATATATTGGTTCAAGACGACAGTTGATGCCAAAGCTTCAGGACAGGAGTTGGAGAGGTATCATCTCAAGTATCTTGTTGAGGTATGTGCCTATGATCCTTGGGGTCATTACACAACTCGCCTTGGTGGTCACGCATATCATAAGCCTTTCATGGAAGACTATTGGGCCAATTGCGTGGACGACTTCGAGGTTCGTAGACCTATCGACGGCCGCTTCTCTCTCTCACAGATTTTTGTATTCTTGATAGAAGATGTGGGAGGTTTGTCAGAAGATGAGGGAGAAGTCCTTCCTCAGTTTTTCAGAGAGCAGGTTGACACACAGTCGCTGCTAGCAGCTGATTGGTATGCCAAGGAATACACAACAGTAAAAGAGAGGTTAATTAGAGTTATTCAGAACAGTATACTTTACCTCGACAGCAAGAAGACCAGGAGGGTAAGTGCGCCTAGAGCAGAGCCGCCAGTGGTGGATCCTTCGCTACCTTCCTCGTCAAAACCTAAACCGAAGAAGAGGAGTAATCCTCCCAAGAAAGGTCAAGCGCCAAACAATTCAAAAGGCAAGGCGCTTGCCATTGATACACACACGGATCCTATCAGATAGCCTGTCACAGAGCCAGTTCCGAGGCCAATTGAGAGTCCGCCAGTGCCTGAGGTTTAGCCTCAAGTTCCTACACCAGTTCCCAAGCAGTCACCAGTCTTGATTCATATCGAATTAGATTTAGACTCCCCATCTCGCAACAACTCTACATATTCACTCTCGTCAGAGCCTCCTGTTGCTAGTACAAATCCTTCCAGTAGCATTAGCCGAGACCAGTCTTGGATTGAAGCTCAACTTGGAAGGAAGAGGAGGCAGCCATCCTATGTCCTTAATCATTCAAATTTTGATCAGGTTTACTAGGATGTGCCAGACAAGAGGATGAAGAACATGGTCCACGTGGAGAGGAATACTAGTATGGAAATCGTCGTCGAGACTGCTATACCTCCACAGGGGAAGAGCTTGGATGAGCTGGAATCTTAGGACTTCGAGGTTATCACAGTCAACCTTGGTCGTAGCACAGGCCAGACTCAGGTTGATCTCCTACAGGTTCCTACAGACAGTGCCAGGGATAGAATGCTGAAGGACGGAGAAGACAAGGCAGCCCTCAAGGCTGAAATCAGACAGCTTCGTCAGCACATTTCTAACCTTGTACACAGGTCGGATGTTACCACCACACTCCCGCCGATACTTGAGCCTCCAGCAGAGCAGGGCCAACTTAATCATTTGGTTGCATATGGCATGCGATTGGAGGAATGGGAGGAGGAGTTCGTTGTTATAGGCCGTTCTATGCTTACAGAGCTATATCGGTTGTGGTACAATGCACGAGAGCTCCGTCTACGTATCCAGGATGAGGAGTGAGACATGGCGATTAAAAGACCCCGGGACAAGATTATGATTGCTCACCTGAGTATGGCATATGAATCAGTCATAGATGCAGAAGACAAAGAAGCTATCTACTCTTGGAAAACACAGTTGGTTTTCAAGGCAAAGATAGAGGAAACAATGGCGTCAGAGTTGGTTGAGAGTAGAGAGCACGTTACTAGAGCACTCCGGTTTGTGAGAACCTTAGTATCTCATTTGCCGTGTCGGTATCAGATTGAGGGTGGTGCATATGTTGAGCTTTCTGATGTACAATTAGAGCTCCAAGCACTCATTCATACTATTTTCAGTGGGGAGACCGTTGGCTGTAAGATTAATCAGCTTACAATCATGTCGGCGTTGTTTGATGAGGCAACCAGGAGCAGAGGTGAACTTAAGTCCCAGATCATAGCTAGTGAGGACATGCTACGCAGGCATAGAATTCTTCGGTAGAGTATCAGAGCTTCAGACAGTGATGTAGTTAACAATCGCGTTGAGGGATTGGTTGCTCGAGATCACGACCAGTAGACTTCAGTTCCCACCTTTCAGGATAGACATTACACACAGGAGTTAAACTTGGTCTTATGTTTTCAAGTTAACTTGCTGTCTGATCTCATGCATATCTATTATGAGATTAGCTTTATTCACTTGGAGTTGTATTTAGGGTTTACGTTAACTGATAGTAGTATTCCAGTTAACTTTCTTTCAATAAGGATGTGCATGCTTTCACATTGTCTACATAAATTAGGGTTTTTGTTCAACTGATTGTAGCTTTCCAGTTAATTGTATAGTTTGTTGTATTAGGGTTTAGCAATAAACTTGCATGCATTGCAAGACTGTAGTTGACTCAAGGTGATTTTAGGGTTCCCTACACCTTTTGATGTCTATAAATAAGAGCTTTCACTCATTTGTACATAACTTTCGCACGAGAGAGAAATATATGCTGTGGCTACCTTGCCTGTAATATTGCTCGTTCTGTATCTGTTCATGAGTATTTACTATTATGATGAATTGTTTTGCCACTTGGGTTTCATGCAATTATGATGGTGAATTCTTGCTTTAGTTAGATCTAGTGGCTAGTTTGATCGTAGGTTGTATGCGTGTCTCGCCTACGCAATTTATTGTCGTAGTTGGCTATCCTTCATGTTTTGTGTTCAATAAACTCGTTCAGATTGAGCTGATAGATGTGCCACCTTGCCTTCAAGTTGAGAATCTTTACTTGGTTATCATGTGATGTGTGTGAATAATAAACCTATTCAGATTGAGTTGATAGTTGTGCCACCTTGCCTTCAAGTTGAGAATCTGTACTTGGTTTATCGTGTTTTTTGCAATAAGCCTATTTAGACAAGCAGATAGTTGTGCCACCTTGCCTTCACGTTGTGAGTTTGTACCTTGCTGATCGTCAGATAATCATCCCCGCTCCGTTTCCTCATGCTCTGAATTCTTGAGGGGATTGGATAGTTAAGTTACTTAGATTTGAGTGTTGTAGTTAAGTCTTGCGAAACTAGAAAATACTTAGCTGCAACATATAGAGTTCTTCTTAAACCTTGTACCTCTTACAACTGAGACAAATAGACAGGATATAGTTTAGTTTACTTTTCTTTTCAAGCACTTTTGTTAGCACAACGAGGGAGCTTCCCCTCCTAATTTGAAGAGCACTCATTGCATAGTGTGCAGAGCTGTCCGTACCAACTTGCACTCTAGAGGTGTTAGTTGTTACGCCAACAGTTTTCTGGCGCCCATCGTGGGGCACGAGGCAAGAAAACTTCCCAAGGCTAGCCTTGCACAGTTATGACTATCTAGCGTCCTACTACTCCAGTACAACTACCAGCACTAATTCTGCTTATTATACTACCGAATTTAGTCTTCATTGAAGCAGAACAGTCAGATATTATAAGTAGCTTGCACACTTTTATTTTTGAAAATCATAATTCTACCACTCAGTGGGGAAACGTGGCTACAACTCTGGATAAAGAAGAGAAAGTAGATCTTGCAGCAGGTAGACCAGTTTTGCCACCTCCCGTGTGGAATTAAGCATCCTGGCGTACCGATTTTATACTAGAAGAAGGAGAGGTAATCCTCCCATCCAGCCAGATCCTGTTTTCCAAGAGGCTCTTGATCAGTGCACTGAATCATAGATTTTTGAAGAAGAGATTCCCATTCCAACTGCAGAAATGGGTGATCACAATAACAACAACAATAATCACAATAGTCACAACGGAAGAAACGCAAGATGTCCAACCCCCTTGCCTTGGGGCGACAATATTGGACCGTTGGCTTTAGCAGGACATCATGAACTACCCAAGGGTTCACGCAAGTTTTTTCCCGAGATTTCATGGCGATGGTTCCAGACATCCAGATGAACATCTATCAGCATTCACGGCGGCTTGTTCTATTTTGCATGTTGCGCATGAAGACAACTTCGTACGTCTTTTCGTGGAGAGTCTTGAAAACAATGCAGCAGACTGGTTCAATAATCTTGAGCCAGGTATTATCACTAGTTGGGCCGTCATGAGCGAGAAGTTCTTGGCAAGATTCAAGCCTGCCGAGGACAGTCATAGACTATTTACACGACTCTCAAATTCAAAGATGGAGAAGCATGACCGATGAGGGAATTCGTGGCAAGGTTTAATCGCCTTGTTACACGTCTTTCTCACACCTTGAATCCGTCTGATGAAATTTTGATGAGTTCTTTCATCAATGTGCTGCTGTCAGAAATTGCCTTTTTCCTGAAAATAGGCGAAGAAGATGATGTACAACACCTTCAGGAGGAAGCAATTAATCTTGAAGATAACATGATTACGATGGGAAAGATGAAAGATGATTCGATCAGGCCGCTTGTACAAGCGTCGGCTGATTCGTTGCTATAGAAGGTAGCAAACGAGGTGACAATACTGAAGAGACAATCACCTCCTCAAGGGCAACCAGCCTTTCCCAGACCACCAACTTTTCAACCACAACAACCGCACCAGCCGAGGAGAAATAACTTCCAGTCGTACAATCATTTCAAGTCAAAGTTTCTTTAAGGATAACCGAGACAAAATAATGAAGTTGAGAAGGCCACAATCTTTTGCACGTTCCATGATTCAGTTGAGCATACCGGTGCTACTTGTCCGGAAAATCAGAGAATGAATCAACTCATGGGATTTGCCGATTCTGCTCCCATTTCAGGTTTCATACCTTCCAGTTCAAACGTCGTCTCTTCACAGACAGACGAGTTTGATGGCGACTCCACAACGAGATACTTTGATCGAGAACCCGTAAATCAAGAAGAAGAAGAATCCCGCCATTTTTCTCTCGTAGTGAATCATGAGAATATCACCTCACCTGTGTTCACACGTGCTCAGCATTTCAAGGCACAGGAGGAGGAAGAGGAGAAGTGGAATTTGAATACAAAAGCAAAGGAAGTAGCTTCTACTTCTAATCTTAAACCTTCACAAGAAAAGATCTTGCCAACTGCTTTAGATACGTCTTCAACAAGTTTTGACATCGTGTCTTCTATGATGAAGACGAAGGTACAGATCTCTCAACTGGAGTATTTACAAGATCATCCAGAGCAGTTGGATAGAATCTTGAAAGTTCTTAAAAAGAAGACTGTCGTTCAGCCAACATTGCTACAATCCTCCGTTCCTACAGAAGAGACGCCCAAACCATTCTATATATATTTGTATATAGGAGGTTTTAAGCTGAGCAATTGTATAATTGATAGCGGAGCTTCTGACAATGTTATATGCCTTTACAAATTATGAACACGTTGGGACTTTCATGCACCCCTACTCAGGAAAAGTGTTACTCACTTGAGTCTAAGTCGGTGTCGTTAGTCGGACAACTCAAAGATGCGCAAGTAAGGCTAGCGTCATGTCCAGAGAAAAAGATCATGAAGACCATGCTGGTGGCTGATATTCCTACCAGCTACGGGATGTTACTTAGTAGAAGTTTCTGCAAAGATCTCGGAGGAGAAATTCAGATGGATTGGTCGTTTGCGACAATTCCATTGAAGAAAGGCACTTTCAAGCTAGAACCGGAAACAAAATCAAAGTTCACGGTGGTTAGATCCCAGGACCCACATGCTCAAGTGTTGTATCAAGACACGGGTCCGGGCACATATGCTATGGTGTCAAAAGTAACGGAAAATTGTCAGAACTTTGCACTTTCCACAAAATTGTCAAATGAAGAATCGAAAATGTGGATGATGCAGTTTGATGGCAGTTGTTCGACTTTAGGCTCTGGAGTGGGAGTAGTGATTATCTCTCCTGAAGGTCATCTATATCCTTTTGCATATAGGTTGCAGTTTGATTGCACTAATAATACTGCTGAATATGAGGCGCTTTTATTAGGTCTCAAAAACGCGAAGGATATGGGGATCAAGCTGCTTCAAGTTGAAGGAGATGCAGAGCTAATCGTTAAGCAGGTCCGAGAGTAGTTTCACGTAAGAAAGAATTGTCTTCAAAACTACAGGTAGAGGGTGTGGAATGCAATCAACTAGTTTGATGCATTTAACATCAAATATATTTCGAGAATGAACAATAGCAAAGCCGATGCACTTGCAGTTTCAGCCGCCCTTTTCATGCCAAACTCTGACTTTCGTCAAAATTCATTTGCTATTGAGCTAATCTATAGACTAGCTGTTCTTGACAATTCAGACAACTGGCAAGTCTTCAATGACGATGAGGATATTGAAGAATTTCTCGTCATGGGAGATAACTACAAAGAATTGTTCTTTGAAGGAAGTTCAACTCCTTTCAGAGAGTCAATTGCTGAAGACTCTGAGGTTACAGAATTTGGGATCATACAATTGAAGGGAAATCAGATTCCTAAAGGTTTTGTATCCTTAGAGGATATTTTTGATAGGCATGATCGTTGCATCCAAGATCAAAAAATGTCAGGGGTGAATACTTCATCAGAATATAATCAAGTCAACATAGGTACTGAAGACAAGCCTCGGCTTGTGAATTTAGGCAAGTGTTGTACTCCTAAAGAAACTGAGAGGTTTATCGCCTTGTTCAAGTAGTACAAGGATGTTTTCGCCTGGTCATATGAAGATTTAAAGGTCTTCACACCCATAGAATTGTCTCACACAATTCCACTGAAGTTTGATGTTAAGCCTTTCAGGCAAAAACAAAGACATTACAATTCGCGAATTTAAAGTACTATCTATGCGGAAATTCAGAAGATTGTGGACTCGAGAATAATATTTACCTATTCAGCACTCCACCTGGGTGTCAAATATTGTTCCTGTGCGCAAGAAGAATGGAGAAATCAGAATTTGCGTTGATTTCAGGAACTTGAATCAATCGTCCTTAAAGGACAACTATCCCTTACCTAGCATGGAGCATACTTTGCAAACAGTTACCAGATCATAGATGCTATCACTTCTTGATGGTTTTTCTGGCTATAATCAGATTGCAGTGGCCGAGGAGGATTAGATCAAGACAACATTCACCACACCGTGGGGAACGTTTACTTATGAAAGGATGCCTTTCGGCCTTATCAACGGCGGTGCTACTTTTCACAGGGCCATGGACTTAGCGTTTGGGGATCTTAGGAATAAGATCATAGTCATCTACCTTGATGACTTAACCGTTTTCTCAGATAAACGGAGTGATCACTTTTCACATCTTGTGAATGTGTTCAAGAGATGCAGGTATCATAAAATATCTTTGAATCCGAAGAAGACAATCTTTGCGGTGATGGAGGGCAAGTTACTTGGCCATATCGTTTCCAAAGAAGGTACTAGAATAGATCCAAATTGGGTGGATTCAATTTGAAACCTGTCTCTTCCTACAAGCAAAACGCAAGTGCACTCCTTTTTCGGAAAGTTAACTTTATTTGAAGGTTTGTACCTGATTTCTTAGAGCTGACAAAGGAGATTTCAGCAATGATGAAGAAGACGTCCATTTTTGTATGGACAAAAGAAGGTAAGAAGGCCTTTACTAAAATCAAAGAAGCTATTGCTAACGCACCAGTGTTAGTTCGGCCAGACTTTCAAAAGGATTTTATCCTTTATTGTTATGCGCCAAAACACTCACTGTTTGCTATTCTGACACAAAAGCTCAGCGAGGAAGGAGAATCTCCTATCGCTTTTATGAGTGCTAATTTTAAAGATGCTGAGATGCGTTATTCCCAGATTGAGAAGAACGCATATGCTGTCATCAGAGCTGTCAAGAATTTCAGGTTTTATCTCTTGAATTCTCATACAACGGTGTATGTCACTGATCTAGCAGTCAAAAGTTTGCTTAGCCAACAGGAGATGGGCACAAAAAGAGGGAACTGAATCGCAAAGGTTCAAGAATATGATTTGGAGATTAAGCTGACCAAGCTCGTCCGTGGGCAAGGTCTTTGTCGATTATTGGCAGAAGACGGAGATCGTAAATTCTAGAGCAATAGTGGAATTGATCCAGAACAAGAAATTAAAGAGGACCT
Source organism: Sequoia sempervirens (assembly GCA_007258455.2). NCBI lineage: Eukaryota > Viridiplantae > Streptophyta > Pinopsida > Cupressales > Cupressaceae > Sequoia > Sequoia sempervirens. The sequence goes on along the minus strand of VDFB02000008.1, from coordinate 882,143 downwards.
TTTTTTGGTCCTATTAGTTGATTCTGCAGAAGAATGGTACACACCTATGGTATTATTTAGCATACGGAGAATGTCCACGTCACATGGACAAACAACAGAAAAGAACATTGAAATTGAAAGCACAGAATTCATGCTTGTTAACAACGTTCTGTACAAGCGTGCTCTTGATGGAACTTTTCTTCTATGCGTCGGTAGGGACCAGCAACAAAAGTTGTTGGATGCTTTTCATAGTCAAGCATGTGGAGGGCACTTTTCATCAAGGGTCATTGCATTCAAGATTTTGCGGGCACAGTACTATTGGCCTACTATGGTCCGTGACGCGTATGAATGGGTATATAAATGTTAGTTATGTCAGAAATTTGCTGGTAAAGTCAAATTGGCATCTCTCCCACTTAGGCCAGTAATCATTGATGCTCCATTTCAGCAATGGGGTATTGATTTCGTGGGTCCAATCAATCCAAGTTCTAGCAAGGGGCATGTTTATGTCCTTACGGCAACAGATTATTTTACGAAGTGGGTTGAGGCGGTTCCTACTAAACGAGCTACGTCCGAAGTGGTTTGCAACTGTCTAAAGGAAAATATCATTTCTCGCTTCGGAATTCCTCGGAAAATTGTGGTTGATAATGCAACATGCTTCTCATCAGAGGAGATTTTAAGTTTTTGTTTTGTTGACGGCGTCATGCTGTCGCATTCGCCAGATTATTACCCTCAGGGTAATGGACAGGCCGAATCATCCAATAAGAACATTGTCACAATTGTAGGCAAGTTAGTTGAGTCAAATCAGCGAGCTTGGCATACCAAGTTATATGACGCTCTTTGGGCTGATCGTATAACTCCTAAAAGAGCTATTGGCACCTCGCCTTTCATACTTTTGTATGGTACAAAAGCTATTCTGCCCATTACCTTGGAGTTGTCTGCTTTATAGCTGGCATTTGCAGTGGAAGATGAAGAATTCAATGATCCTATTCAGAAGCGAATTCTGTACCTGATGAAGCTTCAAGAAGAGAGAACAGAGGTTGTTGATAAAATCACTCAGCACCAGGAAAGAGTGAAGAATATTTTTGACAAGAAGGCTCGTCACAGAGACTTTAAAGTTGGAGATCAAGTCCTTTTGTGGGACAAAAGACATGAGCCAAAAGGAATGCATGGAAAATTTGATTCCTTGTGGTTAGGGCCCTTCCAGATCCATGAATCCGCAGAAGAGAACACATATATTCTCTCGCACCAGGATGTAAGGCTTTTCCCGCTTCCCTATAGCGGGCAGTATCTTAAGCACTTCAACCCTCCGGGGGAGGAGTAATATTGTAAATATTTTGTAAATACTTTTTTATGCTTTATCATTATGTTGTATTGTGTTTCCCTGTTTTGTGATGTTTTGTTGTGTTTTAGGTGATTTAGGTAGTCTTGTTTTAGGTGATTTTCAGGTTAGGTGATTAGGAAACTCCAAATGTTTTAGGTGATTATGGAAAGTCCTGACTCCAATGCCCAATCGTAAATCATTGGTCCACATAACACTGAGATTCTAGGGTTCTCCTATGCCGTAGGTATCCGACATGGTTACCAGACGGAGCCTAATGTTCTACCCAAACCAAATTTTTTGCTTCATTAAGGCATTTTGCTTAAAAGAGTTGAAACCTGGCTAAAATGATGTTAAAAATAGTTTTTGGGCAATATAAAGCATGGAGTTTGGTCTATGTTCTGTCAGTCAAAAGCAGTACCTATTGATTAGAACCTGAATCGGGGACTCAGAACGAGGTATTTCACGATGGAGGAGCATTTCACGACAACAATTATACCTTTGCATGGTCATTTCAGTGACCAAGACGAAGACTTCAGTCATCAATTTATAAAGATTTCTCAGGCAAAAGCAAAATTGCGCACCTGTAGCCCAAGGGCGCCCTTCTCTTTGAAGGCCCATATTTTGTGACATGTGCTCATAAACACAGTCAATCTCTTCAGAATTACCCCAGTTATCTGATGAGCTATCCTGCGAGGTTATCCGAGGTCTGTAGCTCCGGTAACTGATGTCAGAAGTTGAGGATTCCAGAGGTTGTAGATTGCGAAAATGATCAGTTCACAAGCTTTGGCACCCCTGTAGCTCAGGGGCGCCCTCTTTAATGGAGGTTCAGATTCTGTTATTCCTGCCTGTTGATGTATCTAATCTCTTTGTGACTAGTCTAGCTATCCGACGAGCTACCGAATGCAGAGATCCAAGACCTAGAGCTCCGACAGTCAAGATCAGAAGACGAGATTACAAGGAGACTTCACATCACAGAAATTTCTCATATGGTGAAATTGTGCCCCTGTAGCTCAGGGGCGCCCTTCAAAATGGTTCCTGAGATGATTGAAATTGAAGATGCGGTCTTCCTAACATCTATGCTACAGTAGTCCGGTTTTGCAACGCACCAGTCAGCCTGTCAATTCGATATTCTGAAACCTCATGGCAGAGATTTTACCAGGCACATAAATTAGAGGGTGGAGAAACATGAAACATTCACTGTAGCCTCTGTAGGCGAGGGGCGCCCAGCCTTTAGGCCTGTCAGATGGTGTTATTTGCTTTCACAGTCTTCACGGGACTTGTGCGCAATTACTCTAGCTATCCAACGAGCCCAGCCGTCAGCTTCCAGGATTTGGCAAACGCTCATACGTGCGAGGTCTTTGCAAAATACTGAAAAACGAAGACAGCTCAGAAAATTGCGAAGTCTAGTCGTATATTCCATCTTGGGAAAGGCGCCTTTCTCTTTGAGGTCTTAGAAGCAGCTTTCTCGCTTCGTCACCTCCAGAGACATCTCTCGTAGGTCCTTCTAGCTATGCGTTGAGACAGACGGTGCACGAATTAGGTCACCCCAACTCCCGATATCAGAGGTCAAAGAAGGGCATCTAGTTGAGAGTTGTACTTTTGTCAAAATGGTGTTTGAGCCTTTTTAGGCCAAGGGCGCCCTTGCTGTTTAAAAATCAATTTAATCAAGGGCGCCTAATTTTTTGAGGTGTTAAATGATGGATTTTGCAGTGATGACTCCCAGCAGACATTTCTTCCTTGCTCTACAGGCTTCGCAATGAATATTCCTGCTTAGTCTCAGCATCACCTGGTCACCCAGAAATCAATGTTGAATATGGCTAGTCGTAACTTTGTAGTTAGCTACAAAGTAGGAAGTTAATAAAAAGCGTAATATCTTGAGCAAATGGACGCCTATGAGGACAAATAAGGACTTTTCGAAATCAGTGAAGTTCGCCGGATGCACCCAAGGGCTCAACGCAGTTTGTCAACTGATTAAAATAATATTAAATATTTATTTTTGCATATCTGAGCATTAAATGGCGATTTTCTAAAATTCGTGCCTCTTTGTGCTAGATTTTCAAATTGAATGATGAATATTTTTATTATTATTTTTATTCCGGACTTCAAGTCAGTCTCAGTTCGAACTGGAGGGGTCCGATCTGAAGCTTTCTATTTCAGTCGAGGTTTTTAAATCTTGCAGTCAGCATTATGGTGCGAATTTTCTCTGTTTATTCACGGCGCCTATCATTAAACACTCATCCAACTTAAAGAAATTCGTAATTCTTCAAGAGGAAAGGCAATTTTCTTCACAGGTTGGGCTAATTTATCATTAGTTTTCAGTGGCGATTTCATCAAACAATTCCTTTTACAGATGCAAGTTCGTAATCATTAGTAAGTTTGAAGAACAAGGGGTGATTTTAACAAAAGAACATAGAAAAAACGTCTTTTCTCCTCTTTGTTTCTCAAAATTCTCTCAGATTTCAATTCGCATGTTCCTGAAATTGGCAAATTTTGGCAAGTCTGATTATCTGGATCGTTTCTATATAACTTCCTCGAAATATATTAATGTGCTTGAATATTTAGGAATTTTTAACTCCAAAGCATCAGTTCTTGAGTTTCTAATTTTCTCAACTGAAAATTCTTTGCATGGTCGAGTAGAAGTAAAATTTTCGCATTTTTGATGTTCTGGTTTGTCTTAGAATCTTTTTCTGGACAAAACCCATATCTCAGATTTTTCGCCAAAAATAACTCTTCAATAGGCTATTTTTAGCTTTCGAAAAATCTTGTTAGAACATAGTCGTGTCACAGTCAATAGGCAAGTTTTTCAAAATGCAGTACACTCAGCTCAAATATAGGACCAAATCAGTCCTTACTCATGACTTCATTGGGACAGTTGAGACGAATCTCCATAAGGTGCTGCTAGAGGCAGTCCTAGATCCAGTCAAAATCAGAGATTCGATTATTCAGAACATTCAGCAGTCCGGGTTATTAGAGGCCGCCTCCATACCTATCTCCGCTCATTGTATTGAGTTCGTGATGTCTTGTATTAAGCATTACAACTCTGCTACTAGGGAGATAGTGTCAGTAGATGGACGAGTTATTTGCAGTCTCAAGCGTTTGGACGTTGAAAGAAGTTTTGGTATTCCTCAGCACCTGAATAGTCTGGTTATTTCTATAGAGCAGTGCAAGCATGCATTCAACGCTGATGTGGACAAGTGCCAAAGCAAAATGGCAAAACGATGGTTAAAGCAAGCGAAGAACAAATTGCCAAACAATGTGGGTCGTGGTGAGTACAAGGATGAGTACACGATTCTAATTACACTCTTGAATCGTGTCTCAGGTCATTGACATGCAAATGTATTCCAGCCTTGGATGTATTACATCATTGGTCGCATCATATCGGGTTAGGAGCATTATGACTGGGCATCGTTCATCAGCGATGTTGTCCACAAGCAGATCTCCGATTTCCTAGTTGCCCACAAGTTTCACATGTGTTCTTATCTGGTGTACTTGATTGCTTATTAGGCTCAGTTTCGAGGGTTAAACACTGTTGGCATTCTCAATGTTCAGAAAGTGTATCATTAATACGATCAGCTTGAGTTCACTAAGGTTGATCGTCACTTCAAGTGTGTTCACGAGGCTTTCTTGACTTATATAGTGAGAAATTTGGACCGGGAGTTGCACGTTCGTATCTCGGCGGTTGCTAGAGCAGCAATGGATGGTTGGGCAGACTGGTTCATTCAGTTCCCAACAGACACTTTTATCCGAGTATATGGATCTACAGGAAATCCAGCTATGCTTCCACGCTATCCTTCAGATAGAACAGTTTTTATGGAGTTCCTGAGGCAGTTGCATGATGTTCATCGTCATTTGCGTTGCGAGCATAAACTAGCTGCTAATTTTCCTTTTCAGTTTGGAATATATTGGTGCAAGACGACAGTTGATGCCAAAGCTTCAGGACAGGAGCTGGAGAGGTATCATCTCAAGTATCTTGTTGAGGTACGTGCCTATGATCCTTGGGGTCATTACACAGCTCACCTTGGTGGTCACGCATATCATAAGCCTTCCATGGAAGACTATTGGGCCAATTGCATGGACGACATTGAGGTTCCCAGACGTACCTACGGCCGCTTCTCTCTCTCATAGATTTTTGTATTCTTGACAAAAGATGTGGGAGGTTTGTCAGATGATGAGGGAGAAGTCCTTCCTCAGTTTTTCAGAGAGCAGGTTGACACACAGGCGCTGCAAGTTGATTGGTACGCCAAGGAATACGCAACAATAAAAGAGAGGTCAACTAGAGTTATTTAGAACAGTATACTTTACCTCGACAGCAAGAAGACCAGGAGGGTAAGTGTGCTTAGAGCAGAGCCGCCAGTGGTGGATCCTTCGCTACCTTCCTCGTCGAAACCGAAACAGAAGAAGAGGAGTAATCCTCCCAAGAAAGGTCAAGCGCCAAAAAATTCAAAAGGAAAGGCGCTTGCCATTGATACACACACGGATCTTGTCAGACAGCCTATCACAGAGCCAATTCAGAGTCTTCCAGTGCCTAAGGTTCAACCTCAAGTTCCTATACTAGTTCCAGAGCGTCACCAGTCCCGATTCATATCGAATTGGATTTAGACTCCCCATCTCGCAGTAGCTCCTCTACATATTCACTCTCGTAAGAGCCTCCTATTGCTAGTACAGATCCTTCCAGTAGCATTAGCCGAGACCATTCTTGGATTGAAGCTCAACTGGGAATGAAGAGGAGGCAGCCATCCTATGTCCTTAATCATTCAGATTTTGATCAGGTTTATTGGAATGTGCCAGACAAGAGGATCAAGAACATGGTCCACGTGGAGAGGAATACTGATATGGAAATCGTCGTCGAGACTGCTATACGTCCACAGGGGAAGAGCTTGGATGGGTTGGAATCTCAGGACTTCGAGGTTATCACTGTCAACCTTGGTCATAGCACAGGCCAGACTCAGGTTGATCTCCTATAGGTTGCTACAGACAATGCCAGGGAGAGAATGCTGAAGAACGGAGAAGACAAGGCAGCTCTCAAGGCTGAAATCAAACATCTTTGTCAGTACATTTCTAGCCTTGTACGCAGGTCGGATGTTACCGCCACACTCCCGCCAATGCTTGAGCCTCTAGCAGAATAGGGCCAACTTAATCATTTGGTGGCATATGGCAAGCGTTTGGGGAAATGGGAGGAGGAGTTCGTTGCTAGAGGCCGTTCTATGCTTACATAGCTATATCAGTTGTGGTAGAATGCACGAGAGCTTCGTCTACGTCTCCAGGATGAGGAGCGAGACATGGCGATTAATAGACCCCGGGATGAGATTATGATTGCTCACTTGAGTATGGCATATGAATCAGTCACAAATGCATAAGACAAAGTGGCTATCTACTCTTGGAAAACACTGTTGGTTTTCAAGGCAAAGATAGAGGAAACAATGGCGTCAGAGTTGGCTGAGAGTAGAGAGCACGTTACTAGTGCACTCCGGTTTGTGAGAACCTTAGTATCTCGTTTACCTTGCCAGTATCAGATTGAGGGTGGTGCGTATGATGAGCTTACTGATGTACAGTCAGAGCTCCAAGAAATCATTTATACTATTTTCAGTGGGGAGACCGTTGGCTGTAAGATTAATCAGCTTATAGTCATGTCGGCGTTGTTCGATGAGGCAATCAGGAGCAGAGGTGAACTTCAGTCCCAGATCACAGTGGGTGAGGACATGCTACGCAGGCATAGCATTCTTCGGTAGAGTATCAGAGCTGCAGACAGTGATGTAGTTAACAATCTCGTTGAGGGATTGGTTGCTCGAGATCACGACCAATAGACTTCAGTTCCCACCTCTCAGGATAGACATTACACACAGGAGTTAAACTTGGTATTATCTTTTCAAGTTAACTCGTTGTGTCATCTCATGCATATCTATTCTGAGAGTAACTTTATTCACTTGGAGTTGTATTTAGGGTTTACGTTAACTGATGGTAGTATTCCATTTAACTTGCTTTCAATAAGGACGGGCATGCTTGCACATTGTCCACATAAATTAGGGTTTTCGGCTGATGGTATGTCATGTCCCCTTCTAGTTGACATCTCTCCGAGCACAGGATTAGCCTATTATGCGACCCTCGTAGGCTGATAGGTTGGATAGGGGGTCATATTGGAGTTTGGCTCAGCTTCAGATTGTCAGTTTGTGATCAGTTGGCTTTCGTTCGGGCTCGTTTGGACACTTCTAGCCTAAGTTGCTATTTTTAGCAGTTATTGGCACTCAGTGTGGGACCCCTGCTATTTTTAGCAGTATGGATGGATTATGTGCAGAATCACTTCCTCAGTCGACAGCTTCAGACGGCTCGAGCATCGGGTTAATATTGACGGAGATATTAATATTTAATTGATTCAATTAAATATTAATTACTGGAGCTTATAATATAAAGTTATAATATTATTATATTATAACTGAAGTGATCTTGGCTCAAGGGGTCGCCCAACATGGGAAGGGGCCAGTTGTGATTTATTTTTCAATTAAAAATTATACCGGAGACTATTGAAAGATTAAAAATCAAAAGTGCGAATTATTTTAATGATTCCCTATTATTGAGGAAAATCGCACTTTTCATGAGTATAAGCATTTTACTTGGAAATTCGAGCCATTATGTTATTGTGTTATTGAAAATTGATCAAGTTTCGTCAGAGCACGGAAGCCTAGGGTTTCAGTCTCAGAGCATTGGGGAACGAGCCATCTCCAGTGAAAGCAGTTAAGAGGGTGTGGAATATCATTCGATTTATTGCCAGTCAAGCGATTTCTTCATTCAGAAGAAGTTACAGAGCATCACAGATAATAAATATTCAGGGTTATTGATTTACAATTCATTCAGAGGGTTTACAGAGTGGAGGCGCCTATTTTCTTTTGAATCTGGGGATTCTATTGAGTGCCGTACCTTTATTTATTGATTGCTGTTATTACCAGGCCGTACTTCTGTTGTACCTGGCCGTACCATCATTAAGGAGGCGTGTTCTTTATTCTGGTCAAAATGCCTATCTTTTAGGCTAGCAATCTTCACCAAAGTTGGCGCCTAGGTGTTTGGATCAAGTTGCAATCATTTTATAGAGGGAGAAGGGATCTTTTCAAGCAGCCGTACCATTTATGTACTTCCAGCCTGCTGCAAAATACCAGGTTCTTTATATTAAATAATGTTGTTTCAATATGCATGTTACCAGATCTTTATTGTACCGAGTCCAGTGAATCAATAAAGGATTAATCAGCATTAGATCTTGTTTTTCTATCCATATTGGCATCATAGTTATTTTATTTGAATTCATTTATCCATTCTTTGCAAAATCGCATTATTACCTTTATGCTCAAAAAATCACAAAAAACCAAAAACTTCAAAAACAAATAAAAATCAGTCGGAATCGAGAAACAGGGGAAACTGGGGTTTCTACATGGTAGCTTTCCAATTAACTGTATAGTTTGCTTTATTAGGGTTTAGCAATAAATCTTGCATGCATTGCAAGACTGTAGTTGACTCAAGGTGATTTTAGGGTTCCCTACACCTTTTGATGTCAATAAATAAGAGCTTTCGCTCATTTGTACATAACTTTTGCACGAGAGAGAAATATATCTTTTGCCTACCTTGCCTGTAATATTGCTCATTCTATATTTTTTCATGAGTATTTACTATTATGATGAATTGTTATGCCACTTGGGTTTCATGCAATTATGATGGTGAATTCTTGCTTTAGTTAGATATAGTGGCTAGTTTGATCGTAGATTGTATGCGTGTCTCGCCTATGCAATTTATTGTCCTAGTTGGCTATCCTTCATGTTTTGTGTTCAATAAACTCGTTCAGATTGAGCTGATAGATTTGTCACCTTGCCTTCAAGTTGAGAATCTGTACTTGTTTATCGTGTGATGTGTGTGAATAATAAATCTATTCAGATTGAGCTGATAGTTGTGCCACCTTGCCTTCAAGTTGAGAATCTGTACTTGGTTTATCATGTTGTTTCCAATAAGCCTATTTAGACAAGCAGATAGTTGTGCCACCTTGCCTTCACGTTGTGAGTTTGTACCCTGCTAATCGTCAGATAATCATCCCCGCTCCGTTTCCTCATGCTCTCAATTCTTGAGGGGATTGGATAGTTAAGTTACTTAGTTTTGAGTGTTGTAGTTAAGTCTTGCGAAACCAGAAAATACTTAGCTGCAACATATAGAGTTTTTCTTAAACCTTGTGCCTCTTACAACTGAGACAAAAAGACAGGATATAGTTTAGTTTACTTTTCTTTTCGAGAACTTTTGTCAGCACAACGAGGGAGCTTCCCCTCCTAATTTGAAGAGCACTCATTGTGTAGTGTGCATAGCTGTCCGTACCAACTTGCACTCCAGAGGTGTTATTTGTTACGCTAATATTCCACAACCATTAATGGCAGATTGGCCAGTACCAGGTGCTGAAAGCTAAGCTTAAAAAGCTTCAACGATGCAACCATTGTGAAAAAGGTCTAAAATGATGTTGTTTGACGAAGGAGATTCTCGTTTCCAGAAAAGGTCAAAATTTGGCCAACTTTGGAAACGTTACGAAGGAGAGATCAGTTCACGATGCTGAAAAGAGCCTTTTTCAAACAGGGGCGCCCTTGATTCTTAAGGGTCAATTGCAACCTGTGGAATCATCCAAGGCAGTCATCCTCAGCATTTGCTTGCTGGCTCGACAACGAAAGAAACAACAGGATCATTTGATGAGTTGATCACTAGCAGTTGTCGACAGAGCGAAAAGAGGTAGTTGACGAAGTATCAAGAAATGGCTGTTGAATGTGAAGATCAAGGTGAAAAAGCGCCCTTTCCAGGGAAAGGCGCCCTTCTTTTTGGAACTCCAGATGATATCAGATGCCTGAAGGCCTCCCAAGAAGGTTTTCTCAGTCTAGGTTGATCTCGACAACGCAACTGCAAGCACGAACATTTGACAGGGAAATCAACAGATAATCAGGATGAAACCAGAGCATATTTCAGATAAAAATCATTGAGCAGAACAACAAAAGCGCCCTTTTCAGTGAGAGGTGCCCTTGAATAAAGGGACCCTAAACTGACTTCTGAGTTTCCTAACTTGAGTCATCTTCGGCGAAATGGAGCTAGCTACCTGATGAGATATCAAACGAGATCATCTGATTCTTCTATCAACGAGAAATCCAGATCAAAGCACGAGAGGTCAATTGAAAAGGCTGAAGAACGAATACTAAAAATTCACCAAGGCAAAGGCAAAGGCAAAAGCGCCCTCTCTTGAGAAAGGCACCCTTTCTTTTGAAGCCACAAACTCAGCTTTTCAGCTTAGTGCCTCCTAGGCACTCCTCTTCAGTTTACCTCCAGCTCGACAGTGAATGTACCGGCAACAGTTCAGGATCGACAGATCAATTTGGATTTAGGATCAAACTGGGGTCATTCAACAGAGAAAATAATGAAAAACTTCAAAACTCAAAAGGGAAGCCTAGAAAAGGTCAAAGGCAAAGTTGTTGAGTAAAGTCAAGATATTTTGAGATAAACTTGGCCAACTCACTCCACAATCAGTGGAAATCACCTTTTTGAACTTCAAATCAAGCCAAATCATGCTTTTGATCATGAGTTAATTTCCCAAACTTGTGGATCAGAGGCTTAAGTCTATATAATCAAGGTATAGGTGTCCCACTTCATTATTTCATTGCAAGTTGATGATCAAGAACATCAATAAGCTCTCAAGGACGCCATTTATAGATCTGGCCAAGGTTTTTGTCCGTTCTTCGATATTTCGTGCAGATTTGAAGCAGAAGGAGATTGCTAATCTGAGGTTGGATTTAGAGACAGATTTTCTAAAGGAGTCAGATTAAAAACTTCCAATCCATCTTCTGTCTACTACCTCTCTTCTTGTCTTAGGTTTACTTGCATATCACACAAAGCAGCAGGCTACCACAGATCTGATCAACTGGGCAAATTCAGATTAATTTTCCAGTGAAACCCATCTCATCAAATTTTCTAGAATCAGCAAACTTGCTGCCCCTATTTTTGGGGATTTTTCCAAAAAAGTTTTAGAATCAAAATTTTGAGGAATTGGGTTTGTTCAGCATTGAAGCACGAACAAAACCCACGTGCCAGATTTTTCTTGGAAAAATACTTCTCGGCAGGGCGCTATTTTCAAGGGTTTCCGAAAGTTGTCAGAACAAGGTCAAGTTTGCAGTCAATCTTTAAGTTTTTTAGGATGCAGTACTCTCAAGTACAATACAAGACCAAGACGGCCCTATTTCATGATTACCTGAAAAACAGTTGACACAGACTTACATCAAGTAAATCCAGTGGTTGATCTAGAATAGTTGGAGGGCATGAATCAGATCACATTGCAAAATATAGAAGAGTCTGGGTTGCTACAAGTGGCATCAATCCCCATCACATTATAGAGTGTGGAGCTTGTAATCGCTTGTATCAAGCATTACAATCCTACCACGAGAGAAATCAGATCAGTGGATGGGAGGGTTATTTGTAGTCTAAAGCCCAAGGATATAGAAAAGTGTTTTGATATTCCATCATGTCCTAACAGCAAGGTCATATCAGTGACGGAATGCAAGAAGGCATTCGAGGCAGCCAAGAGCAAATGTCAAGGGATAATGGCAGAAAAATGGTTGAAAGTGAAAGAGCAACTTGCCTAAGTTGGTTGGATGTGGAGAATACAAAGATGAGTATGCAGTGTTAATCACTCTACTCAATAGAATCACTGGACAGGAGGATGGCAATCAATTCCAGTCATGGATGTATTATGTGATTGCAAAAATCATTGGCAAGAGGGAACATTATGACTGGGCCGCTTTGATTAGTGACACGCTCCATCAACAGATTACCGGGTATCTAGAAGCCCATAGGTTTCACATGTGTTCTTACCTTGTATACCTGATTGCCTTCCAAGGCGATTTTAGGATATTAAACAATGTGGGAACCTTAGGTGTGCAGAAGGTTCATGAGCACTTTACACGTCTTGAGTTCACTCAAGCAAAGCGACACTTCAAAAGAATAAGTGATCACTTCATTATGCACACCATACGAGATCTAGACCATGAGATGCACGTACGCTTTTCACAAATAGCCAGAGTGGCAATGGCGGATTGGGCGGATTGGTTCATCCAATTCCCTACGTTCTCCTTCATACTTGTGTATGGCTACATTGGTCACCTAGCCATGATGCCACGGTACCCTTCAGATAGGGTAGTCTTCTTGGAATTCCTGAGGTAGTTGTCTGAGGTTCACGTTTACTTGCGCTTGAAGAATAAGGCAGTTGTAAACTTTCCCGTTGAAATGGGACTCTATAGATGCAGGTTCACAGCAGATGCTAAGATGATGAGCCAGGAAATGGTGAGGCTTAATCTCAAGTACCTCATTGAGAGGAGGTCCTATGATCCTAGAGGGCTCTATGCGGCGCATCTCGAGCAACACTCGTCACATAAATCTTCTATGGAAGATTATTGGGTCAATTGTCAAGACAAGTATGAAGTGCGAAGAAGGAACTATAGCAGGTTTAGGCTCCCGCAAATTGCTGATTTTATGTCAGCAGACATCGAGGGCTTATCTGACGATGATGGGGAAGTCATTCTTCCCTCATTGTTTGCAGATTCAGTTGATTCCCAACCACTCCCAAGAGTGGATTGGTATGCCAAGGACAACACGTCTATAGAGGAAAGGACGAGTAGAGTGGTTAGAAAGAGCCAACTCTATCTCGATAGCAAGAAATCAAGGAAGGTGGTACCTCACAGAACATAGCTGCCACAGGTTCAGTCTACACCACCTTCCACTTCAAGAAAGAAGCCTAGGCAGACGCAGTGGTGCAATCCTCCCCAAGGGATGAGGATGTCAAAGCCTACAAAGCCCAGAACACAGAGGACACATGTGGAGAAAGCCACACACAGTCCTAGAATAGCCATGGATATTGCTACCCCTGAGCAAGTAATAGAGATTGCTACCCCAGAACCAGCGAAAGTTGTTGCTGAGGAGCCCGTAGCAATAGTTGCTAAAGAGCCAGTAGCGGAAGCGGCAGAGCCAGTAGAAGAAGCAGTAGCAGAAACGTTGCCTGTTATAGAAACAGAACCACCTACATCACCACCATCACAGCGGTCGCAAGTTCTCATTGACTTGGACTCGCGACCGATAGACGTCACTCCAGCGCAGTCTCACACTTCAGGCATTCAAGGGACCCACATTCCTCATTCTAGTGAAGCTAGCCGAGATTCTATCTGGCTTGAGGGTTTCCTAGGTAGGAAAACGGAAAGACCTTATGAACTTGACTTCACTGAATTCGACCATGTCCCACAAGACATACCGGCGAAGAAGTTGAAAAACAAAGTCCACATAGAGAGGAATGCAGGTTGTGAACTCATCATAGAGACTGCTGCCCCACCAGTAGAGAAAAGCATACTCGAGATACAAGTGGAAGACTACACATTGTCTAAACTTAACCTTGGGAAAACTTCACGACAGGTGGAGGCAGACCTTCTCGGGATAGCTTCGGTGAGCGCACAAGAAAGGATGGTCAAGGATGGGAAAGACAAAGCAACCTTAAAGGCTGAGAACCAGCAATTGAGATCATACATTTCCAGCTTGATGCATGGCACCCCGAACGTCTCAGCCTTACCAGCAGGATTGCTAGATCTCCCCGCAGAACAAAATCATCAATAACTGATAACATACGGCAAACACTTGAGAGATCAAGTGGAGGAGTTTGTTCTCAAAGGTAGATGTATACTAGAAAATCTATACCAATTACGGGATAGAGCACATGGACTTCGTGCAGAAATCCAGCAATCAGAACAAAAATGGCAGAAAAGAGGCTAGAAGACGAGAGCACAATTGCAGACTTGCAATTGGCATATCAATCAATCTACTCGAAGGAAAACAAGCAACATTTATTTGCTTGGAAAGAACAGCTGGCATACAAGGTGAAAGCCTATGACGCCCATTCAGTAGAATTGATTGATTATCGACGGGTGGTCGCCAATATTATCAACTTCGCAAGAACGTTAGTAATACCTTTCTCACAGCTAGAATATCAGCACGAGGGAGGAGAATACATCGAGATGGTCACTGTACAGAATTAGTTAAGAGATATCATCCGCAGTACCTTTCTTGATGATCCAGATGGTTGCAAGTTAGCCAAGGTGGTAGCTTTATCAACCCAGTTCGAAGAGGCAGCTGCTCAGTGTATAGACTTCGGATATCAACTCAGAACAGGTGAAGTAATGCTCAAACACCACGTCATCATTTTGTAGAGCATTAACTCCCCTGAGGCTGAAGAAATCAACGAATGGATAGAAACATTGTTGATTATGGGCGAGTTGTAGAAGCACCAAGGAAAGACGTCCTACACCCTCCAAGTGGCATTTATGATACTTGAGATTGACTTGATGCCCTTTCCAAGTCAACTCAAGATGACATTAAATGTAATTGGAGTTAACTTGATGCCCCTTTCCAAGTTAACTCCATATCCCTTAAATCATGCATTGTCAAATCCCACTGATTAAGGATGTCTAATCGGCTTCCATAATTTGTGGATCTCAAATCTCCATTAAAGATGTCTATTTTGGAGGGATACCTTGTATTAAAGTTTACCTTTAGTTTACTTTCAGTCAACTGAAGTAGTTTCCAGTTGACTCTTTGTTTATTTTCAGTCAACTGAAGTAGTTTTCAGTTGACTCTTTGTTTTGTTTTAGTCAACTGAAGTAGTTTTCTAGTTAACTGCTTGTTCCCCCTTTTTAGGAATAAATCTTGCTAATTGATTGGAAAGAACTCATTGTTAACTCAAGGGGATTTTGGGGTTGCCCACTGCTTTGAGTTCTATTAATAAAAGCCTTGGGCTCATTGTTTGTTTAACCTTTACTTGCTATGCAAAATTGTTGCGCCATTGTTTCCAACAGCTTTGAAAGCAAATATTTGTTCACTCTTGGATGAGAGTTTATTGGTTGATCATAATTGTGCATGATTTTGTGCCTTTGTTGTCCCAATCTTTGTAATTAATTGATGAAGCTTGAAGAAGAAAATTAGAAGGTGCTTGCATTTTGATCTACATATTTGAGTTCTTTCTACGTTTTGTATCTAACAGCTTGTTTCATTTCCCTCCTCGGATAGGGGTTCCTCCTCCTTGGATATCTGTTATTAACAGTTGTTTTTTGTTGTTGTTTAATGGATTGTCCTTCAACCTATACTTCGGATAGGGGTTCCTCCTCCTTAGCAAGTTTGTCGGCCAAGACATCGTAATTTGTTGCTTCTTGTAAGTCGTTTCCTAGCCCATACCTCCTATAGGGGTTCCTCCTGCTTGGCAGGTCTCAGATCCAACTTACCGTGAAGAGCGTTTGCTTGTATCTAACCTTATCCCGACATATGTCCGAGAGTTCAGAACATCGGCCATATTCTAAGGAGACGATGGATTCAAGTGATCCAACCAATCCATTCCCACTCCTATACCCTCATGCTCTGTTTACCTTGAGGATATTGGATAGATTAAAACTAGAACAGTCGTATCTAAGATCTGCAGAAACCAGAGAAAAAGCTTGGTTGCGGCGCATTGTGTTTGTGCACCCTTGTGTCCTACCGCTGAGTACAAAAAGATAGGAACCTTAGTTTACCATTCCCTTCCTTACGCATTGCATTCAGCAGAGAGGGACTTCTCCTCTTTAAATAACGAAGAAGTGTTGCTAATAGCTGAACGTTTACAATCAACACTCCATAGGTGCTAATTTAAACGCCAACAAGTTTGTAATGTCTTGTGTTAAGCATTACAATTCTGCTACTCACGAAATATAGTCAGTAGATGGACGGGTGATGTGCAGTCTCAAACCCTTGGATATTGAGAGATGTTTGGGTATTCCTCAACATCCGAACAATTTAGTCATTGCCATGGACCAGTGTGAGAGAGTATTCAATGCTGATATGGACAAGTGTCAGAGTAAGATGGCAAAAAGATGGTTGAAACAGAAGAAGAACAAGTTGTCGAGCAATGTGGGTCGTGGTGAATACAAGGATGAGTATGCGATTTTGATCACACTTCTCAATCGTGTCTTAGGTCTTGCAGATGCAAACAAATTCTAGACCTGGATGTATTATATCATTGGTCAAATCATCTTCAGGTGAGAGCATTATGACTGGGCATCCTTCATCAGCGACGTTCTCCACGAGCAAATCACCGGTTTTCTAGTTGCCCACCAGTTTCATATGTGTTCTTATCTCGTATACTTGATCGCTTATCAGGGTCAGTTTAGAGGATTGAACACAGTGGGCATACTCAGTGTATAGAAAGTCTACCATTACTATGACCAGCTTGAGTTCACAAAGGTTGAACGACATTTCAAGCATGTGCATGAGGCTTTGTTGACATACACAGTGAGGAACCTAGACCGGGAGTTGCATGTTCGTATCTCAGCGGCTGCCAGGGCAGCGATGGTAGATTGGGTGGACTGGTTTATTGAGTTCCCTACATACACCTACATCCGCGTCTATGGATACACAAGAAATCCAACCATGCTTCCACACTATCCTTCAGATAGGACAGTCTTCATAGAGCTCCTAAGGCAATTGTACGATGTTCATCTATGTTTGCGTCACAAGTGTAAACCAACTGCCAACTTTCCAATGCAATTCAAAATCTATTGGTGCAGGACTGCAGTTGATGCTAACTGTTGTACCCAAACCAAGTTTTTTGCTTCATCAAGGCATTTTGCATAAAAGAGTCTAAATTTTGCTAAAATGATGTAAAATATAGTTTTGGGCAATATCAAGCATGGAGTTTTTGTCAATAGTTTGTCAGTCAAAGTCAGTTATATTGATCAAAACCTGAAGCAGAGACTCAGAATGGAGCTTTTCACGATGGAGGGACATCTCACGACACCATTTCACGTTGCACACGGTCATTTCAGTGACCGAGACAGAGTTTTTAGTGGTTAAATTATGAAGATTTCTCAGGAAAAAGCACAAAAGCGCAACTATAGCCCAGGGGCGCCCAACTTTTTGAAGGTTAAGATCTTTCTGAAAGTGTTCAAGCATCCAGTCAATCTCTTCAGAATTGGTCTGGCTATCCGATAAGCTATCCAGCGAAGCTTTCCGAGACCCACAGCTCCGGCAAACAGCGTCAGAAGTTGAAATCCCTAAAGTTCCAGATATGAGAATTTTGTCTTTTTCAAGCAAAAGCGCACCTCTAGCCTGAGGGCGCCCATCTTAAGGAGGGGGTAAATCTTGGCATTTCTGATAGCTGATACAGTCAATTTGTTCACAATTAGTCTGCTCATCCAACGAGATATCAAACGCAGTCATCCGAGTTTCAGAACTCCGGCAGTAGTCGTCTGAAGATCAGCTTATAATGGAGTTTTCACGTTTCTGAGCTTCTCCGTTGATTCCCAGTGCAAGTACAGCCCAGGGGCGCTGGTTTAAAGGACCCTTCAGATGCCAAAATCTGCAGACGAAGTCTTCCTAACATCAGTACTACTCTAGCCTAGCTCCGCAATGCATCATCCTGCTTGTCGATTAGACGTTTCAGGTGATCGTGCGGAAGTTCTACTAAGCACGTAATTTCACGGGCAGACCAACAAACAATTTGCAGTGTATTTCCATAGTCCAGAGGCGCCTAGCCTTTAGGCCTGTCAGATGAGTTCGTTCGCATTCGAAGTCTTCACGACTTTTGAGCATAATCATTTTATCTATCCAACGAGCCTAGCCTTCAGCCTTCGGGATTTGGCAGTCGCTCGTACGTGCGAGGTCTTTGGTGCAATGCTGAAAAGTGAGGATATCCGGAAAATGGCCAAGTTTGGAACGGTAATTTTAAATAAAATACGCACTGGAGTTTTTGAGGTCTTAAAAGCAGTTTTCTTGCTTCATCACCTCCAGAGACTTCTCTTGTGGGTCCTTCTGGCTGTCCGTTAAAACAGATAGTGCCTGAATCGGGTCATCCCAGCTCCAACTATCAGAGATCAAAGTAGGGTACTTGGGTGAAAGTTCAATTTTCGTCGAAATGACCGCAGTGCAACTAAGAGCCAGGGGCGCTTTTACTTTTGAGGCCCTTAATGAACTTTTCAGAGGTCATGTGTACAGTCGTTGGATGCAGAATGTCTCCAGGCATGCAGTGAGCTTTATTTCTTGTCAGTAGGGTTCACCATTCGCCGTCAGCAGCCGTTTGAAGTGTCAGATGGCAGTTTAGGAAAATGGCCAAGTCTGGAACCCGTAAATGAATTTAATTAGAGGCGCCTAATTTTTCAAGGTGTTAAACAATGGATTTTGCAGTTGTGTCTCCCAGCAGACATTTCTTCCTTGTTCAGTAGGCTTTCCGATGAATTTTCCAGATCAGTCTCAGCATCTCTCAGTCATTCAGAAATCAGTGTCGAAGATGGTCAGTTGTTACTATGCAGTCAGCTATAAAATAGGGAGTTAATAAAAAGTGAAGTATCTTGAGCAAATGAACGCCTATGAGCTCAAGAGATGACTTTTCGGAATCAGTGAAGCCCGACGGTGAATCCTAAGACTTCAACAAAATTGTCAACTGAAGTTCAGGATATTTGCAATTTTAGCATAAGATGGCGATTTTCTATTTTTGGCACCTTTTGCTATTTTGCATGATAATAAATATTTTATTATATTTATTCAAATTCGAACTTCCAGTCAGTGGCAGTGGAATTGAAAGGCAACCAATTAGAGATCTTCTATTCTTGTCAGGGTTTTGAATTCTTGCAGTTACCAATTGGTGCGAATTTCTTCTTATTTAAACATGGCGCCATCTTCATTGTTATTCACAGAGCTTTCAAAAGAAATTCGTATTTCTCAAGAGAAATTCAATCTTAGGAGAAATTCGTATTTTTCAAAGTAAATTCCTATCTTCAAAGGGAAATCGAATTTTATTAATTTTCAAAGCAAACTTCAAAGCAATTCGTATTTCTTCAAGAAGGAATAGGGGCGTGCATCTTCAAGGGAAATTCATAAGTTTCAAAGTTTGAAAGGCGTTTTCCTCAAGAAATTCGCAATCCTTCAATATTCAAAGGCGAATTTCATATCAAAGGGGCGAATTCTCAAAACTCATAGGAATTCATATTTTCTCAAGGCAAAGGCAAATTCGTGGTTTTCTTCACAAAGGCGCAAAATTCAAAGGAAGTTTGTGGTTTTATCAATTTTCAAAGGCGCAACTTCAATATCAATTCGCAATCCTTCAGAGGTCAAAGGCGGATTCTCAAATTTCATTGCAATTCGTATTTTCTTCAAAAGGAAATTCGAAATTCTCCAGAACAAAGGCGCAAATTTCAAGAGGAAAATTCGTGATTTTCAAATAAAGGCGAATTCTTCCAGTTCAAAGGCAAAATCTACATCAATTTCCAGAGGCGATTTTTCCTAACATATCTTTTTGTAGATCAAAGTTCACAATTGTCAGTAATCTAAAGAAATCTTGGGCGATTTTCACAGAAGAAGAAGCATCATAAAAACGTCTTTTTCATCCTTGAATCTCAGAGTTCTCTCAAAATACAATTTGCATGTTCCTGAAATTGGCGAATTCTACAAGTCTCAATATCTGGATCATTCTCATATAATTTCCTCGAGTTAAATTTGTACGTTTGATTTTTCATGAATTTTTAACTTTAGAACGTTCGTTCTTGAGTTACTAATTTTCTCAAGTGAAAAGTCTTTGTATGATCGAGTAGAAGTTGAATTTTCGCATATCTGACGTTCTAGGTTGTCTTAGAATCCTTTTCTGGACAAAACCCATATCTCGGATTTTTCGCTGAAAATAATTCTTCGAAAGGCTATTTTTAACTCTCGCAAGCTATTTTTAGCTTCCAGAAATCTTGTCAGAACATAGTCAAGTTCACAATCAACAGGCTAATTTTTCAGAATGCAGTTCACTCAGCTCGAATACAGGACCAAAACAGTCCTTACTCATGATTTTCTCAGGTTGGTGGAGACAGACCTTCACAAAGTATTGCCAGAGGCAGTGCTAGATCCGGTCAAGATCAGAAGTTCAATCATTCAGAATATTGAGCAATCTGGTTTACTAGAGGCCGCTTCCATACCTATCTCCGTTCATTGTGTTGAATTCGTGATGTCTTGCATTAAGCATTACAATTCTACTACTCGTGAGATAGTGTCTGTTGACGGACGGGTCATTTGCAATCTGAAACCTTTGGACATCGAAAGGAGTTTTGGCATTCCTCAACACCAGAACAGTCTAGTCGTTTCTATGGAGCAGTGTGCGCAGGCATTTGATGCTGATGTGGAAAAATGTCAGAAGAAGATGGCAGAAAGATGGTTAAAACAAGTGAAGAATAGATTGCCAAACAATGTGGGTCGTGGTGAATACAAGGATGAGTACGCGATTCTAATCACACTCCTGAATCGTGTCTCAGGTCAAGCACATGCGAATGTTTTCCAGCCTTGGATGTGTTACATTATTGGTCGCATCATTTCTGGCAGGAACATTATGACTGAGCATCCTTCATCAGCGATATTCGCCACAGGCAAATCACCGGTTTCATGGTTGCTCATGAGTTTCATATGTGTTCGTATCTCGTGTACTTGATCGCTTATCAGGGTCAGTTCCGAGGACTAAACACCGTGGGCATTCTCAGTGTTCAGAAAGTCTATCAGTATTATGATCAGCTTGAGTTCACCAGAGCTGAACGTCATTTCAAGCGTGTTCACGAGGCTTTTCTGACTTATACAGTGAGAAACTTGGACCGGGAGTTGCACATTCGTATCTCGGCAGTTGCTAGGGCAGCGATGGATGGATGGGCGGATTGGTTTATTTAGTTCCCAACATTCACCTACATCTGAGTGTACGGCTTTACAGGAAATCCAACTATGCTTCCACGTTATCCTTCGGATAAGACAATCTTTTAGGAGTTCCTGAGATAGATGCATGATGTTTATCGTCTTCTACGCCGCAGGCACAGACCATCTCTCAACTTTCCTTTTCATGTTGGAATGTATTGGTGCAAGTCGGCAATTGATGCTAAGATCGCAGGACAAGAACTTGAGAAATATCATCTTAAGTATCTTGTCGAAGCACGTGCCTATGATCTTTCAGGTCATTATACAGCTCGCCTTGCTGGAGGCACATATCACGAACCTTCTATGGAGGATTACTGGGAAAATTGTGCAGATGACTTCGAGGTTCGCAGACGTAGTTACGGCCGCTTCTCTCTCTCACAGATTTATGTTTTCTTATCAGAAGATGTGGGAGGTTTATCAGATGACGAGGGAGAAGTTCTTCCTCAGTTTTTCAGAGAATAGGTTGATACACAACCGTTGCCAGCAGTTGATTGGTACGCCAAGGAATACGCAACGGTCAAAGAGAGGTCAAGTAGAGTTATTCAGAACAGTATACTTTACCTCGACAGGAAGAAGACAAGGAGGGTAAGTGTTCCCAGAGTAGAGCCGCCAGTAGTGGTGAATCCTTCGCTACCTTCCT
The DNA here is from genome assembly GCA_007258455.2 of Sequoia sempervirens. NCBI lineage: Eukaryota > Viridiplantae > Streptophyta > Pinopsida > Cupressales > Cupressaceae > Sequoia > Sequoia sempervirens. The sequence continues at coordinate 860,436 of VDFB02000008.1, read as the reverse complement.
CGTCAAAACCTAAACAAAAGAAGAGGAGTAATCCTCCTAAGAAAGTACAAGCGCCAAACAATTCAAAGGGTAAGGCACTTGCCATTGTTACACACACAGAGCCTAACAGACACCCTATCACAGAGCCAGTTCAGAGGCCAGTTTAGAGCCCGCCAGTACCTGAGGTTCAGCCTCAAGTTCTTACATCAGTTCCAGAGCCGTCACCAGTCCCAATTCACATCGAATTGGATTTAGACTCTCCACCTCGCAGTGGGTCTTCTACACACTCACTCTCATCAGTACCTCCTGTTGCTAGTACCGACCCTTCTAGTAGCATTAGCCAAGATCAATCTTGGATCGAAGCTCAGCTAGGAAGGAAGAGGAGGCAGCCATCCTATGTTCTCAATCATTCTGATTTTGACAACATTTACCAGGATGCACCAGACAAGAGAGTTAAGAACATGGTTCATGTAGAGAGAAACACTGATATGGAGATTGTCATTGAGACTGCCGTACCTCCACAGGGAAAGAACTTGGCTGAATTGGAATCTCAGGATTTCGAGGTTATCACAGTTAACCTTGGTCATAGCACACGTCAGACTCAGGTTGATCTTCTACAAGTTGCTACAGACAGTGCCAAGGATAGAATACTAAAGGACGGAGAGGATAAGACAACCCTCAAGGCTGAAATCAGACAGCTTCGTCAGTATATTTCTAGCCTTGTACATAGACCCAATGCCATTAACACACTCCCGCCGATGCTTGAGCCTCCAGCAGAGCAAAGTCAACTCAATCACTTGGTTGCATATGGCAAGCGTTTGGATGAGTGGGAGGAGGAGTTCGTTGCTAGAGGTCGTGCTATGTTTACAGAGTTATATTAGTTGCGGTACAATGCACGAGAGCTCCGTATCCGTCTTTAGGATGAGGAACGGGATATGGCTATTAACAAACCCCGGGACGGGATTATGATTGCTCACCTGAGTGTGGCGTATGATGCAGTCACAGATGCAGAGGACAGAGAGGCTATCTACTCTTGGAAAACACAGTTGGTTTTCAAGGTAAAGATAGAGGACAGTTTGGCATCAGAGTTGGCTGAGAGTAGAGAGCACGTCACTAGTGCACTCCGGTTTGTGAGGACTCTAGTATCTCGCTTGCCGTGCCGCTATCAGATCGAGGGTGGTGCCTATGTTGAGCTTACCGATGTTCAGTCAGAGCTCCAGGCACTCATTCATACCATTTGCAGTGGGGAGACAGTTGGCTGTAAGATTACTCAGCTTACAGTGATGTCAGCATTGTTCGATGAGGCAACGAGGAGTAGGGGCGAACTTCAGTCTCAGATCACAGCTGGTGAGGATATGCTGCATCGACATAGTATTCTTCGTCAGAGTCTCATAACTCCAGATAGTGATACAGTTAACAATCTCATTGAGGGATTGGTTGCTCGAGATCACACCTAGTAGACTTCAGTTCCCACCTCTCAGGATAGACGTTATACACAGGAGTTAACTTGGCGTTACCCTTTCAAGTTAACTGGCTGTCTCACCTCATGCATATCTATTCTGAGATCAGATTTACACACTTGGAGTTTCTTTTAGGGTTTTTTAACTGATGGTAGTCTTCCAGTTAACATGCTTTCAATAAGGACGTGCATGCTTGCACAATTGTCCATTTTAGATTAGATATTTCGGTGATGGTAGCTTTCCAGATGTATTGGGTTTGGCAGCAGCATGCATTGCTAGATGAGTCAAGGTGATTTTAGCTTTGATGGATTTTGCTTTTGCCATAGGTTTAAGATTAATTATTAATTGTTATGCCACATAGGGTTTCAAGAGATTGTAATGGTGGATTCTTTCCATGGTTTAGATAAATCTGTTTTGAACATCTTTACCATTGTGATCAATTGTTATGCCACATAGGGTTTCAAGAGATTGTGATGATAAATCTGTTTTGTGTATCTTTATCATTGTGATCAATCGTTATGCCACATAGGCTTTCGAGAAATTACGGTGATAAATCTGTTTTGTGAATCTTTATCATTATAATCAAGGGTTATGCCACATAGGGTTTCGTGAGATTGTGATGATAAATCTGTTTTGTGAAGTCTTTACTATTTTGATCAAGTGTTATGCCACATAGGGTTTCATAAGATTGTCATGGTAAATTCTTAAATCTGTTTTGTGCCCAATAAACTTATTCAGGTTGAGATAATAGTCGCGCCACCTTGCCTTCAAGTAGAGAATCTGAATTCGTTTATCGTCAGATAGTCAAACTTTGCTCCGTTTCCTCATGCTCTATTTTCCTGAGGAGATTGGATAGATTAAGTTTAGTTGTAGTTAGTGGATCTGTAAAACCAGAAAATACTCAGCTGCAACGTATAAGTTCTTTCAAGAAAGCCTTGTGCCTCTACAGCTGAAACAAAAAGACAGGACATAGTTTAGCTTATTTCCCTTTGCAAGTATTTTTGTCAAAGCACAACGAGGGAGCTTCCCCTCCTAATTTGAAGAGCACTCATTGCGTAGTGTACATAGGCTGTTCATAACAACTTTTACTCCAGAGGTGTTAGTTGTTACGCCAACACTAACGCTGCAGGACAGGAGTTAGAAAAGTTTCATCTCAAGTACCTTGTCGATGCACGCACATATGATCCTTGGGGTCATTATTCAACACGTCCTAGGGGTCACCATTACCATAAGCCTACAATGGAGGATTATTGGGTGAACTACGAGGATGACTTTGAGGTGCGTAGACGTAGCTACAAGTTCTCTCTCTCACAGATTTCTATCTTCTTGGTAGAAGATGTGGTAGGTTTGTCAAATGATGAGGGAGATACACTTCCTCAATTTTTCAAAGAGCAGGTTGATACACAACCACTCCCGACTATTGATTGGTTCGCCAAAGAATACTCATCAGTGAAGGAGAGGTTGAGTAGAGTTATTCAGAACAACATACTCTACCTTGAAAGCAAGAAGACCAGGAGGGTAGTCATACCTAGAACAGAGCCGCCACCGGTGGATGCTTCACTACCATCTTCGTTGAAACCTAAACAAAAGAAAAGGAGTAACCCTTCTAAGAAGAATCAAGTCCCTAACAGTTCATAAGGGAAGGAACTTGCCACTGAAACACACATGGAGCCAGTTAGAGTGCCAGTTCAGAGTTTTCCAGAGCCCGAGGTTCAGCCTCGCATGCCATCACCGACACCAAAGCAGTCTCCGATTCCAATTCAAAAGACTTGGAAGAGGTGTGAGATTAAAAATCATCATTCATATCAGCTACCTAATAAGTTTGCATCAACCATTAGCTTAGCCAAGCCTTGGCTTCTAACTAGATTAGTTGTTTGTATTTCCACTACTCTTGGATTTTGTTGATCCACATGCATCTTTTGCCAATAGCCTCATGTTGAGTAAATATATCCTTTACAATTTTGTGGCATGTATGCAACAATCTTTGTACCAACTAGAGAGGACATGAAGTTCTTAATAGTCTTAACTCTTGCACAAGTGAGTTTCTCCATGATGGAATACTTTGACTTAACACATCAACATTTTTTAAAAGTAAAACAGCAGATGTGTAAAAAGATGCAAAGGAGAAATTGAGAAGACATAGAATAGTCATGACTCATTAGAACCAGTGCTTGTTTGAGTGTCTCCTTAATCTCCATGAAAGAATCATTTGACTATTTATTCCAATTGATCGGCTCTCCCTTCTTAAGCATTGTAGTGATAGCTTTCATTTTCTCTACAAAGTTAGGGATAAACCTCCTAACAAAGTTAACCTGTCCAAAGGACTACAGTCCCTTGACTGTCTTGGGCTGAGAGATGAGGTCTATCACTCTTACTCTTTTAGGGTCAATCCTGACCCCTCCTTGGATACTATATGCCCAAGATGTTTGACTTCCTCTACATTGGATACACAGTTTTTCAGGATTTTAATTACTTTTTGGAGGTCGAGCTTTTGAAGAGAGTATTTAATAGCTAAAAGACAAATCGAACTCATATGTTGATGATTATTCTAATTTGTCTTTTCTCTGGGAACATTGGGATTTGTGCAAAACCAAGGGTTTCTACCAGGTTTCAGCTATTTCAGGATTTGGAGAACGATACCTCTTCAGAGTCAAGCTTTCTGAAGTTGTGAAAGATCAGCTAAAGATTGCTCAACAGGTTGGCTTCACACAGAAGTCGAATTTGTGCTTATTGTGGAGTTTTGCTTTGGGGTTTGAATCGATTTTCATCATAAGGGATATATTTTGTTGTGGCTGCTCAAACCTTTCATCTGGCACACTTTTCAAGGGATGTACAGTTGCATTAATTGCTGCTTTCAGGCTGTACTTCTACAGCAACAAGGACATCTTTCATCTCAAGAGCCAAACACATTGCTTTTTGGTCTCCAACCTTCATCATTGGTGACGCCTAGGCTGGGAGAGTCTAGTCAAAGCAAATTCAAGTGGGAGAAATCATTTTTCAAGACAGGCCGTACAAATTAAGGGTTTCCCAGGCGGCTGCAAATAAAAAACCAGGTTCTTTAATAATGTTTTTAGCTTCCTTTTCGTATGCATGTTAGATTTTTGCCATTGTAATCATTCATCAATAAGAAAAGAGATATTTGAAGCTCTATAGGCGTAGTTTTGCTTCTGTATCATTTATTTTATTCAAAATTTCATTACCTAGCATTATTTAGAAAACACAAAAATTCATATTTGCAAAAAATACAAAACCAGGAAAACATCAAAAAAACAATCTGCATTCTTCATCGTTAGTTTGGGGTTGAGAGACACCAGGGCTCTTACATGGCAGATTGGCCAGTACCAGGTGTTGAAAGCTAAGCTTCAAAAGCTTCAACGATGCAACCATGGCAAAAAAGGATTAAAAAGATGCCGTTTGATGGAGGAGATTCTTGAAACTGAAAAAGGCCAAAATTTCGCTAACTCTAGAGAACCACGCCTTGCTATCAGGGAAGAAATGCAGTCAAAGATGAAAATGGCGCCCTTGTTGAAGAAAGGCGCCCTTGAATGAGATGATGTAGATGTTAGTTCCTGAGGAAAGTGGTCTTCGTGAGATTCTCCAGCTTCAATCCAGCTTCACAACAAACCTGTCAGCCAGCCTATGAGACATATCAAATAACATCAATGATTGATAGTCAGAGCATGTAAATTGAAGGATAAATTAGTGAGCTTCAAGGTAAAAGTGCCATGTTGGCTTGGGGCGCCCTTCTTTTTGAGACACTTGATGAAAGAATCAACAACTGCTTTATGTAAGACATTTGTTCGACTCCCTCTTAGCCTCTCGATCAATTCGACGACACATTCACAGGACTTGTCAAACACTTGAAGGCTGAGATCAAGCAAAAAACACCAGAGATGGAGGCTGATTGAAGAACATTGAAAATGGCTAAGTACCAAGGGAAAAGTGCCCCTATTGAAGAAAGGTGCCCAGTCTTTTGGGCATTCAGATGCAGTCTATTTGCTCGGTGACCTCTAGGATGACCTTCTTCACTTTGATCGATCTCGACAATGAAACCGTCAGCTAAGGCAACGGACAACTCAATCATCTGATGACGGAGATCAAACTAAGGAAATCCACAACATGAATATAATCAGTCAACAAGTCAAAAGCGTCCCTACTAGAGAAAGGCGCCCTTGGACTTGGAGGACTTAAATAGATCTTCAAGAGCTGAGATACTAGTCATCCTTTCCAAGATTGAATTGGTCATCCAACGAATCGTCAAGCAAAGTCATCAGACTCATCAGTCAACGATGATATCAGATCGAAGCACGGAGGGTCTAAAATGATGAAAACAAAGAACAGTCATGAAAATTGACTAAGTCAAGGCTAAAAGCGCCCCTACTGGAGAAAGGCGCCCTTTTAATGTGGAGCCTCAAACTCAGGTTTTTGGCTTGATTGCTCCGAGGCATACCTCTTCAGGATGGTTCTATCTCAACAACAAAACCGTTAGCAGCTGCCAGAGATCAACTGAACGACCAGGAGCAAAGATCAAACAGAGGTAGTTCAACTTGGAAAATAGTGAAAAAAGTGTTCAAACTCAAAATGGATGCCTTAAATGGTCAAGGCAAGATTCGTTGACTTGAGTTAGGATATTTTGGAGGCAAAAGTGGTCAAATCATCCCACAATCAGTGGAAACCAACTTTTAGAACTCCAGATCAGGCTAAATCAGGCGTAAGACATGAGTTGGCACCCAAACTTCAAGGATTCAGGCTTGAATCATTATATATCAAATCTAGGCATCTCTTTTTCATTATTTATTTTGCAGGTTGAAGATCAAAACAACCATTTGCTCTCAAGGACGCCTTTTCAAGATTTGACAAGGGTTTTGGATCGTTCTTCGTTTTTCTTGGAGATCAGTGGCGCAAAGAGTTTTATTTCTCAAAGGTTGAATCCAGAGGTAGATTTTCTCAAGGAGGCACCTAATAACTTCCAATCTACCTCTTGTCTACTTCCTCTTTTCTTGTCTTAGGTTTTCTTGCATGTCACAGAAAACAACAGGCTACCACAGATCTAACCAACTGGGTATGATCAGGATAATTTTCCAGTAAAACCCATTTCGTCAAATTTTCCAAGAATAGCAAACTTGCTGCCCCTATTTTTAGGGATTTTTCTGGAAAAGTCTTAGAATAAAAAATCTAAGGAATTGGGTTTGTTCAGCATTGAAGCACGAACAAAACCCATGTGCCAGATTTTTCTCGGAAAAATACTTCTCAGCAGGTGCTATTTTTAGGGGTTTTCGAAAATTGTCAAAATAGGGTCGGGTGCACAGTCAATCTTTAATTCTTTCAGGATGCAGTACTCCTAGGTGCAATACAAGACCAAGATGGCCTTGTACCATGATTTTATGAAAACGACTGACACAGACTTACATCAGAAAAACCAAATGGTTGATTCAGAAAATTTGGAGGGCATGAATCAAATCACGCTACAGAATATAGAAGAATCTAGGTTGTTTCAGGCTGCGTCCATCCCCATCACATTACAGAGTGTGGAGCTTGTAACTGCTTGCATTAAGCATTACAATCCTACCACGACAAAAATCCGATCAGTGGATGGGAGGGTAATCTGCAGTTTGAAACCAAAGGACATTGAAAAATGTTTTGATATTCCACCATGCCCTACCAACGTGGTCATATCGGTGAAAGAATGTGAAAAGGCATTCAAAGCATTAAAGGACAAATGTTTGCAGAAAATGACAGAACAATGGTTAAAGGTGAAAAAGGCCAGCTTGCTCAAATTGGTTGGACGAGGAGAATTTAGAGACGAGTATGTAGCGTTGATCACTCTACTTAGTAGGATCACTGGATAGGAAGAGGGCAATTAGTTTCAGTCGTGGATGTACTATGTCATTGCCAAGATTATCAGCAAAAGAGAACATTACGACTGGGCCACCCTGATCAGTGACACACTCCACAGACAAATTACTAAGTTTCTAGAGGCTCATAGGTTCCACATGTGTTCCTACCTTGTGTACCTAATTGCCTTCCAAGGCGAGTTTAGGACACTGAACAATGTGGGAACCTTAGGTGTGAAGAAGGTCCATGAACACATTTCACGTCTTGAGTTTACTCAGGCAGAACGACAGTTCAAAAGGATAAGTGACCTTTTCATTATGCACACTGTACGAGACCTCGACCATGAGATGCACGTTCGTATATCACCAGTAGCCAAGGAGGCAATGGTGGACTGGGCGAATTGGTTTATCCAATTCCCCACCTTCACCTACATACACGTGTGTTGGCTAACAACTAACACCTCTGGAGTAAGAGTTGGTACGGACAGCTATGCACACTACGCAATGAGTGCTCTTCAAATTAGGAGGGGAAGCTCCCTCGTTGTGCTTGACAAAAGTACTTGCAAATGGAAATAAACTAAACTAAATCCTGTCTTTTTGTTTCAGCTATAGAGGTACAAGGCTTTCTCGAAAACTAATACGTTGCAGCTGAGTTTTTCGGGTTTTGCAGATCTACTAACTACAACTAAACTTAATAACTTAAATTCTATCCAGTTTCCTCAACAAAACAGAGCATGAGAAAACGGAGCAAGGATTTGACTATCAGACGATAAACTAGTTCAGATTCTCTACTTGAAGGCAAGGTGGCGCAACTATTATCTCAATCTGAATAAGTTTATTAGGCACAAACAGCTTTAAGAATTTACCATGACAATCTTATGAAACCCTATGTGGCATAACACTTGATTATAATAGTAAAGACTTCACAAAACAGATTTATCGTCACAATCTTATGAAACCCTATGTGGCATAACACTTGATCATAACGGTAAAAGTTCACAAAACAGATTTATCATCACAATTGCATGAAACCCTATGTGGCATAACAATTAATCATAATGATAAAGATGCACAAAACAGATTTATCTAAACTATGGAAAGAATTTGCTATCACAATCGCATGAAACCCTATGTGGCATAACAATTAATTGTAATAGCAAAGACGCATGAACAAATACCAAAAGAGCAATATTGAGGGCAAGGTAGGCGCAGCATATATTTCTCTCTCAAGCAAAAGTTATTTACAAATGAGCAAAAGCTCTTATTTATATACATCAAGGTGTAGGGAACCCTAAAATCACCTTGAGTCATCTACCTTGCAATGCATGCAAGATTTGCTGCCAAACCCTAATGAAGTAAACTATACAGTTAACTGGAAAACTACCATCAGTTAACCGATACATTTAACCTAAATGGACAATGTGCAAACATGCACGTCCTTATTTAAAGCAAAGTTAACTGGACACTACCCTCAGTTAACTGGAAACCCTAACCCTAACTCCTGTGATGATAATTCCAAGGACGAGATAAGCATGTGTTAAGTCAGCAAGTAAACTCAAGACTGAAAGTCGAGTTAACTGCTGCTCATGACTCAGTCCTCGAAATTAACTGCAGGTTCCAACTGGCAGATCACTCCATGTCATCTCATTCTAACACTTCGACCAAGAACTCATCAATCTCTGTGTCATCTGGCACTTTGATGCTGTTCAAAACAACAGTCTGTTTCTTCAGTTCTCTGCCACTTTCCCTGATCGTATGCATGCCATCTTTACACTCTTCAGTCGCCTTTCTGAGACTAGCTGCAATCACTGAAATATTCTCTAACTTAGGCGCCATTGGCTCACCTTCAAGGCTGTCACAAATCAGCTTCTCGAACTCAGCTTGCACTTTGTCCAACTCAACATACGTGCCATCTTCAAGAAGATAATGACACGGAATCTGAACAACGAAACCGCTGACAAGTGCAAGTACTCCAACCACATCATCCTTGAGTGAAAAGAACTTGGCAGAGATCTTCTCACACATTTCCATTTTGAGAAGGTGCTGCTCTTTCCAAGTAAAAACTTTCTCCTGATCCTCGTGAGTCTCCAAGGCATCGTATGCAACTGACAACTGGGACACTAGAACACGATCCTTTGCCAAACTCTCTGCAACCGCAACCTCAAGCAATTGAATACCCTGATGGAGTTTATGTGCATCACTCCTCAACTGATACAAATCTGCAAGAAGACGCCTACCAGCAACAACTAAACTTTGAATCCAATTGTCCAAAAGTCTGCCATGACTGACTAACTGATCCAGTCTTCGTTGTTCTGCAGGTGTACTCTGAGGAAGAACAGATGCTCTACTCGGATTTCTGTGAACAAGATCAGAAATGTATTGGCGAAGTTGACTATTTTCAGCCTTGAGTAAGGCCTTATCTTCTCCATCCTTCGTGATTCGCTCTTCAAGATTATTAGTGACGATCTTAAGAAGAGTCACATCTGTCTCTCGAGTGGTCCTGCCAAGATTAGCCTTAGTAAAAGTGAAATCACCAACTTTGACTTCATCTAAGCTTTTACCCTCTGGAGGAACGGCAACTTCGACAACAATCTCTGATTCTGGAGTCTTCTCGATATGCACCTGTTTCTTGATCTTCTTATTCGACCTTCTCTGATAAGGTTCACCAAACTCAGATAAATCAAGGATGTATGAAGGTTCTCGCCTCTGTCTTCCCAAAGACTTCTCGAGCCAACATGATTGAACAATATTTTTAATTCGAGGAGAGATTGTCCCTGATGTATCAACCTGCGGTGGTTCAGGTGTCTCTGATCCAGCTTGAATTGGTGTCTCAGGCTCAGAATCTATGTCAATAGGTTGCATGTGAGGTGGACTAGGAGGTTCAACGTGAGGTTCAGCCTGAATAACTGTCTCTACTGGAATCTCAGGAACATTCTCAACTTGTTTCTGCTTCCTCTTACCAGTAGCTCTCTTTCCCGTGTTTCCACTGAGTTTAACCCCTTCAGGAGTTATTATAATGGCCTTGACTCGAGGTCTTGCCCTAGAAGTAGAAGGCAATGAAGAGAAACCCTTTGGCGGCTCTGCTACAGGAACTGACTTCCGCTTCCACTTGCTTTCCAAGAACAACCTGCTAGTCTTGATAACTGACCTGGAAACCTCTTCGATAGAAGTATTCTCCTTAGCATACCAATCAGGTGAGCGAAGTGGCTGCCGAGCAACTTGATCTTTGACATATGAATTGAGAAGAACTTCTCCATCATCATCTGATAGACCATCAACATCTTCTGATAAGTAATCAGAGAGCTGACCGATAGTGAGTCTACAATAGTGACGACGACGAACCTCAAATTCATCTTCACAATTAGCCCAGAAATCTTCAAGTGCTGGCTCATGTGCAATCCCTCGCTCCAACCTGTCTACATAATGACCCAGAGGATCATAGGAACGCCTCTCGGTATGAGTTTTGAACTTGAACCTCTCTATCTCAATAGACATAAGTCTGGCATCTGTCGCCGCATTGCAAGTGAAAATTCCCAATGTGAATGGAAAATTAGCCGCAGTCTTATGACGATTACGAAGAAAGAAATGAACATGTTGCATCTGCCTGAGAAACTCCATGAAGATGATCTTGTCTGACGGATACCTTGGCAACATCAGGGGCTCTCCCATATATCCATAAACTCGGATGTATGTGAAAGTAGGGAACTGGATAAACCAATCCGCCCAAGTCTCCATCGCTGATTTGGCCTCGGCAAAAATACGAATGTGCATCTCGTTGTCAAGATCTCTAACGGTTCTCATAGAAAAGTGATCGTTCACTGCTTGGAAGTCCTGCTCGGATTGAGAAAACTCCAACTGAGGATAATACTCATGAACACGTTGAACACCGAGAGTGCCATTAGTTTTCAGATGCCTGTAGCTACCTTGAAATGCAACCAAGTAGACCAAGTAGGATATCATATGAAACTCATGATACTTGAGAAAGTTAGTAATTTGCTGATGTAAGCAATCACTAATCAGCATAGCCCAATGAAAATGCTCTGTGCCATCAAGGATTCTGGTAATCAGGTAAAACATCCATGAACGGAAAGTACTAGCATCCTGTTGATCGGTAACTCGATTGAGTAAGGTTATCAAAACAGCAACTTCTTTGAATTCACCACGACCAACCTTCTTAGGCATGTTAGTCTTTTGAACTTTCAGCCACTTCTGAGCCACCTTCCTCTGCGAACGTTGTTGATCAGCATCCCATATCTTCTCACAGGCCTCAAGAACCATAGTAAAGTTATCTGAACGAGGAGGAATAGCAAAACATTTCTCTATGTCCTTTGGCTTGATACTGCAAACAACCCTCCCGTCAACTGATCTGATTTGTCGTGAAGATGAGTCATAATGCTTGATGCAAGCAAGAACGAACTCAAGATCGAAAGTAGTAACAGGAATGGATGCCGCTGCCAACAACCCGGAACGCTCAAGATTTCTCAATACGTTGCTGCTAACACCTTCCAGACTGCTCAAATTCACCACTGGATAAACATGATTCAGGTCTGTATCTGACATTTTGATGAAATTATGTGTAAGAGCCGATTTGGCCTTGTAATCAATGAGATTGAACTGCATTTTGAAAATGGCGACTTTTGACTGTAAAGTCGAATATACTTGAAGAACTTTCTGAAAACCCCTAGACAAAGCTAAAAATAGCCTCTGACGAAAGAAATTTTCGAAGTTTTTCTGGAACATGGGTTTTGTGCACAACGGAATTCTGAACAAACCTAGATAGCTGAATTCTCGAAAAAATGTGTTTCAAGCCCACATGCAAGGAGATTCTCGGAAAAGAGCACAGAGCTTCAGAATGAAGGCTACGGGGCAATTTTCTCGAAAAAATCTAAGACGTGGGTTTTGCTGATGATGCTGAAATATGCGAACCCAGATGATCAGATTCTAAATATGTGTTGAATTTCTTTGACATGCGAAGAAAGTACTTAAGGTGAGAAATAGAAGAAATAAGACAGAAGATAGAAAGTTTTGCTTGTCTGCTTCTAAAAAATCCCCCAACTTCTTCCTTGGAATTTGATAAAACCTGCATGCAAAGTGAAAATAAAGTCTAGAATCGCCTTCCTCTGAACAATCTGAACTCGTTGCTATGAAGAACGCTGAATTCGGACACCTGTAACACCTTTAGCTTGCTGGTCGCTCAAGAAGAATAAGAACTTCGAAGCTAAAGATGATGAAATAATGGACGCCATTGCTGAAATATATAGATTTTCATCTATGAAATTCGCATAAGGCAAGAAATTCATGGAAAGTGCGCTTGGCTTGTGATTGGACCTCATTTCAATTAACTGAAACTCAAATATGCTAAATAAATCGCCATGCTTTAGGGTTTCCCTTTTCAGTCTTCAGTTAACCACTTCATGCGATTTTAACTTCAGTTTAGCAATCTATATTGAGTTCGCCATCTTCACACTTGCTTTAGATTCACAAATTTGAACTAAGGCGTCCCTTTTGATAACTAAAGTTGGCAATAAGGAATTCGCCATATTTCATGTAATAAATCAATTCTAAATATAGCGACCCTTTCATGACTTTAGTTGACCTTCAAGAATGCGCCAACTTCTCTAATTTGTGCTAAAAATAACAACCCTTTTGGAACTTGAGTTGCCACTCTTTGTAGAATGTGTAGCTTCACAAACTTATGCTTCATCAATAAAACTCTAAATATGGCGACCCTTTTGGAACTTAAGTTAACATATAAGTGCGCCATACTTCACTAATTTACGCTTCATCATTCAAGCCATCCCTTTTAGAACTTCAGTTGACACTCAATGAAGCGCCATCTTCACAAAAACTTCACAATTGCAACCAAATTCGCCATGCATGTGAACTCCAGTTGACATTCAAGAATAATCTTCAGTTAAGTCAACATGCAAACAAGTTAACTCAACATGCAAGATAGTTAACTGAACATGCAAACTAGTTAACTTGACATGCGAACTGAAAGATCACTCAACATGCCAATATACGAACTGAAGATGACAACCCAGAAAACGTTTAGTCTAACTGCAGTCAGAACTCCAGTTAAGGCGTCCATTCAACTCTCTTTCGAAAATCCAACTTTGAACTCTTAAGGCGAATTCCAGACTTAGCCAAATTTCATGAAAATTTAAACTTAAACCTCTGCCGGGACCTCTGTTCATCCTCTGACACTGGCTGACTGACTTCTCCGATTGGCTGGCTGATAGGTGCACCGCAGAGCTAAGTAAAAACTGATCAAAAGATATCTTGAGACTGGAAACCACAAAACTGACATCTGAAGGCTCAAAAATCCAAGCGCCTTTTTCAAAAGCTGCACTTTTTCTCAGACAGTCAAATTTTAACATCTGTATCTCAAACGAAGGGAAAAATAAATCCTTCATAACTTATGATTTATCAACTTTCAGGACTGGATCTCAGGTTCACTGCGGAGCTGACTTCATTTTGCATGATAGCTGCAAAGGCACATTTCCCCAGAAAACTTCATCTGAGGGATGAAAAACAAGGGCGCCCTTTTGAAAAGCTGCTCTTTTCATTCCAGACTTAGCCATTTCTGGAACTGACTAGAATATCACAAAAACTTCGACTGCAAGCTGCTGAGTCATCCTTTGAACTGACGGAGATAGGCAACGGAAAGCTGAGCGTAACATGGACACATTGAATATCTGAAATCATCAAAAAGAAAGCATTAAAGGCTTGAAAAGCTGAGGCGCCTTCCTCAAAATGTGCTCTTTTGCTTTTTCTTTGATATTCTGACTAAGATTTGACCCCATGCTTGACCTCTGGTTCACTGACTTCAGCAACTCAAATTCACCCACTGACGAATGCGTCGCGAAGCTCGAACAAACGTGAGACAAACATCTTGGATGGCATTCAGTCAAAATCCTTCATTTGGCACCTCAAAAAGATGGGCGCCATTCCCAAAAGCTGCGCTTTCCTCCAGTGTTAGTCAATTCTCGCCTTCCCCTCATTTTGCGTTGTATCCACCACAACTTGCTCAGAACAGGTCCATTTGACAAGCTCGATAGCTCACTGCGAAGCTGACGTGATGCCGGACAAATGTCTGCTGGAGGTGACAAACCCTAAGAACAGGATTTGGGCCCCTAAAAGATAGGGCGCCTTTTTCAAAAGCTGCGCCTCTCTCCAGAGATAGAAAATTTTGATGTTTTTCGTTCAACTTTTCATTTTCCTTAAATTTCTTCAGAAATAGACTGACATGACACTGACATTAACTCCATATTTGAAAACCCCAAAAACGACCTTCTGACATCACTTTAACAGGATTAAGACTCAATTAAGCAAAATGCCTTAGTGAAGCAAAATTTTTGGTTTTGGGTACAACAACGTGTATGGTTACAATGGTCACCCCACCATAATGCCACGCTACCCTTCAGATAGGGTAGTTTTCATGGAATTCCTCAGGCAGTTGGCCGAAGTTCACACTCACCTACGCCTGAAGAAGAAGTTAGCTACAAACTTTCCCATTTAGATGGGACTCTATAGATGTAGAACAATGGTAGATGCCAAGTTGATGAGCCAAGAAACGGTGAGACTCAATCTCAAATACCTCATTGAGAGAAGGTTATATGATCCCAGAGGCCTCTATGCAGTGCATCTTGAGCAACGCTCATCACACAAATCTTCTATGGAAGATTACTTGGTCACTTGTGACAATGAGTTTGAGGTACGAAGAAGGAACTATAGCCGGTTTAGGCTCTCACAAATTGCCGACTTTATGTCAAAAGACATAGAGGGCTTATCTGATGATCAAGGGGAAGTCATTCTCCCCTCATTCTTCGTAGATTCAGTGGACTGACAGCCACTCGAAAGAGTGGATTGGTACGCAAAAGAAAATACATCTATAGAGGAGAGAACAAGAAGAGTTGTCCGAAATAGTCAACTCTACCTAGACAGCAAGAGGACAAGGAAGGTAGTACTTCCCCGAACAAAGCTGCCACCGGTTCAATCTACACTACCTTCCACGTCAAGGAAGAAGCCTAGACAGAAGCAGTGGTGCAATCTCCCCAAAGGGATGCGGATGCCAGGGCACACAAGGGCAAGAACACAGGGGTTGCATGTGGAGACAGCCACACACACACCCGAGATAGTCATGGGAATCGTTGCCCCCGAGTTAGTGATTGAGATAATCACTACAGAGACAGAGCCAATAGCAGAAGAAGTAGCAGCAGAAACAATGCCTGTGATAGAGATAGCCACCAACTTCACCACCATCACAACAGTCACAAGTTCCCATTGACTTGGACTCTCCACCGAGAGACGTCACTACAACACTGTCTCACTCATCAGACATTCAAGGTCCCAACATTCCTCCTTCCAATGAGGCTAGTCGGAATTCTATCTGGCTTGAGGGTTTCCTAGGAAGGAAGAGGTAAAGGCCCTCATACGAGCTTGACTTCACAGAGTTCGATCATGTCCCACAAGACATGCCGACAAAGAAATTGAAGAAGCAAGTACATGTGGAAAGGAATGTAGAGAATGAGTTCATCATAGAGACTGCTGCCCCACTCGAGGACAAAAACATACATGAGGTACAATTTGAGGACTTCACATTGTCCAAACTCAACCTCGGAAAGATCACACGTCAGGTGGAGGCAGACCTTCTTGGAATTGCCTCAGTGATTGTCCAAGAGAGGATGGCTAAGGATGGAAAGGAAAAAGCAGCCTTAAAGGCTGAAAATCAATAGTTGAGAATGTACATTTCTAATTTTCTAGCTTAATGCACGGCACCCCAAATGTCTCAACCTTGCCACAGGAATTGTTGGATCTTGCTGCATAGCAAAACCATTGTCAGTTGATGACATATGGAAAACACTTGAGAGATCAAGTGGAGGAATTTGTTATCAGAGGACGATGTATACTGGCGGAGCTATACCAGTTAAGGGATAGAGCACATGGACTCCACACAGAGATTGAGCAGTTGGAACAAAAGATAGCTGAAAAGAGGCCAGGCGATGAAATCACAATTGCAGACAAGCAAAGTATAGTTGGAAGACTCACCCCAAAAATTGGCAAAAACTCGGAAAAACTTAGGAACTTAAAAAATTGCTTAAATTTCATGAGAAACACTTTTTTTTTTTGCAAAATTCAATGACAAGATGAATCCAATGAGTACAAAAGTGTTTTAGATATTAGTTTTGATTTACTTTAATGCAAATTGATTACAAAATATCATTCTCATGTGGAATCCCGATGGCTAAAAGCCTGAAAGTCTAATACATGAAAACAGTAAAACTGGAACTAGAAGCAAATACTAAAAAGTAACTAAATACAACATGCTAGGCTTTTGTTACGACCCAATTCTGCGTAAATTAAAAACATTCCCATTTTCACTTTAAACATGTAAAAGTGACATATAACAAAGATATTACAATAAATTTCTTCCTTTCTTTATTGATAAACATGTACAAGTTACAATATGTTTCCTCATGAATTTCATTTTCATTGCAAATATAAATCAGAGTTAAAAAGGAATACAGTTACATACATAGCTCGTAAGCTTTTGCACAAATAGAAGTAAGAAGGTCCAGAACTGGCCCTTCAAATCTGGTACATCGGCCACTGTGGGAGGAGAAACATCACGGGCGCTTTTCCGCCAACCACAGATTTATAATGCGGTCCCCGCGACGATCATTTTGCAATGAACGCCCTCCCTTCAAGAAGAGATTGGTAGGGTATCCTTTAACGATACTAACCTGAGCATAGTGCGTGGTCTACTCAACTAGAACCTATTTACAATATCGTATCATTGAACTGAGTGGAAGTCACTATCTCATTAACTACTTTGGCCAAAGTATTCTCATTCAGTACTTCGAATGAAGGTCATCTATCATAAACACTACTCAGGGCCGATTTGACTTAAGGCTTCCTTACTCTACGCATAGGTTTTGTCCTTCAATGGATGAATTCGTCATCCCAGACATCCTACAATCATACGAACCTACTAGAAATGAAAACAGTATTCAAGCGTCTTGTATCAATTCCTCCTAACTAGGAACTCTTTATCCTAGGAGTACTTAACTTGTCTCAGTTATCCCTATAACTTAAGCTAAAAGACTTCACTTGATTCTGCCATCATCTCGATCCTAGTAGCTAATAAGTATGTTTACGTATTCCCACATATAGAGATCATACACAACATGCAAAAACCATTTTAAAATGCAAACAAATCCTTCTCTTTTATCTTTTTCATTATTTCGTTCTAAAGCAAGAGAAACATTCTAATCCCTTAAGCTTTTTACTCCTATATTCCCTTTTTCACAATTCCCCTAATCATTGAATCCTTTTCACATTTTCTTCTTAAATGATTTGTTTTAATTATTCATCAAAACAGTTCTTCTCTATTAGAACTAATTGAAATCAGCCATCACAAAATCAAAATGGAAACAATACTTCAATAAAAATTATAAACTAGGAAGATTCATGCCTGATTCTAGAGCTTCTCCTTCCAAATTTGCTTTTCTAGATCCTCCTTCAAATAAGCTTCAAGGTTTCAGCTAAATATGGCTTCTTTTATGAAAGAATTTCACTCTATAGTGAACTCCTATAACTTCTTCTCACAGACGTGCTTCCACCACTCAATTCCTACTCAGCTATACAAATACCTCACTTTAAACTCAAATGACTTAATTCACTGTGACTGGTAAATGCTGGAAATAATTTACTGTGCTTATCAAACTCAGCAATATGGGAAAACTCAGGCAATACAATGGAATGGATATGAAATGAAAACACTAAACTCAGATTGCTCTCAAAAGGTGAGTTCACAATGAATGGAAGGGCGTCATTATATAGGGCCGAATTGAAACAGTTTTCCACTTAAGAAGGCATGTAGATTGACAGCAAAGTGCTTAGAAACAGTCAAAAGGACATTTGGCGAATTCCTTAACCCTAAGTCATCAATTTGCAGGTGATTCGACCTCTTTTTAAGCCAGCAAGTTTAAGACTTCTTCAGCTCTCACATGGCGAATTGACAGCAAAGCGTTTTCAGTTTCTTTTTAGGTTATTTTGATAAAATGTTTTGAAAGATATGTTCTGGGAAGAGTCGAGCCTGATACATACTTCCACGTTCGCCATTTTTGATGCCCTAAGAATAGCATTCAAACACTTTGCAAACCAGGTCGCAGTCAAAGTCGCGATTTAGACGCGTTTTCTGGCGCGTTTTTACCAGACGCGCGATTTCCATGATTAAAACGTATTTCCTCTGCTCTTCTATGAAATTTTCGACTTCTCTTGTTTTCTTTTAATATTTCCAACAAAAACAATTCGATTTCTATGTTTAAGTTATTATTTTCTATAGTTAAATTCGAAATGTTTTACCATTTAAATCCTTTTCCCATTTAAATCCTTAATATTTCATATTCTATTGAATTTGAAATTGTTTTAATAACTTCTATTTAAAAAGAAATGATTTAAGGCTTCAATAATAATAATTGATTCATTCAATTATTTACTTCATAATAATTGATTTTAACTACGCAAGGTAGAAATTGTTTTCCTGAATTACTCCTGGTAATAAGTTAATTTTCCATAAATTAAGAAGTTAAAATAAAATATAATTTCATTATATATATTTTATTATATAAATATCATTATAGTTCTTTTAAATATTAAACATATAAATATTTAAATACCCAAGTATTTAATATACTTATATATTTTAATATAACTATAATAATATTATATATAATCTTTAATATATAATTACTTATATATAACTATATTTATATTTAACAAATATAAATATATATACATATACATATTTATTGCCAAATATATATTTTGCCCGTCGGTCCACGTACTTTCAATATATATATATATAGTAATATTATTTATCCATAGATAATAGGTAGTGTGTGTATATATATACACATATATATTCGTATATATCTCAGTATACTATATACATGTATATACACACCCACTTAACCTATTCACTTATGTCCATTCATGTTATGAGCATAATACTGTAAGTCTGATAAACAAACATTCATCACTCTCAAGCACAAAGAAGTAAACTAGACTCCTAAAGCCTATGGATGACTTACCGTTATCTCGACAAACAGACTTGGCTTACTCAATTTATAGTATGTGTGTGTATGCTCAATTTGATAATCGTTACTGTTTACCCGACCAAGTTCCTCCCCGAATGATGTCTCTCCTCTGTCCGGAGGTACAGTCTTCATACCTGCATATCACGACATGACACCGGCAGTCATATGCTCACAACAAGGCAGTTTGCATAAAACATTATAAAAAGTTAGATTAACATTATTCCATAACTGTATGCAACATATAATCAAAACTAAATCATTTAGAAGTAACAATCAAATGAAACCATCATTTAAACAGGACTCATTCATTTAATAACGAGATCAACCATGTTTTATTCATCATCAAGATTCACACATTACATTCAATGGCCCTATACAATAGTAGCTATAATATCGGGATGTAACAGCTTTCCTCTTCCCTAGTCTAGTAGCAGCTAGGGAAGGGGTGGGTCCTCTAGGCCTGCTATGTGTGCGTGGTGGTGGTGGCGGTGCTACTGCTGTTGGCTCCTCCGCTGGCATGAAAGGCTGAGTATCTGGCTCTGGAAAACTCTCATCCACATCCTCAGGAATGTTCTCCAACCCTACATCTCCTGATGCACCCATATCCTCCATTGCTTGTCTCTCGAAGTCAAGGATCTTGTCCGCGTTAAACAATGGAGGCTTCTCATCTCTCCCTGTCCAATCACTGTAAGGATCTATCTCATCTAAATCAAGAGGATCTAGTAATTTTTCTTCTACTCTCTTTGTGCACAACCGAAGTATAATCAGCCTTGCTAATTCTGATCACAATTTACTGATTAGAGGCTCAAGGAATATCGTCAAACACTTTGCATACAATCTTTAGTCTTGCTGTTTCTGTGTTACAGTCTGATTTGTCCTTGCTTGGATATTGTTTTCAATGCTGCAACTATGTTTTTGAATACTTCTAATGGTGCAAGATTGATTGACAATGTAATGGAAATGATAGCCTAACTGATCTTGACCTTTCACCATACATATAAGTGATTGAAGTTAACTCATACAGCTAATCGATATATTTTCAAACACTTTCCATACATCCTAAAATGGCCAATATGTACCTACAGCAACTAGACATTTGTGCAAACACTTGTCTAATAAAGTTAATGACTGGAAATAAATACGAATTTCCCAATACAGCTGATAGATCTCTTGATAAATGCATACTCAGATTTTACTAGAACATAAGACTCATGATAACGGCTGCATCAACTCCTTCATTTATTGAATGCAATGATGATTACAATGACAAGGCTGAATGCTTTAAGTTTGCTATACTGATATACAATATTATGACCAGCTTCTATAATGCAAGAATGACTGTCAACAGAGTATTGACAATAACTATCAGAAACTGAAATGACAATGTAGTCTATGCTATACAAATATCAATTGAACCTGGAACAATTGATGACTGTTATGCTTCTCCAGTTCTCTTGTGCTGTGTGTTCCCCTTCATATCAGCGCCACCAATGTACCCTTCGACCTTCCCTTGAAATGCTAATAACTGAAATTTACTGGAGTGAGATCTCCCACAATTTAGACTTCTAGGAATCCTCCAACGATGTGTGCTAATGAATATGAGCCTTAAGAACTCCTTCCAGCCGTCACGATTTTGCCCTTTAAATATAAGCGAACTCCTCTTGGAATCCCCACGATTTACAATGATGATGGCCTAGGAATAATGCCGCCCCTGCTGTCTGTGTTTCAGACTTCAATAACAAATTATTATATTCCAAGCTTGCATCAAAATGCTTGAAATCGCATGACTATTCTCCTAGAATGAAGCACTACCATAGAATGGAGAAATCGTTGCCAAAGGAAACAACAATAAACCAAATCATGGCCTTCACAAGCTGGTCCAATGACTGAGAAATTACATCAGAATATATCCATGAAGCTGAAGGTGCAAATCGATCTTCCTATATGTCAAATTCATCCCTCTTCTATATCTGAGATATCACCACAAATCTGGAAAATGAATGACATGGAATTCTGAAGATGCAATGCTCCAATGATGTCTCCAATATCTCCAATCGTACTCTAGCAAAATTGGCCTTAGGCCACAAATTTTGCACAAATGAGAAGTCTGAGGTAACCTCTCCAACAGCTGCAATAACTCAGGAGATATTTCACACCCTCAAAATTGCTATCAATAGGAAGTTTTCGTTTCCTATGACAAAGAAGCAATCTGTAGAAACCCTAGGCTCCACAAGATGAAATGTCAACAACAACAACATCAAATCTGCCTGATAGGAAATGAGCCCTCAATGTCTATTTATTCTTTCTCTCCAATTCCTCCAAAAGCTTCTAGAATATTGTATTATTTTTTAATAACTGACTTTATATTAAAATTCAAGTCACTTTATTAAATTAATTAAATATAAAGTCACCTTATAATATTAATTTAATTGATAACCTTATAAATAATTAACTTAATACCATCTTTTGATTTAATTAAAATAACTAATTAGTCATCCTCATAAAATAATCATTATTTTGGACAACTTAATTAATTAAATTAATTAAATCAACTACCTCCAAAAATGGGGACATTACACGAAGGTTGTATTGCACAAAGACAAGGTCATTGACGTGCTTTTGTGCTAACTCTCAAGTGTTTTTGAAATGAAATAAACATCAAAAAAGACGTTTTCAGCTTTAAGTTCTGTATAGCCGAGTTTTTTCGAAAAACTCGGCAAAAACTTACAAGTTTTTTAAAAATCTTGGCAAAAACTCTGAGAGTTTTTCAAAAAAACTCAGAAAAACTTGTCCGAGAAAAACTCGCGAGTTAAACTCAAAAAAACTCCTTTTTAAAAAAAACTTACAAGTTTTTAAAAACTCGGCGAGTTTTCTGTGAGTCTGCCAACTATGTTGTAAAGTGCCTTGCCAAATCTGATGTAAAAGGCCTGATTTTCTGCATTAGAAAATTTGACAAACACTTTGTTTGCAACTTCAAACTTGCTGGTAAATGATTTCAGTTTGTTTTGAATTGCCTTTGCTTGATGCCAAAGATGTTTAGGTGCTTAAAAATGATTGCTAAAATGTCCAACAAGGCAATAGAAGTAACATACAAGTATTTGTCCCTTTTTCAAATGCATATATGTGATGTCCCCGTTTAAAGCTTTGGCGACATCAAATATAATGAATTAAATATTTAATCAAGTCTTTCATTTCCTTTGAGACTTATTAATCATTTAATTAATTCTAAATAAAGCTTATTATGCTATATTTTAATAAGGCTTAATGATAATTTAGTTGTTCAAACTGAAAGATGGTGAATAAAGTTTGCTAGAGCAATTGATTTGCATCACAAATAGAATTGAAGATTGAATGTCTGGTTTGACATTAGGATCCTAAGAACGAAAACTCTCGGGAATTGAATGCCTCGGCCTAGACGCAAACCCAGCTAGGCAAATCACAAGTTTTAATCAATATTTGCAGTATTAATGGTTTGCAATGATTTAAGAATAATAGTTATCTGGAGTCTTGGAACTCATGCCAGAGCACTTGACATCGGGTTGAGATAAGTAGCTGTGCGGAGAAGTTTCTTCATACAGGTTGGTATCCGTGAGGACAGGAATGTGGTTTCAGTTGCAAATAATCAAAGGAATTGAATACCATTCCTTTCTTTCATCGGGCGAACAATTATACCTGCCTATTTATATAAGCATGGCGTTGGGAGGTTGGGCATTTCGAATGAAGCAAAGAGATGTATTGATGTGGGAAGTCTGTCGACCATCCATCCTACAGTTATCGAGTGAGCCAGACGTGAATGGTTGTCGAGCCATCCACATAAGAAGCACATACATAGGATATTGGGTGATGTGTAGAGGAGCCAATAATAACATTCTGCATTTAATCATTGATGGGGAGACGCATATTGGAGGAGACGGGAAATTATCAATGGCATGATCTTTCATAGAAGGGAATATATATATATCGTCTAGAAGATCATTGGAATCGAAACATATGTATCGGGATTGATATTCTAATGTCGCTGAAGATAAAAGCAACCAATCTCTACTTGTAATCGTGTTGAAGATTAGTGGAGACTCTTGAGTGTTGTGTGAGCAAAGAACGGCACCGGATGATTAACGGGTTTCTGGAGTCAGTTATCATTGCTGGAGAAGTCACGATATGCAATCTTGATCGTGTGGTATATTGAACACCATTCTAGAACCTTCAAATCACCTTCAGCATAGCAATTGTGGACGATTGATATTGGTATACATTGGTAATCAACAAATATTTTTGTACATGCTGTTGTGGGAGTTCAATCTGTTTGCGGTTGGATCTCGTATGTATGTTGAAGTCATGATTTCTGGAAACATTCTCATGTTTAGTGCATATGCGGGATGCTGGCAAATGTCAGGTATGACCATCTAAGTCTGAATGTCTCCATAATGCTATATCTGTAACGTTTGGAAAGTTTAGTACATTAAACTAAAATTTTATATTGTTATCTGTGATAGACTACTGTATGTAAGTCTGTACTTGTTTGACTGAATGGTTTGAAGTTATTCATATATGTTCTATGTTCAATCACCGTATGAACATATGCTCTATTTCCAACCGGTATATCTGTGAAATGTCATTTTGTGGAGACCTTTGTACCTTGAAGGAACAAATAGACTGTGTAAGCTTGTATATTGGAATTATAAACATTTGTTTCTTTACCCTGCGAACACAAGGAGAAACCATTTCAGAATAATTGTGAAGTCAAACTTGGATAATCAGGAATAATCCTTACTCCAAGGGGTCGGGGTTATTACAGTGGTATCAGAGCCACTATCCTGGCATCTTGTGGGTACTTAACTACAGACTGCAACAATGGTTAGAATTCAGAATGGAAGACTATTACCTACCTTTCTATCTTCAACGCCAGCACAGGGAAAAGAGGTTAGTGCGGAGAAACAATTGGAAGACCTTGCTCAATTACACCAAAAGATGAATCTTGATTTTCTGCAAACACATCAGAAGCTTAATCGTGATTTGCAATGTCTTGTAGATTCGTTGTCACGAGAATCTCAACACTCTAACGATTCATTCACATCTACAGGTAAAGGAACTCATGTTCTATTTGCACAAGAAGAGTATAGGGAGATGTGCAAAAATCTTAATGAAGAGTTTGAGAAACATGCTGATGTATATGAAGATAAAAGGAAAGGCTCTTGTAATGATGAACACTTGTTTGATCACAACTCTGTCCAGTCATTCTTGAGTGAAGATTGTAATGCATCCACAGGCGAGATGGTTGAAGAGTGTGATGCATCCTCAAGCGAAAAGGGCAAATTCCAAGGTTGACAAACCTTCTACACATGAAGACAAATCAAAAAGATAGTTCATGGCAGCCTTGAACAAAAGCCTCTTGTAGTGGAAGATTTCAAAGATCATTTTATTGTGAAGGAAGAAAAAATTGTGAAAGTGCTATCAAGGATGGATGATACTCATAAAAATATTGAAGACCTCATTTGGTCAGCCCAAATGGAGGAGAGGCAAAAAGGAATGGTAACTGGTATGTCTCATACACATTTGTAGTCCATCAAAGAAACGTTGGAATTCATAAAAGATGAATATTTGCAATTACTAAGAGATAGAGATATGGATGTCAAATTGGTGGACAAAGATAGGGAGATTGTTGATCTTTGCCATCAATTGAGTGAGGCTCATTACTCAATGCACAAAGTAGGAATCAGTTGTGTGTTGCAGCCACTTTGCAAGAGCAAGGAGTCAATGCAAGAGACATGGAACATGAACAATTTGATGACGATGGTTTGATGTTTCCAAGACCATATCAGGAACAAGGAAAACAAGTAGATATGATGGCTACGAGTGAGGTTTGCAAAAATCTATTTGATAGACAGGCAGATTTGGTTCATGAAGGAAAAAGGATAGAATCTTGTGTAATCTTACAAGAAGAAACACATGAGGCATCTACAAAGGAATGCAAGAGTTTTATGGTGGGTGACATAGAGATTTCGATTGATAAATCATATGAAGGTATTGGTTTTATTGGTGCTCCTTTGGTTGACCACAATGCTGTCCCATCATTCATGGTGGAAGATGTGAAGGAAGAGTTTGTATCTTCAAGCAATAGGCAAGGTACGGCAGCCCATGGAGAGATTATTCATGAAAACGATTTTGATTTCTTGAGTTTGGCCGGCAGTTACTTGTCATCACATGAACCTTGCAGTAAGGTCATCCATGAGAAGCTTGATGAGTATTCAGATTGTTCAGAGTCTGATTTTGTATCAACAATTGATGAAGAATATGATGTTGATTTGGATACATCTTCAAGTGTGCTCATTGACTCTCAAATTGGCACCACTCCTACACATGTTAAAAAAACAGAAGTGGGCATACAAGGCTGGGAACAAAAGCCTTTGGTGTGGGAAGACTTGCACGATCATTTGGTGATGACAGATGACAAGATAGCTCAAGCATTGTCAAGGATTGATTCTACTCATAGTCATCTAGAAGACCTCATTTGGGCAGCGCAAAAGGAGGAAAGACTAAAAGAAAATGCATCTTCTATAGCAGCCTCTACCATGATGCAAAATGACAATGCAGGTTGCATAGAATGTGAACAAATTGATGGAAGAAGTGAGGAGCTTCATGAGGAAACATCTTGCAGCTTGATGACATCATTTGATGATGAGTTAGGTGAGACACTACCACTTCTCACTTGGAAATACCAGGAGGAAGATCAAGATTTGATGGTGTTTAGTGTCTCCAAAGAAAGCATGGAGGAATCCCAAATGCTGATTTGGGACAGCAGCAATTTACTTTCCCATCCTCACTGTTTATGGTCATGAAAAAGTTAATAATATATATTCAACCTTTGTTGACAACCTTCTTTTTGAGTTGAGTGCTGACTTGACTTTAGATAATCCACTCTTTGAGTTGGATGATGAGGAGGCTCTTGATTCTGATGACGCAAATGATATGTGGGTTTCAGGTGTGGGATGTCATTGTAAGATGAGCATACATTTAGTGGACCAGCCACTAATATCATGACTTCATATGCACATAATGATTTCCATAAGACAGATTTGGTTGAGCCTTTGATTTTTCATGATGAGTTTGAGGAGTTATCTTTTCTAGAGGCTCGTATGGTAGAGCTTACGTCCTTTAGACCAGCTTATGAAAGAGTATGCATGAATGATGGCCTTGCTGGTTCAGATCTGTTTGAGCATGCAAACACTCTTGGAGAGGTTATTGATTCACTATTTCCTTATAATGCATATGGAGCTATTCTATTTCCAAGGTATGGGACAGGCATGATCATTATTCCTCCTGTTGAATGGCGCTTTCTTTCAGCAATTGATTGGAGAAGTCAGAGGGATTTGCATCATCCTTTCCATGATGGAGGTAGACATAGTGATGAGCTTTTATCATCTTCTGACATTAGAGGTATTTGTGGTTTCTTCTAGAGTGAGGTTCTCAGTTGGATATATGATGTTTGGGTTTATAACAACAACACATGGTAGATCGGCATGATTGATTATGCACCAAGGATAATTTGGGATCCTGGTCTTGACATGATTGGTGCATTGTTTCTTCTGGATCTTGATGCGTTGCGTCACAACTTTGGGCATGACGAGATTATTATAGTGTCGGATCCAGGAATTTGTTTGGCAAGCAGAGTGCTTCACAGGTTGGTGTGCTATGACAGAGTTGAGTTACAAGATAATCCGCGTATCCCGCCTTTACGCGCGACCGCTGCATGTCGCTGCCTGCTTATAAAATGTGCTACCGCCCATCCGTCGCTGCCTGCACAAGCTGCCCCCAAATGGAAGGACAAGATTCTCCCTGACAAGGGTCGGTTTATTCGGCCTCAAAGTCTCTTGCCTCTTTGCCACCATTTCATAATTTTGTTGCAGCCATGATATCCCAGCATAGCCAAAGTGGTTTCTCGTTTGAGTAATCATTCGAAATGGGAAGATTGAATGTCCATTTTGGAGATTCCAGGAATGAAATCCCTAGAATGGAATGCCCCGCCCGATGTAACCCCAACCAGTTTTAACTCCATGAGCCATTGCAATGGCCTGCAACATGACCCAAGCATGGAGTTCCTGGAACTCCATATTAGTTCAGGATGAAATGGGCAGATCTCCCCCATGGCAAAGGCCTGCAGCCAAGGAATGGTGCTTCTGGCCTGCCTGGAATCAAGCACCATTCTCACCAGGGCCTGGGCCTCTGCTTCATTGAAAAGGCCATGGAATGGCTGATCCTGGAAATGTGTTAGATGCATTTTGATGGGAAGTCCCATCATCTCATCCCGCCTGAGTGCTGGCCCAGGATTTGACTTTGAAATGCCTGCCCAAGGCAGTTTATTGCTTGAGGCTGGGCAATGGTGCATTTACCAACCATTGAGATTTGCCGGGGAGAGTATCTCGAAAATGCGAAAAGGACTTCATAAGGAAATATGGCGGCCTGGCCCCAGATCATCTAATCCAAACATGCACGGGACGAGCAGGCATTGCCAACTCACAACCATCAGCTTACCCTTGAGTGTCGTGTGAGTAAAGAACGACAGCGGATGATTAACGGGTTTCTGGAGTCAGTTATCATTGCTGGAGAAGTCACGATATGCAATCTTGATCGTGTGGTATATTGAACGCCATTCTAGAACCTTCGAATCACCTTCAACATAGCGATTGTGGACGATTGATATTGGTATACATTGGTAATCAACAAATATTTTTGTACATGCTGTTGTGGGAGTTCAATTTATTTGTGGTTGGATCCCATATGTATGCTGAAATCATGATTTCTGGCAACATTCTCATGTTTAGTGCATATGCGGGATGCTGGAAAATGTCGGGTATGACCATCTAAGTCTGAATGTCTCCATAATGCTATATTTGAAATGTTTGGAAAGTTTAGTACATTAAACTAAAATTTTATATTGTTATCTATGATAGACTCCTGTATGTAAGTCTGTACTTGTTTGACTAAATGGTTTGAAGTTATTCATATGTGTTCTATGTTCAATCACCATATGAACATATGCTCTATTTCCAACCGGTATATTTGTGAAATGTCATTTTGTGGAGACCTCTGTACCTTGAAGGAACAAATAGACCGTGTAAGCCTGTATATTGCAATTATAAACATTTGTTTCTTTACCCTGCGAACACAAGGAGAAACCATTTCAGAATAATTGTGAAGTCAAACTTGGATAATCAGGAATAATCCTTACTCCAAGGGGTCGGGGTTATTACAATATATATGACCTACTTATGCAAAATGCACTCCTACAGCTGTAAGACATTTCGTCAAACAGTTTGTATGCAAACTACATATATTGATAAGAAAGTACAGCTACTTAACATTTTGTCATACATTTGGCATGCAACTTATAAGAAGCTTCTATTGCAAAATAACTTTCCAGCTGATTACAACAATGCAATGCTATGATGATTATACAACTTCTCCTCTTTATCAAATAGTGCATAAGCTGAGTACAAACTGATTGTAATATATATTGCCAAGACTCTTGGCATACAATAAGAACAAATGCTATTACAATTTGATACAAATATGCAGCTACAGCAGCGACTACAACTGATGTATGTGACTGAAATGTAAGCCTATAAATCTGATTATGATTTCAATATATTTACATGACTTTCAATGCAGTACATATGCAAATGCATCTACAGCTGCAAGAAAGCAGCAATGACTGAGATAATGTAAACTATTGCAAGATACAAGGAGAACCTGATATAGACAAGCCGAAATAGGATGGCAGCCTTGAGACAAATAAAATCCACAAAGGATGATGAAGTCGTCTCCCTTGAAGAGCCGCCACTGTTCTGATTTGAAATGTCTGATGTAAATTATGACAGCTCCAAATACCTCTCAAAATGCATCAAATGTCATCGCCATAACCTCCACAATAGTGCGCTTCAAGTCCAAGGTGAAACCGATGGCAAATGAGACTTGTGCCAGCAAAATCAACGTCTCTATAAGCCGCCAAGATGACTGTAAATTCCAAACAGAATATGTGCAATGCAAAATCATCCTTGAGAGGACAAATCGATGGAGCCTCCCGTAATGTCCCCTCCCACCTAGCTATCTGAATGCTTCGTTGCCTTTTAACTCCCGAAGGCAATCGGTGGAAAAAAGGGAGTCATTTATTTAATTGTTTAGTTATTACCTAAGTTCTCTAAGGTAATATTAAATAATTAATTAAATTATTCTTACAGGTGACTTTATGAAAATTGATTAAAGTGACTAAGGAAATATTTTATTAAGGAGACTATACAAAGTCACTTTATTATTTTGCAAGGGCAAACAAAAAGAAATGAAATAAGTCATCTTTCGGGCTTGAGGGGATATATTGAAGAAAAGCTCATTTTCGAGCCACTTTTTGGATGAACACATTCAGCACATTTTCTTGGTCGTGGGTTTTGGAACCCTAGCATCTTGCTTCGGCTGTGGGATATCAGTCCTAGCCAGATTTCGGAATATCTCCAGGTTGCTTTGTGTTGTGGAGTTTGGAAAGAAAAGAAAACAGAGAAACCGGTTTCAGACAGATTTTCGTCTCTTTGTGAAGGGTTTTGCTGGTTCCGTGGGTCGAATCTGAGGCTCGTTATTTTTCCTTGGAGGCGTCTATCATTGAAGAAACCATAGGCGCACCTTCTTCCCAAACACAGGTTCATCTCAAGTCATGGGCGGATGAAATTTGGGCGAGCTGGAGAAAGAACATGTTTGCTGATATTAAAAAACGACTGTCTCCTTCTGTGTTCTGGAATTGGTTGTTGAAGGAGAGTTCTGGAGTCACGTTTTCCTGAAGTTCTTAGGCTTAACACACCAGTAGAAGGAAGACGACTGCTGTGAGGGGGTTATGGGCTACGGCTAGACTCTTCTGCATATATCTGGGCCAGTTTCAACTTCCCCCAGCTGCGTCCATGTTGCACCAAATGAACTAATAACTCCAGGTTTGAAAAACAAAAGCTTGATGTTACCTTTTTGCTGTTATAATATCAAACTCATGAAAATGTGGGTCTAAGCCCCTGCTGTTACATTTTGAGTCTGCTGTTATACAAACATAGTCATTAGGGAAACACATTAATGGAGTTCTGAAAATACCATATGAACACTCAGTTGTATGTGCCACGCCTTGTGAGAAACCATAGGCATAGGACTTGTTAATCAAAAGAATTGTCTACCTTGCAATCTGTTATAACAGACTTACAGCAATTGAAATATTCAATAGTATTGTATACTGCTGCGATCTGTTCTATGAGCTTACTTGGTTGAATTAGACGAAGCTGAGTACTCTTGTCTAGTGCGTGTATGATTGTATTAGTGTGTCTGGTTAGCCTAGAATGCAATCGCTGTACACTTATTAAGATATAGACTCCACTCAGGCAATGATTTATATCTCTATTGTAGCTGTTGTATTGCAAGAGAAGTGTATGCCTTTATGCTATCTGTGTTGCTTTATATTGTGTAAGTAAATACTGCATGTGGTTTATTTGAACTGATTTCAAAAGAGCCCCCTTGAAGCCAAACGATTGAACTCCAACACAAACTACTTCGCGTAAAGCTACATACAGAAAACCTTATCAGCCAGAGCAATGTTCAGGGATAATTTCTGACGTAAATTCAGAGGCAAGAAATCAGAAAAATTAAGCAAGATTTGGCAAGGCTCCTTACAGTGGTATCAAAGCTAGCTTCCTGCCTGCCTGTGTGGTAGTGGGATGTTATGAATCCGGATAACCGAGAATATATAACATACAGAAGAGAAAGGAGAAGAGGTGTTGGTCCTTTTGATACCGATTCATCATCTGAAGAAGATATCATGGGTGATAGGCATGACATACCCGAGGGCAACACTCAACAGATCCTTAATGACCTAGCTAGAGGTCAACAACAGATAGCTCAGCTCTTAAACCAGCTCTTGGGTGATAGAAATACTGGTAACAATGGGACAAACGGTCATGATAACAATGTAGAGGCCAGCAACACCAATATACCAGCACATAACCATGCTAGGACAGCTAGTAGGGTGACTCCGAGGCCTCTCATGCCTCAATTCTTGGGAGGACAGCCTGCTGGAAATTAAGAGCAGCAAGCACAAGGAGAGGGATTCACAGATTATTTGAGAGAATATCAATCGTTGGGAGATGAATTTCATGCTGCCATGACATTGGCTGATTTTTGCACCATCAAGTATCGGAATAGACCCAGAAACAACAATAGAGGGCAGCAAAACCAGGATCTACAATGTAAGGTTGGAAAACTCACGATTCCCTCCTTTGACGGGTCTAGTAAATGCACAGCCAGAGCGTGGGTACAAAAGTTGGACACTTATTTCTAGCTAAACCCCATGTTGGAGACAGAGGCTATTAAGTATGCTACGCTACACTTGGATGGTGAGGCACACGAGTGGTGGTATCATGGGCTTGTCACTTTAGGGCATGCCAATATCACCTCCTATTTGGAGTTCACACAGAAAATTATGGACAGATTTGATCAGAGGGATCCAGAGCTTCATTTCCGGGAGTTAGCACAGCTTAAACAGAGCGGGTCAGTAGACACATATATCTCAGAGTTTCAGCGATTGGCAGTTATGGTGACAGATATTTCAGAGCAGAGGTTGGTTATGCTCTTTATTGAGGGTCTATCCGAACCACTTCGGGGTTGGATTAAGGCTTTCAAATCCGATTCACTACAGGATGCGATCACTAGGGCGAGAGACATGGAGTTCTCCACACCTGACAACAAATTCTCTTCTAAACCTTTTGTTCCTCAGAAGAACAAGGGCAAGAAGCCTTTTCCGAAAAAGGGAAACAAGAAAAGTGATCCAGATGAGGAGTATCGCAAGGAATGCAGAATTAAGGGAATTTGTTACCATTGCAAGGAACGTTGGGAACCAAGACACTGTTGCCTAGGGAAAGGCAAAGCCCACCTTATTGAGGTTGTGTCGAAGGATGATAGCAGTGATGACGAGCCTTCTCAGGATAGTGATGACAGCAGTTCAGATGAGGAGCAGCCTCAGGGAGAGGGTAAGAGTGGTATCATTGCTACCTTATCGGGCACTCCTAGGTTCAACTCTTTCAGAGTTAGAGGAGTTTTACAGGGACATCGCATATGTGTGTTGATTGATAGTGGGGCAACCCACAACTTTATTGATGCAGCCCTAGTTGAAAAACAGATGCTACTCGTTGAGGACTTTGAAGGATTTAATGTGATGGTGGCAGATGGCTATAAATTGAGATGCACTCGGAGGATTTCACAGTTGCCTATTACCTTGGGCAATTACACAGCTACAGATGATTTCTATGTGGTGGATTTGGGTGACACTCATGCTATACTTGGGATTCAGTGGTTACACTCATTAGGGAAATATTCTCAGAACTTTCAGACCATGGAACTCAAGTTCAGGACAACAGAGGGGCAGCGTGTGGTGCTTAGAGGCATGACTAATGGGTCAGCCAAGGTTGTGTCTGCTAGACGCATGGAGAGCATTTTTCGGCATGATGACATAGCTTGGGCAGCAGAGTGTTTGATCACCACCAAAGAGTCGTCAGATTCAGGGCAGCCATATCATGTTGACATTCAGGAGCTTTTGGGCAAACATGATAGGGTTTTTGGAGAGATACCTCTAGGGAGACCACCTGATCGTGGTTTTGAGCATACCATTGAGCTAGAGGAGGGGGCCAAACCAGTGATCACTACCCCCTATTGTCATCCTAAGAAATTTAAGGATGAGATCAAGAAAGCAATCAAAGAATTGCTTGAGATGGGACACATTAGACCGAGCTTCAGTCCATTCGCTTCTTCTGTGGTTTTGGTGAAGAAGAAGGATGGAACCATGCGGATGTGCATCGATTACCGAGCTCTTAATAAGAAAACCATCAAGAACAGGTACCCTATACCCAAGATAGATGAGTTGTTGGATGAGCTTCATGGGGCAGTGTATTTTTCGAAGATTGATCTTCGTTCAGGGTATCATCAGATAAGGGTCGGAGAACAGGACCTACACAAAACAGCATTTCGTTGTCATTATGGGCACTATGAGTTCTTGGTCATGCCATTTGGTTTGACAAATGCACCTGCCACATTTCAGTCCTGCATGAATCATATATTCAATAAGCAGTTGCGTAAATTCTTATTGGTGTTCTTTGATGACTTGCTCATTTACAGTCGGACTTGGGAGGAGCACTTGAGACATCTTGACGAGGTCTTGAGTATTATGGAGGAGCAGTCACTCTACGCTAAGGCTTCAAAATGCGAATTTGGCCTTAGAGAGATATTATATTTGGGGCATGTGATCAGTGCAGAGGGAGTACAGGTCCATCAGGAGAAGATACGGGCGATACTTGATTGGCCACCACCTAGGACACTCACAGAGTTACGAGGCTTCTTTGGATTGTGCAGTTACTATAGGCGGTTTGTGAGGGGATTTTCACAGTTGGGAGCACCTTTGACAGATTTGACAAAGAAAGGTGCATTCAGTTGGTCAGAGGAGGCTCAACAAGCTTTTGATAAGCTCAAGGAGGTGATGAGTAGTTGTCCAGTATTGGCACTTCCTGATTTCACACAGCCGTTTGTCTTGGAGTGTGATGCTTCAGGTGAGGGCATAGGAGCAATGTTGATGCAAAACAGACACCCCATAGCTTTTGAGAGCCGTAAGTTGAGGGGACCAGAGAGACTATACTCCATCTATGATAAGGAGATGCTCGCCATTATGCATGCCTTGGCAAAATTCAAACAGTACTTAGTTGGAGGGAAGTTTGTGGTGAAGACCGACCACAACAGTCTCAGATACTTCTTGGAGCAGAAGGATTTGAATGAGAGGCAGCAGAAGTGGGTTAGCAGGATACAGGCCTATGATTTTGATATAGAGTATGTGAAGGGAAAGAAGAATGTTGTGGCAGACGCCCTCTCCAGGAGACCTTCAGCTTGCTCACTTTCGGAGATTTCCGCAGATTGGAAATCCCTCTTGTTGGTAGAGTACTCCAAGAATAAGTTTGCTTGTGAGTTGATGGATGGGCTAATTCGAGATGATAGGTACAGAGTAGTGGATGATGTTATTTACTACAAGGATAGGATCTACTTGGTACCAGAATCTAGACTGAAGGAGAAAATATTGCAAGCTTCTCATAACACTCCCTTAGCAGGCCATCAGGGCTACTTCAAAACTTACAGACAGGTCAGGGAGAGGTTCACATGGAAGGGCCTCAAAGATGATGTATTGAGACACGTTAGGGAGTGTGTGACTTGTCAGCAGAACAAGTCAGAGCATACACATCCGGCAGGATTACTTCAGCCATTTCCTATCCCAGAGCAGAAATGGGAGAGCATTTCTATGGACTTCATCACAGGTCTACCTAAGGTGCATGGGAGAGATAGTATCTTTGTGGTGGTGGATCGGTTGACGAAGTACGCTCACTTCTTTGCTATTCCGTCTGAGTACAGGGCACCACAGGTGGTTGAGTTATTTTTCAGGGAGATCTTTAGATTGCATGGGCTACCCCGGAACATAGTCAGTGACAGGGATAGTAGATTCATGAGTGCATTTTGGCAGGAGTTGTTTAGGTTGGCAGGTACTGAGTTGACTCCGAGCACGAGTTATCACCCTCAGACAGATGGTCAGACAGAGATTGTGAACAAATGGATTGAGGGGTACTTGCGCAACTATATTGCAGGGCAGCAGCGGGCCTGGATTAAGTGGTTGCACTTGGGGGAGTATTGCTATAATACCACTTATCATATGTCCATTGGAATGAGTCCTTTCAGAGCCTTGTACGGTTATGATGCACCTTCATTCATGGAGATGGCTTTTGGTGAGAGCAGGGCTCCTAAAGCCAAGGATTGGATCCAGGAGAGTCAGGATATCTTGAGGGCACTCAAGGATAATCTACAGGTGGCACAAAATCGGCAAAAGACTTATGCTGATAGACACAGGATTCAGCGTAGTTTCGAGGTGGGTGATTTGGTATACCTTCGCTTGCAGCCTTATAGACAATCTTCTCTCAAGAAGAGCGGAGCCGAGAAGCTTAAGCCCAGATTTTATGGACCTTACAGGATTATCAGGAGGGTAGGAGAGGTAGCATACGAGCTGGAGCTGCCCGAGAGCAGCAAGATTCATAATGTATTTCATGTTTCGTGCCTCAAAAAGGCACTGGGTCAGCAGGTTACTTCTTCTTCAAAGCTCCCACCGTTAGATGAGGAGGGACATTTGGTCCTAGTCCCCGAGGGGATTGTAGACACTCGAGAGAGGAGACTAAGAAACAGAGTAGTGAAAGAGTTTTTGGTGAGATGGAAAGATTTGCCTGCTGAGGATGCCACATGGGAGAATGAGCAGATTCTTTAGCACCCGAGTTTGCAATTGCTTGGGGACAAGCAATTTCGGGAAGGGAGGACTGTAATGTCCCCTCCCACCTAGCTATCTAAATGCTTTGTTGCCTTTTAACTCCCGAAGGCAATCGATGGAAAAAAGGGAGTCATTTATTTAATTGTTTAGTTATTACCTAAGTTCTCTAAGGTAATATTAAATAATTAATTAAATTATTCTTACAGGTGACTTTATGAAAATTTATTAAAGTGACTAAGGAAATATTTTATTAAGGAGACTATACAAAGTCACTTTATTATTTTGCAAGGGCAAACAAAGAGAAATGAAATAAGTCATCTTCCGGGCTTGAGGGGATATATTGAAGAAAAGCTCATTTTCGAGCCACTTTTTGGATGAACACATTCAGCGCATTTTCTTGGTCGTGGGTTTTGGAACCCTAGCATCTTGCTTCGGCTGTGGGATATCAGTCCTAGCCAGATTTCGGAATATCTCCAGGTTGCTTTGTGTTGTGGAGTTTGGAAAGAAAAGAAAACAGAGAAACCGGTTTCAGACAGATTTTCGTGTCTCTTTGTGAAGGGTTTTGCTGCTTGCGTGGGTCGAATCTGAGGCTCGTTATTTGTCCTTGGAGGCGTCTATCATTGAAGAAACCATAGGCGCACCTTCTTCCCAAACACAGGTTCATCTCAAGTCGTGGGCGGATGAAATCTGGGCGAGCTGGAGAAAGAACATGTTTGCTGATATTAAAAAACGACTGTCTCCTTCTGTGTTCTGGAACTGGTTGTTGAAGGAGAGTTCTGGAGTCACGTTTTCCTGAAGTTCTTAGGCTTAACACACCAGTAGAAGGAAGACGACTGCTGTGAGGGGGTTATGGGCTACAGCTAGACTCTTCTGCATATATCTGGGCCAGTTTCAACTTCCCCCAGCTGCGTCCATGCTGCACCAAATGAACTAATAACTCCAGGTTTAAAAAACAAAAGCTTGATGTTACCTTTTTGCTGTTATAATATCAAACTCATGAAAATGTGGGTCTAAGCCCCTGCTGTTACATTTTGAGTCTGCTGTTATACAAACATAGTCATTAGGGAAACACATTAATGGAGTTCTGAAAATACCATATGAACACTCAGTTGTATGTGCCACGCCTTGTGAGAAACCATAGGCATCGGACTTGTTAATCAAAAGAATTGTCTACCTTGCAATCTGTTATAACAGACTTACAGCAATTGAAATATTCAATAGTATTGTATACTGCTGCGATCTGTTCTATGAGCTTACTTGGTTGAATTAGACGAAGCTGAGTACTCTTGTCTAGTGCGTGTATGATTGTATTAGTGTGTCTGGTTAGCCTAGAATGCAATCGCTGTACACTTATTAAGATATAGACTCCACTCAGGCAATGATTTATATCTCTATTGTAGCTGCTGTATTGCAAGAGAAGTGTATGCCTTTATGCTATCTGTGTTGCTTTATATTGTGTAAGTATATACTGCATGTGGTTTATTTGAACTGATTTCAAAAGAGCCCCCTTCAAGCCAAACGATTGAACTCCAACACAAACTACTTCGCGTAAAGCTACATACAGAAAACCATATCAGCCAGAGCAATGTTCAGGGATAATTTCTGACGTAAATTCAGAGGCAAGAAATCAGAAAAATTAAGCAAGATTTGGCAAGGCTCCTTACACCTCCCAACTGAAAATAACCTCCAATGCAATCTCCCAAATTGATCTCAACAAAATTGGCTCTTGGCCACAAATTTTGGCACAAATGGAAAGACTGAAATATATTTCCCAAGTCCAGCTAGGATTGGTGTCTCACAACCGAAATTGGCATACAAGACGATTCAGACCCTCAGGCTATGAAAGCATTCAAGCTCTCTTTTACCACGCAAGTTTGTATGAAATAGAAATATCCAAGTGTGCTTGAATGACTAGCAAAGAGCTTCTTTTATACTTTTTCTAACCCATCACCAAGAAGCTTCTAGAATAATTTATTTTTTTTTTCATTGACTTTTTGATATGATTTTATTTTTTAGTCACTTTATTATTAAATTAATTAAATATAAAGTCACCTTATGATATTGTATTTTTGGGGTAACTTTATAAATAATTAATTTAATATTTAATTTAATTAAAATAATTAATTAGTTATCCTCATGAAATAACAATATTTGGACAACTTAATTAATTAAATTAATTGAATTAATCTGCCTCCAAATCGGGGACATGACACAATCAGTCTTCTCTGAGGAAAAGAAGCAACATCTTTTTGCTTGGAAAGAACAGCTGGCATACAAGGTGAAAGCCTATGATGCCAATTTTGTAGAATTGATTGACTACTGACGGGTTGTCGCAAATATTATCAACTTCGCAAGAACGTTGGTAATATCCTTCCCTCACATATAAAATCAGCGCGAGGGAGGAGAATACATTGAGCTAGGTACAATGCAGAATCAATTCCGAGCAGTCATCCGCAACACATTCCTCGATGATCCCGATGGTTGCAAGTTGGCCAAAGTAGCATCCTTGTCTACCAAGTTAGATGACGCAGTTGCCAAGTGTATAGACTTTCAGCATCAGCTCATGACTGGCGAAGTAATGCTAAAGTGCCACGTCATCATCTTGCAAAGCATTAATTACCCAGAGGCTGAGGAGGTCAACGATTGGATAGAGGTGCTGTTGACCAGTGGTGAGGAGTTGTAAAGCACCTCAAGAAGGACGTCCTACCCTCCGGAAAGACATTAAATGTGACTAGAGTTGAATTGTTGCCCCTTTCCAAGTTAATTCCAGGTCCCACAGATCATGCATGTCATATCCCACTAATTGAGGATGTTTAATTTGACTTCCATGATTTGTGGATCTTAGATCTCCACTAAACGTGGATGTCTATTTTGGAGGCACACTTTGTAATAAAGTTCACCTTTAGTTTAGTTTCAGTCAACTGAAGTAGTTTCCAGTTGACTCTTCGTTTAGTTTCAGTTAACTGAAGTAGTTTTCCAATGAACTGTTTGCTCACCTAGTTTTAGACATAGGAATAAATCTTGCAGATTGGCAAGAACTATTTGTTAACTCAAGGAGATTTTAGGGTTTCCTACTACTTTGAGTTCTGTAAATAAGAGCCTTGGGCTCATTATTTTGTAACATTACTTCACGGTAGCAAAATGTTGAGCAATTTTGCCTTCATATTGTTCACTTAGTATATGTTCTTGGATCGTATTTGTTGTAGTTAAGCACCAAGTACAGCTTGTGCTCTTTTTACTCAGATAGGTGTGTCCAATCTTTGATCATGTATCATTGGTTTGATCGCAGCATGTGTGATTGTCTCTTTGACATAAGTTGTTGTCCCAACATGTATTCTTTGGTGAAGTATTGAGATAATAAATCAAGAGAGTTACCATGCCTTTGATCGAAAAGTCTCAAGGTTTCATCATTGTGTGTTGTGTTTAATAATCTATTTTCAATCTACACCTTGAAAAGGCCTTGGTGCCTCCTTGGGAATTTAGGAGATTAGATTATCGTCCTTTTGTTGTTTGTCGTGATTTACTTTTCAGCCTACACCTCGGAAAGGTCTTGGTTCCTCCTTGGGAATCCTGAGATATAAAGCATTGTAAGGATTACTTGTGTGGATCCTATCCCCTCATGCTCTGTTAATCTTGAGGAGATAGGATAGATTAAAAGCTAGTTTAGTCATAGTTAAGTTCTGCCGAAACTAGAGATTAGCTATGACGCATTGTGTTTATGCACCCTTGTGTCCTATCGTTGAGTAAAAAACATAGGATAGTAGTTTAATTTATTCCTTTCATTTATGCAAAAATCAGCAACAAGAGGGATCTTCCCCTCCCAATTTGAAGAAGCAAACACTACAAACTTGCAATAGCTGACTGTTTCCAATAAGCACTCCAGAGGTGCTAATTGAAATGCCAACACACCTATATACGCATATATCGTTACAACGGTCATCCTGCCGTGATGCCACGCTACCTTTCAAATAGGGTAGTATTCATGGAGTTCTTGCGGCAGTTGGCCGAAGTCCATTCTCATCTGCGCCTAAAAAAGAAGACAACTACAATCTTTTCTATCCAAATGGGACTTTATAGATGTAAAACAGCAGCTGATGCCAAAATGATGTTCCAAGAGACGATGAGACTAAATCTCAAATATCTCATTGAGAGGCGGCCATATGATCCTAGGGGCCTATATGCAGCGCACCTTGAGTGGCACTCATCACACAAATCTTCCATGGAAGACTACTGGGTCAACTGTGATGATGAGTTTGATATACAAAGAAGGAACTACAGCCGATTTAGGCTCCCACAAATTGTTGACTTTATGTTAGAAGACATTGAGGGCCTATCTAATGATGAAGGGAAAGTCATTCTCCCCTCATTTTTCGTGGATCAAGTAGACTCACAACCACTTCGAAAAGTGGATTGGTATGCAAAGGAGAACACATCTATAGAGGAAAGAACAAGTAGGGTTGTCAGAAACAGTCAACTCTACGTAGACAGCAAGAAGACAAGGAAGGTAGTACTTCCTCGAACAGAACCGCCACTGGTTAAATCTTCACTACCTTCCACTTCAAGGAAGAAGCCTAGACAGAAGCAATGGAGCAATCCTCCCAAAGGGATGCGGATGTCAGGACACACGAGGGGAAGAGCACAGGGGTTATATGTGGAGACCATTGTAACGGGACTCGCCAAGACTCGGCGAGTCCTGAGCTGAGCACCCCTGGCCGAGTCCTGGGAGCCTGGACTCGAACGCAGCCAAGTCCAGCCGCATCCAGACTCGCCAGACTCGCCAGACTCGCTGCTTCCAAGAGAGTCCCGAGCCCTGGACGCGGCCGGTGGTAGCAACTGAGAAAGGCAATAAAAAATAAATAAATTAAAGTTTAAGTTTGTTTTTTTTTTGTCTTATATTATCTCCCCAACCCTAAAAGCAACCTCATTTCATTCATTTGGCAAAACAGGAGGAGAAGAGAGAGTTGTGAAGAAAAATAGGAGGAGAAGAGAGGGCAACCAGCAAGCTGTTGAAGACAAATCCAAAGTCATATATCATTTGGGAAGCTTCATACCAGCAAGGAGGTGCATTGAGAGTTCATTACCAGTGATTGGGAGGAGTTTGCATTGCATTCCGAGCCAAATCTAATAAGTAAGTTTGATTTTAATTGCTTTTTTTTGTGTTTTTTTAACAAATAATTCATTGTAATTTGTAAAATCATTGCTTTTTTGAGTTTGTATTTTTTATTACAAACCCTACTTGCAATTTAAATAATTTTAGAAACCCTTCTTGTTATTGCAGCCACATTCATTTGCAAATCAAACCATATTATTATTTTCACAATGTCTCAAACCCCAGTCAAAAAAGACCCTGCTTGGAAACATGCTGAAATATTTCCCGGAATGAAAAGAGGAGAAGCAAAATGTAAATACTGCAAAACAATATATCATGGAGGCATAAATAGATTAAAATACCATATTGCACGTATACCCATCCATGATGCAGTGGGCTGCACTATTGCACCTCCTGAGGCTATTCGTGAAGTGCAGGTGCAATTAGAAACTTTTGAAATGCAAAAAGAAATGAAAAAGAGACAAAAGCAGGAGTTGGCAAGTGTTGGAGTTGGACAGGGACTTGGTGCTGTTGGAGATGCTTCTTCCATGCCTCCATACCGTCCTAGTGCTAGTGCTTCTGCTTTTGCACTAGCTATGCCTATGCGTACTCCTAGTGCTAGTGGCGCTGCTACTGCTAGTGGTAGTGGCAGTATTAGCATTGGCCCTAGAGTTCGTAAATCTAGGGTGGACTCATTTTGTACCACGCAGTACTCTTGGTTCCCAACTGTCACTTGAGAGCATGGGTTGGAACAAGGACGCACATGATGCAGCAAAAAAGACAATTGCAGATTTTTGGTACTACCGCACCATTCCCTTCTATGTAGCCAAGTAATTCTTTTTTGTTTAATTGTTTTAAAATTTATATTTAAATTTTATTATTTTAGAATCTAGATGTATCTCATTATCGAATTCAAATTTAAAGTTAAAAACTTAAAACTTTTCATTTTAGAATACTTATGTAAGTAACTTATTAATTTATTTATGACATGTTTTAGGTCACCTTTTTGGAAAAACATGGTTGATGCCATAACCATATGTGGTGCGGGGTTCAAAGCCCCTACTGAAGATGAACTAAAGGGCCCATTTTGACTAAAAAGGTGGCAGATGTGAAAGCACAATTAGAGGAGCAACGCGTGTAGTGGAGGAGGATTGGTTGCACCATCATGACTGATGGTTGGACCAATAGGAGAAATAGGACGCTGCTTAATTTCCTAGTTTCCTCTGGAGGTAATTGTACTTCCCTCAATGCATTGAAATTTGAATTTGATTTAGTGATTAATAATTTAATATGGCTGATTTATGTTTTTTAATTTATTGAATAATTGGTTTTGCTTATTTTTTCAGGTGACACCGTCTTCATGAAGTCCATTGATGCTTCTGCCCAATTCAAAAATGCCACATACCTGTGTGAGGCTATAGAGGAGGTGATAGCTGATGTGGGGGAAGAGAATGTAGTGCAAGTGGTGACAAATAATGCAGCAAATTATGTTGTTGCTGGTAGATTATTGATGGAGAGGCACCCTACTATATTTTGGACTCCATATGCCACCCATTGCATTGACCTCATGATGGAGGATCTTGGCAAGCTCCCATGGATCAAAACATGTGTGGATGCAGCAAAAAACATTTGCAAATTTGTATACAATCACACATGGGTGCTTAACCTTACAAGGCAATACACGGGGTTGAGGGAGTTGTCTCGTCCTGGCATCACTAGGTTTGCAACAATTTTTATCACGTTGCAATCCTTGATTCGGTCAAAGGCAGTTTTAAGGCGCATGTTTACTAGTGAGGAGTGGTCTTCCTCATCCTTTTCTACAAGCACTGCAGGGATTGTTGTGGCTGATTGCATTTTTGATGAGCAAGGGTTTTGGACACCAGTGGACAAGATTGTGAAGGTAAAATTTAATTCTTTATTATGTTTTAATTTTTAATCATATCTTTCTTTTATTTGTTTATTTTCATTCACACTTATTTGTGAAACATGTTTGCACTTTGCAGTTTATTTAGCCCTTGCTAGTTCTCCTACGAGTTGCAGATGGGGAGAAACCCGCAATGGGCTACATATATGAGGGCATGGATAGGGCCAAAGAGGCCATTAGATCAGTCTATGGTGGAGTTGAGAAGAAGTATCGTCCCATTTGGGATATCATTGATAGGAGATGGAAAAACCAACTTCATAGGCCCATCCATGTAGCCGCATGTTTCCTAAATCTGGCCTTCCAATTCCGCCGTGATTTCTGTGCAGATAGAGAAATTCTTAGTGGGCTCTACTCGATGATAGAGCGGATGTTGCCCGCTGTTACTACACAGATAGTGCACGAGATAAATGCCTTCACTAAAGCATGAGGAGACTTCTTTGCACGTCAAATGTGCAAAGATAGTAGGACAACATTACTGCCAGGTAAAAATATATTTAAGGGCATAATTTTCATCTTTTTATATTATAATTTATTAAATGTTGAAGTTGAAGTTGAAACTTGAAATGAGATTGATTTTGTTTCTTTTTCTCATCTCGGATAGATGGTGGGAGATGTTTGGTTCGATACACCGAACCTGCAAAATATTGCCATTCGTATATTGAGCCAGCCATGCAGTTCATTTGGTTGTGAGCACAATTGGAGTATGTTTGAGCACATACACTCCAAGAAGCGCAATAGAATTGACAATGGAGAGGATGAATGATTTGGTATATGTTCATTACAACCTTCGGCTCAAATATAGGAAGATTTTTTACCACGGACTCCACCGATCAGGCTAGAGGAGGTTGATCCACAGTCTAAGTGGATCATTGAGGCTACAGATGCAGTCTTTAGTGACGAGGACCTTGATTGGGTGGACCAGGCAGAGAGAGAGGCTGAGGTTGTAGCCATGGTTGAGGAGGAGGCTAGAGCATGAGGAGACATAGCTGCTATTAGTGAGAGTGGCATGGAGAGTCAGACACAACAGAGACTATGGCTACAGCTGCAACATCATCCAGGACCCTTAGACGCCTTCGTAGGAAGGATGCTAGCTCCACTATGCCATAGAGTCATAGACTTATAGCTATTGTTTTGATATTTCATATTTGTATGGAACATTTGATGTCATGGATTTCATATTCCATGAGTTGTATACATTTGACTAATTTTATATATCTA
The DNA here is from genome assembly GCA_007258455.2 of Sequoia sempervirens. Classification (NCBI taxonomy): domain Eukaryota; kingdom Viridiplantae; phylum Streptophyta; class Pinopsida; order Cupressales; family Cupressaceae; genus Sequoia; species Sequoia sempervirens. The sequence continues at coordinate 816,471 of VDFB02000008.1, read as the reverse complement.
AGTATGTTATTTCCTTCAACAGCGCAACTACAATTTGTGTACTTTATACTTATGCAATCATTGTATACTTGTGTATGTGATCAAATTTCTTTTATTTGTGTTGTATTCAATAAAAGTGCTTGAAACAAGTTTAAATCCTTAAAATCTCTAAATTTCTAGGGTTTTCAACTTTTCATTTGCGAGTCTGTTGAGTTAGTCTCGAGGTAGCCAATTAAGCCAAGTCAGTCACTTCGCCGAGTCGAGCGAGTCCGAGTCGTAACTATAGTGGAGACAACCACAAACATTCCTGAGATAGTCATAGAAACCACTACAGCCGAGCCAGTGATTGAGATAATCACAGCAGAGACAGAACCCATAGCATAAGCAGTTGCAGTGGATACAGTGCTTGTGATAGAGACAGAGCCTCCTACTTCACCACCATCAGAACAGTCACAAGTCCCCATCGACTTGGACTCTCCACCGCGAGACATCACTGTAGCACAATCTCATTCATCAAGCATTCAAGGGCCTAACATTCCTTCTTCCAGCAAAGCTAGTCAGTATTCAATCTAGCTTGAGGGTCTCCTAGGAAGGAAGAGGGAAAGGCCATCCTATCAGCTTGACTTCACAGAGCTTGATCATGTCCCTCAAGACAAGCCAGCAAAGAAATTAAAGAAGCAAGTACATGTAGGAAGAAATGCAGATAATGAGTTTATCATAGAGACAACTGCCCCACTTGAGGACAAAAATATACATGAGGTAGAGGTTGAGGACTTCACATTGTTGAAGGTCAACCTCAGAAAGACCACTCGTCAGGTGGAGGTAGACCTTCTCGGAATTGCCTCGGTGAGTGTTCAAGAGAGAATGGCTAAGGATGGAAGAGACAAAGCAGCCTTAAAGGCTGAAAATCAGCAATTGAGGATGTACATATCTAGCTTGATGCACAGTACCCCAAACGTCTCAGCTTTGCTGCAAGAATTGCTAGACCTCCCCGTGGAGCAAAACCATCACCAACTGATTTCATATGGAAAACACTTGAGAAATCAAGTGGAGGAATTTGTTGTCAGAGGACGGTGTATAATAGCAAAACTGTACTAGTTGAGGGGCGGGGCACATAGACTTTGTCCAGAGATTCAGTAGTCAAAATTAAAGACAACATAGAAGAGGCTAGGGGATGAAGTCCGCGATCGCGAGATATACAAGTGGGCGTGCAAAGTATTTCCTTCATCTTGCTCTTCTTTAGTGAACTCATCCCACACAACAGTTCTACCATCATCTTTTGTGAAGTCATTAGTCTCAAGATTTTCATTGGATGAATCCAAATTAGGATTCAAGACTGGTGTTTTGTTCTTATCGCCAAAATGATCTTCATCACTACCAATCACATGCAAGTCTTAAGGGATTGTTTTTGGGCTCTACAACACATCCTTCACATGTCAAGGCAGCCTTCCCATCCAAACATTTAGATTTTGCAGCAATCCTTGAGTATGCCCCTTTAATGTCAGGATCTCTCATAAGCGTGGTCAGTTCCTGTATCAACTTTGATATAGACTTCTTTGTAGTCATCTCTCTTTGTATGTAGTATCTGATATCTCTGTCACTCATCTGACAACTGAATCACTAAATTTTTTCATAGGATGGCAGGAACTTGGGCTCATTACCACTAAAATATCCCTTATATTTTTTTTCAGTTTTTCACAAACTCTTTGAAATATGCTAACCAATTTTTTGCCACAATTTTTACACAATAACCAACACTTGGCCAATTTGATTAGCGTTAGAGCCAAAACCAAATCTCTATCAAAGCAACTCTAACCAAGAATGCGCCCTAAAACCATTGAAAGAAGAGGGGCAGGCATATGGTCAGAGGATCCCTAGGATCAATTAACCCAAGAACTGAAATTGATTACAACTGAAAGTAAATGATAAGACTCAACGCCAAGAATGTGCACACAAGATCCCTTTGAATACGAGGTGCTAACATATGGCGGAGTACTTATTACAAATTGAAATGAACCCAGAAGGATAACTTGACCATGAAATTTCCAGCTACCCACTTGAGCAGGTGGGGAAAAATATTACAATACAAAGAAACTAGTTATTTTCTCACAGTAGGGCATCCACTTATGAGTGGGGAATTCACCTTTTGATTGGGTGATAAATGAGAAGATGGTGGTTCTTTCTCCACAGTAGCGGTAAACCATCCAGGGGTTACAAAGATGTGAAATTAAACACAAGAATATGCAGCAAATTAAATGACTGGAACAATACTACTGTTTACAGTCTTACAATGATAAACAAGTGCAAATTACAAGTGATATTACAATATTTTCAAAGCATAGTGAAATAGATGATCTCCTACTTGATAATCTCTCAATTATTGAAGATGAGAAACCAAAATAAAAAATTGAAATAAGTCTGATATAACAAATCTGTAGAATGAAAATCTGAACCAAGCAATCAATGA